>JAFEMH010000379.1:600000-807167 GCA_022495995.1 Adenophora triphylla var. japonica
AATTACCCCCAACGTCAATCTAGGTTGCCTTGATTCAGACATACCTCTTGTAGGTCGATCTCCTCCTGCAGGACGATCTCCTTTCGCAAACCTATCCAACCTTCCTTCATTCACCCACTTCTGAATGATCCTTTTCAAACTCATACATTCCTCAATTGTGTGCCCGATGTCCTTCTTATACTCACAGTACCTAACGTTATCCCTTCTAAATTTATTTTGAATATTCATTGAGGTAGGAGGACCTAGGTCGATCGTGTTCATGATCTCAGTACGACTAACCATGAGTGGGGTGAAGATTTCAGGGACTCTTTCAGTCGCCCTAGTCCTATTTTTCCCCTTGTTATCGTTATTCTTTGCATGTCCCCCCTTTGTCGACTCACTAACTTCATAATGTTTTATGCCATTATCTTTCTTTCTTTCTCTCCTTCTGTTCCTCAGCAACAGCCACATTATAGGCCTTCTCAAACAGCTCTTTTCTCGTGGTCGCTCTCCTAACCTGGAGCTCGTAATCCAGATCGGGAGAGGACAACCCATTTCTAAAGCAGTTGATGACCTCCCTATCTGTGAGGTCTTCCTCAATTTGGTCGACCAACTATTTGAACCTGGTAAAGTAGCTCATAGTACTCCCCGTCTTGCCCTAAGTCATGTTGTTCAAATCAGTGAATGTTTTCTTTCGAGCCCCAGATGTAGAGAACATTTCGAGGAACTTCCTTCTCATTTAACTCCATGATGTGATGCAGCCAGTGGTTAGACCACTAACCAAGTCGAGTGTTGCACCTGTGAAGGTACTTGTTTAATGCCTTGGCATAGCACATCATCCTCGGAAAGAGACTTTCAAACAGATCGTGACCTCAAAGTGCTGCATGTGATTCAAGTCATTGGTCGTGCCCGAGTACTTTTCTAACCTGGGCAACTTGAACCCTGCAGGAGGCCTTCTGTCGAGCATATCCTTGGCAAAAGGTCGAAGAGTACAGTCATTTCGTTCGACCTTCCCGTTGGTGGCTGTCCTATCAGCCTCCATATCATCTAATCTTCGTTTTAAGTTGATGAGCTCCCTAACATCCAGATCGCTCCTTTGGTGGGAGATTGAGTTAGAATTTTGCCTCTCCTCACGGTGGGGTTCCCTCCTAGAGAGGGTCCTTTGTCTCTCATTCCTTGGGGGAGTTATTTCTCTCCTTTCCCATCGAGGAAACGACCTTTCTCCCCATTGTGGTGACCTACGCCGAGCCCTGTCAGCTTCGAGCTGCCTCCTCTGATCTGAGTCGGCCTCATGTTTCCTTTGCTGGTTGAGTCTATCCCTTAGGTCGCCAGTTCGGTCTATGGAAATTTGGGAGGGGGGAGGTATTTCATTCCTCCTTTTTTTCACCAGACGATTTAGGACCTCCGTTAGCGTGTCTATGAGAAGTGAGAGATAGAGCTACCCTTTACGCTCTTCTGTCGTCCTTTTTAGGAGACTCGGGTAACTCGAGTAACTCATTCTGCACTTTGAACAATCTCTGCAGCAACCTAGCCCGCTCCAGCAAAATATCTTTCCTACTAAGGTGAGAAGCTGAGGGACCTACAATATCGCCCGCACTGCTCGACTGTTGGACCCGCTTTGGTTGCTAGCTTACCCCTTGGTTAGGCATAGGCCTTTTCTGTTTTCTCCCATCTTACAAACCCATACCGTCGGCCATGCTGTTAGAATGAGTGGCCCTTCTAGTGGGATATTCCTGTGGAGGAGGCAAGTTTGCAGTGCGGTTTTTGGCACCTGCATCCGTGTTTCCCACATTCTCGCGCATAGGCTCACTAGAGGAAGTAGCAGTGTGTCCGTCAGATACCATGTTAATGGTTGTATGAGGTTTCGAGGTCTAGCGTTACCGTTTTCCGGCAATGGAATCAAACTGATGACGCAAGAAACGATCCAGATCAGCCTTAGTAAAACAATAGGTTGATCCCTAGCAAATGTGATCTGAAATCACGAACAAACGAATAGTCGGGTTGATATCTGGCTAATACCCTCCGGCGTGATGATGAGATATAGTGTTATAAGCTTATATGAAACAGTATTGAATAACGTAATCTCAAAATAGCCAAGAATACATTACCTTTTAACGTTAGATGTTGTCTGGTATATATAGCCGTGATGTAGGATCGTATTGAATCTCTTAAATCGTGGAGGCAATGTAGCCGTAACGATCTCCGTGATTATATAAAATGGTTACTGGTTGGGTCGTGGATTGACGCACGTGTATGTAGGTCGAGGTCGCCTGAGTATTCGAGTTTGTCGTGACTTTGTGCCTTACCAAGATAGAAATTGTACAAGTAGATGATCGTATTTCGGACGAAGTTAGGTCGTTATCAAGGATAGTCGAATAATGAGATAGATCGAGTGATCTTCGTTGTAGGGCCGTTGGTGTTGTAGCAATTGAATTGACACATTTCATGATATTTTCTTTGTAACGTATAAAATGTTGGGATTAATTCATTGTATCTGTCCCGTCACCTTTATTTTGTTCAATTATAATTATAATTTCCTTTCCATGCAAAACTACTATACGCCTTTCGTTTCATTGAAACATTCCCATTTCGACATCTTAAATGTTCCATTCAAAAGTCTTGGCTCCATTTTTGTTTTTCCTTGGGTGTATTTTTAATTTTATTTAATATACTCCCTCCGTTTCAATAAAAACTTCACTAATTATTCAAAAGGGCGTTCCGTTAGAAGCTTCACCTTTCCTTTTTTGGCAAAAAATATTTACTATTTTCTCCACTCATTCTCTCTCCTACATTATTTTAATACTCACAACACCATTATACTTTACTATTTCCTCCACTAATTCTCTCTTCTATTTTCAAATTACATTAACATTTTTTTTCTCTCTCATTTCCATAATTTACGTGCCCATCCAAAAGGGTGAATCACTTGTTTGGTTGGAACGGATGGAGTAATTAAAAAAAAAAACCGAGTAAAAATGGAGACTTGCATAAATTAATTAGAGCGATGAGTTCACACTTCACCAACAAGAGCAAGTGATGCGTCAGCAAAGAAAACTCCGGCTTACAGTTCCACGTCCAAGTCAAGGTGATGTCAGCGGCATTATCACACCGTCACTCCATGTGACCGGTTCATGGGTTACCCCTCCCGCCAAATTTCTTTACGACTTACCATATTACGTTACCTGCTGCAGCTCTTCTTCCTCACGCTCTCTTTCCGATGCTTTTTTCCATAATGATTTTCTTTTTAGAACTATTGTAGATGCTGAATTATACTTTTTCATTGTTAATACAAATAAACTTTGAATAATAATTTTAATTTAATTTAGTTATTCAAATGGACATCTAATAATTGTAATTGATAGTATATTTAATGATGTGTGTTAATAACAAATTTTAATTTCTTATTTAAATAATTAAATAAAAATAGCTACTCTCTTTCCTCGTCCTAAAACAAATTTCAAAAAAAAAAAAATCATTGCTATTATACCTTTTTTTATAATGTCCATTAAATAAAAACTATATACTGAGTGTTTATTTTAGGATGGATGGAGTATTTTATTATTCTTTATATTGAGATAAATAATATAGGAGAAAAATTAATAAGAAAAAAATATGATGTTTCTGTATTAAATTATATAATGATAATAATTAGCTTATCTTAAAATTGATGAAAATTAAAACAGCAATATATATTTTATACCGAAGAAAATGTTTTTAAAAGGGAGGGCCTACATCTTTCTTCACATTATTTTTCTGAATATTTTGAAAATTGTGATGATTAATAAAGATTACAATTACGATTACGTATCCCTTTCAAACAAGTACTTACGGAATAATTAAAATGTGACTCATCACCTTTTCTAATGGTACTAATCACGTGTTATACTTAATTATGTTAATTACCATCTCCCATTCATCAATGATCAATGTAAAAAAAAAATGTAATTTATTTATTAAAAGTAAGTTATTAAAAATATCCCTAATTAATTATGAAATAATAAAATTGTGACTCATCATCTTTTCTAATGTAATTTTACCAAAAATATCCCTAATTAATTATTCATTTTAAATGACAAATAAATATTTGTCACACATTTAATATGATAATATGTTAATAATTTTAATTTATATTTATTATAAAATCAAGACAAATCACTACTTAAACTATTTTTTTAAATAGTTTGTTTCAAAATAAATTTTATTAAATTATTCACAATAAATATTATAATATTAAATTATTCACAATAATTATTACATTATAAAATTATTCACAATAAATATTATATTTTTTATTTTAGTTTGTTTCAAAATAAATTTTATAATTTTAAATAAAAAATGGTATCATTATTGTATAAATAATATACAAGTTTTTATTATTTTTACATGTTAACAAGTAAAAATCTATACTCCCTCCGTCCCATTATTTAGTTCACCATTTTGGTCTTGGCATGCAAATTAAGGGTGAAAAAATATTGTGGGTGTAATAGTAAAATAGGAGAGAGAATGAGTGGAGGAAATAGTAAATTTGAAAAATGTTGTGAGTGTAATAGTAAAATAGGAGAGAGAATGACTATGTGGAATAGTAAATATTATTTGTCAAAAATGAAAAGGTGAAGCTTTAAATGAAATATCCAAAATAGCAAAAAGTGAAGTTATTAATGGGACGGAGGGAGTATTTACGGAGAATAATTTAATAATGTAATGAAGAAGACAAAAATTGGTAGAGTGGAGAAGGAAGCGCGTGGGGAAGAAAACTGGGTTAAGAGTAGAGACTACGTAATATCCAACTTTTTATGATGTAACCAATCTACTTTCTCATTTATAAATTCCCCTTCCTCCGTAAACAAACTCCCAATCCCAATTCCAATTCCCGTTGACATCTCTCTCTCCACACACCACCAATTATGCAAGGCCTCCACCGTTACAACCTTCTCTCCGGCGGCGGTGGCGTACGTCTAGAACTTACCCCGACCACCACCTCCCCTCTCGCAATCGACGTTACCGAATCCACCGAGATGAGGATCCAGCGCCTCATCAACGAGAATCCCGTCATCATCTTCAGCCGATCGTCCTGTTACATGTGTCACGTCATGAAACGCCTCCTCTCCTTCATTGGGGTTCACCCTACCGTCATTGAATTGGAGGAGGACGAGATCGAAGCTCTCATCACCGACCACGATTCCTCTTCCTCCGGCGCCACGTCCGCTGCCACGGCGCCGGCGGTGTTTATCGGCGGGACTCGTGTTGGGGGATTGGAAAGCCTTGTGGCGCTTCACTTGAGTGGTCAACTTGTTCCCAAGCTCGTTGAAGTTGGTGCGTTATAGTTATGGGTATCATTGTAATTTTATTCAAATATATATTTGTAGGAAAATTCAAAAAATAAAAAATAAAAAAAGAGCTTTATCAATCTAAATTGTTCAATATTTTCTAGCTTGGAAATGATCAGGACCGTTCAATTTGCAGATTTTCCAATTGGGTTACACGTCATGAATGATTAAGATCATGGTAGGGTACGTATTTGGTCTATTATTGATGTGTTAGCAATTTCAGTATTTAATTAATTATTATATCTCCTTACATTTATAATGAATATTGTATTTTTCAATTTATTATAAAAATTAATATAATATATTTCTTCCAGTCACACGGGTGTATTTCACGATTCTTAAAAAAAAAATTAAATGAATAAAGAATTGTAGGTGAAAGATTAGAGGAGAAAGACGGTAAAAATTAAAATATTTATGATAAAACTTTTTTTTTTGTTAATTTTTTTGTAAATATGTTAACATTATAAGGGCATAATGAAAGATTTTTTTAAAAAAATATATTTACATTATAAGAGTATAAATGTTTGAAACACTATTTAAAATTTGTCATTTATGGAATGAGACTCTTAGTTTGGGACGGATCAAAAGGAAAAGTATGACTCTTGAAGTGTGACGGAGGGAGTATTTTTTTAACAATTTATCTATAATATAAATAATTTAAAAATAAGTAAACAATATATATATATATAAAAGCTAGTGATTATATCAGTTAATATAAAGTTTTGTGAATATTCGAATTTAACAAATTATTACCAGTTGAGAAAATTCTTACGTATATGATATTCGAAAGTTTCCAATATCATTGCTTTTATTCTCTTTTAGCTCATTTTTATTTTGTTCCCTACTTTATTTGACTGCATATTGTACTTGTTGTGATGTTTTTCTGTATCTTGAAATAAACTAAAGAATCATAGATTCCAAAGTAAATTATTAAAACATCATTCGGGAATTTTGTGTGTTTGACTGAGTTTTCAAGCTAATTTAATAGTTTTTCCATTCTAATTAATTACTACATTTCTAAAATGATGTAAATTGGGACGTTTATTGTTTTTGTATCTTTTATTATTTCATTTGTATTTTCGAATTTAATTTTAATTGGTTGATTATAGGTAGATTTAGAATAGATTTTCAATATATTTACTAGTTTTTAAATCCTATTAGGTTACTATATAGGTTAGGATTAATTTTAGAAGGTTTAGGAGTCTTTTTCAAGTTTTCTGGGCACTATAAGATAGGCCTTCATTGTAATTTCGAAAATTAGTCTTTTTATCAATTAAATTCATATTTTGCTCTTGCAAAACTCTTGGTCAATTTTATTGGCTTGCAGAAGGATTTCTTAGGAAATTCTTGTTATCTTGGGAATTGCGATTCCTTGCGAGAAGGTTTTGATTTCGATCGGGCCTTGGTTACTATTCCGCCGCGGCGTTTACATCGGTTGGTATCAGAAAAGGCGAGATCCTTGGACGATGGCCAATTCCGGTGGAGACAACGGAGACAACCTAACCATTCTTACCGCAATCTTGGAGCGTATGGAGCGTCAGGATCAAGCAACTAGGGAACGTATGGACCGTTTGGATCAAGAGGCTAGAGAGCACAGAGCGGCCCCAAGATCGACGGCATACGGAACTCATGGCAAACTTTGGTCGGATTGCGTGTAGGTGGAGATGGTGTCAACCCACGAAATCGGGCCGGTCCTCACGGGAAAATCTCCACCGTGGTGATCCGATAGGCGGGGATACTTCGGATAATGTTGAAGGGAGGCCGGGCGGTGCCTCCTCAAGATCAACGACCCAAGATTAGGGCGGATATTCCGGTCTTTAATGGTGAGTTGTCTATTGAAGAATTTCCTACTCAAGAAGAAGCTTTTGATGAGGAGGTTATTTGTGAGTTCAAAGAAGATTTGAGCATTGTTCGGGTTTGTGGTGATATTATTACTTCAAATATTATAGTCCCCGATAATGTCCTAGTTGAATTCAAGGAGAAAGAAAGAGGTTGGTATTGATTGTTCAAAAACCCCAATTTTTTATGAAAATTTGGGTGTTTTTCACAACAAGAAAGAAATTATTTTTGAAGATTTATTGATCATTGTTGATCAAGGGAAGGAAGGAGGAAAATCAACACAAGGAGGATGGGATTGATGGAATAATTTTATATACGAAGAGATCATCTTACGTCAATGTATGCTTAAAAAGATTTATTCGAAATATCTTTTTAAATGGGATGGCGACTTTCCAAACGTTGGATGAGAACTTCGGGGACGAGTTCTTTTGAAGTGGTGGTGTATGATGTAAATTGGGACGTTTATTGTTTTTGTATCTTTTATTATTTCATTTGTATTTTCGGATTTAATTTTAATTGGTTGATTATAGGTAGATTTAGAATAGATTTTCAATATATTTACTAGTTTTTAAGTCCTATTAGGTTACTATATAGGTTAGGATTAATTTTAGAAGGTTTAGGAGTCTTTTCAAGTTTTACGGGCACTATAAGATAGGCCTTCATTGTAATTCCGAAAATTAGTCTTTTTATCAATTAAATTCATATTTTGCTCTTGCAAAACTCTTGGTCAATTTTATTGGCTTGCAGAAGGATTTCTTAGGAAATTCTTGTTATCTTGGGAATTGCGATTCCTTGCAGAAGGTTTTGATTTCGATCAGGCCTTGGTTACTATTCCGCTGCGTTTACATCATAAAATATACAAAATAGTTTTTTTTTTAATATGATATAAAAATTAGAGTTGTTCTCAAAAATCAGTTTTTAACAAGGGATAGAAAAAATGGGTTTTTTTTTTTTTTTTACAACTCCCCGGTGATTGTCAGCTAAATAATACTTCCTCCATGCCATCCGATATATGATTTTCTTTACAACACGTAATATAATAAAACTGAAAGAGTGAGTTTTTAGGCAACAATGTGTTGATTTTAGGACTTTTATAACAGATTTATATTGTCCTAGTTAGAAAAGAATTTTGTTAATATTGTAAATATCTTTTATTTATGTACATATATTTATATTAGGACTAACCTACTAACAAAATCTCTTACTTTATGTTTTCTTGTAGGATTTGAAAACTCACAAAAGGAAAGGTGTTGGATTCGTGAAGATCTCCTCAAGGTGCATATAAATACAAAGAGATCAGCACAAGAGAAGACACGATTTTTAAGAGAGAAAAATACGTTTCTTATTCACGGTTCATCATTGTGATTTAGGTTGTGAGTGAAGGTTGTGTCTTACATCCGAACTCACATCTAGGTTTTTGTCAAGTTCTTTGTTTTACTTCTGATTGAAATATAGTCTACTTGGGAAAGAGAGTTTGTTCTTATCATAGAAGGTGATTAGAACTTGTTTGGTATTTTAGTTTTCACTAATCTGTGTTTTTGTAAGTAACACAGTTTTTAATAGTGAAAATTTTTTGGGCGTAAGCCTAGTTTACTGGGATCAAAACCAGTGAACGTATATAATTCTTGTTTCATTATTTTATTCCGCTGCATTATTGGTGGATGTGTGGACAGTTGTGTCTCATATCTGTACTCACATCTGTAAACTGTTGAAATTGATTGTGCTTTCTAGCTACACGAAACTTTCATTTGGTATCAGGGCCAACTCTCGAAATACTACTAAGCGTTGATCCAGAAAGTGTAGTCACAATGGAATGCCAAAATCATCAAAAAAGGCCTCCTGTCTTGGATGGCACCAACTATTCTCTTTGGAAGTCTAAGATGTATAATTACATCAAAGGTATTGATGAAAGGGCTTGGATGTGTATTCTTGTGGCCTGACAACCTCCAACTGTGGAGAAAATGCCTGAATCTTGTATTGGTGACTCTGTATTTTAGAGGAAACCTGAAGAAAGGTGGACTCTTGATGAAATCCATGCTGCTAATTTTAATTCTAGATCCATGAGTGCTATTTTCAGCCATGTTTCTGAGAATAGGTACAAACTCATCACTAATGAAAATGTTGCTAAAGCTGCGTGGGATATCTTATAAACGCAGTGTGAGGGAATTCCAAGTGTAAAGGCTACTAGGCTTAGAATTTTAATGGATATGTTTGAAATACTTCGTATGGACGAGAATGAAGACATAGTCTCTTTTGCTGCTAAAATTCATGAGATTTCGAATGAATGTACTAGTCTGGGAGAATCAATCTCGAATGCCAGACTTGTGAGTAAGATTTTGAGGACCTTACATGAAAGGTTCAATATCAAAGTGGTTGTTATTGAAAAAACTAATGACACCAACACTGTAGGTTTAGATAAAATTGTTGGAATCTTTACTGTGTTCGAGCTAAACCTTGATTCTCAGAAAAAGAACAAAGCCATAAGTCTTGCACTCAAAAGTGCAGCTGCTATTCCAAAAGAGCTTGTGGATCTATCCTCTGAAATTGACAAGTCAAATCTTGAGGAAGAGGATGTGGCTTTTATCTCTAAAAAATTCAGTTCTATATTGAAAAACAAGAGGATGAGTAAGTTCCCCAATAGGCCTGCTCCAAGTGCTGTTGAAAAACCAAGGCCTAACACTGATAATAGTTTCAAAAAATCAAGCTTTGATAATAAAAATCCTCTGATTTTGTACAATGCAGGGCATGTCGTGGCTTTGGCCACTATGCTAATGAGTGTGCTAACACACTCAAAAAGAAAGGAATGAGCTTAACTGCTTCCCTTAGTGATAGTGAGGATGAAGATGAAGTTGCTAACATGTCCATAATCAACCGCCATTCTGTGTTTAATGCTTTTTCTGCAGAAATAAAAGAATGAGTTCCTGAAGAAACCGTGGATGTGGTCCCAGATGTAAACACATCTGTTGACACATCTGACCTGATGTTTAACTGTTTCTCTGTAAAAGAAGATTCTGAAGATGAGGATAGGGACATTTCCTATGAGGAAATTTTTGCAACCTACAAAGAATTGCATACTGATTGGATAAAAAGGATGGACAAGATTGAGGTACTTGCTAAGTTAAATAAATCTCTTTCTGATAAATTAGCTGTTTGTGAAGATGAAAAAGCTAGACTTTCAAAAGAAAATAATGATAAAAAAGATACCATTGCCAAACTAGAAGTCTTTGTGACCAATAGAGAAGTTGAGCTTGAAAAATTCAAAAATGAGTGTGAAAAAGCTGAAAGTACTTTTACCAAGTTGAACAAAAGTAAAATGAAACTTGATGAAGCTATTTCTTTGGGTCAACTTAATAAAACTGGTATTGGCTTTGAAAAAGGAAATTTTGTAAAGGAGGGATGCGAGGCTTCTACTTCAAAAAGTGTGGAAAAACAATTTTTTAGAGAAAAACCATTTTTGAGTGAGAAAAGGTCAAGGAGAAGGCACTACATTTGTCATTATTGCTTTGCTTCTGGGCACATTAGACCCTTCTGTTACAAGCTAAAGACTAATAAGAAATCTGGTTATATCAATCAGCCTCAGATGTGTGAGAAGATGTATACACATTCGAACACACATCCTAGTAATTTGAGACCTCTGCACCACAAAAGAAATCAGAAAAGTAGTGGGTGGCCAAACCAAGTGCTACATGCAATGTTGTTTACTCTTCCCTCAAGAGTAGTGTCTCTGGTTCGTGGTACTTTGATAGTGGGTGCTCTAGGCACATGACTGGGAACCAAGCTGTTCTAATTGACTATGAGTTAATCTGTGGGGAGAAGGTGAACTTTGGTGGTGGGGCTCAAGGCAAAATTGTTGGGAGAGGAACCCTAGATGTCAAGGGACTCCCAAAACTGCACAATGTGTACCATGTGGAAGGCTTGAAAGCCAACCTGATAAGCATCAGTCAGTTATGTGATAATGATCTCTATGTGAAGTTTGATAAACATTTGTGTGAAGTGTTTGATAGAGATAATAAATGAGTGCTCACTGGTCTTAGGTCTGCTCATAATTGTTATCAATTTGGTGACAATCTTTCATGCCTAAGCTCCAAAGCAAATGATGTCAATCTGTGGCACCAAAAATTAGAGCATGCTAGTAGCAGAAAAATAGAAGAACTTCAAAGGTTTGAAGTTGTAAAGGACCTCCCTAAGCTGAATTTCTAGAAACCTGATGTCTGTGGTTCATGTCAAAATGGAAAATAGACAAAAGTCTCACATAAAAAGATCCAACAGTGTTTCACATCTAGGTGTTTAGAGCTGATTCACACTGACCTGGTGGGACCTATTAAAGTAGAAAGCTTTGGTAGAAAAAAGTATGCTTTTGTGTGTGTTGATGATTATTCTAGGTACACATGGGTGATGTTCTTAAGAGAAAAATCTGAGACTATTGGAGAGTTCAAAAATTGGTACAAAAGGGTTAGAAATCTTTATGGTCTTAAGGCTGTGAGGATTAGATCTGACCATGGCACTGAATATAAGAACTCAATGTTTACTGCGTTCTGTAACTCTAAGGGAATCACACATGAATTTTCTGCTCCAATCACTCTACACAAAAATGGAATTGCAGAAAAGAAGAATAGAACTTTGCAAGAAATGGCTAGGGTTATGCTAAGTTCTAAAAACTTGTCCAAGAAATTTTGGGCAGAAGCCTTGAATACTACCTGTCACATTGGCAATAGAGTGTTCCTAAGAATTGGAAGAACATTTACTCCATATCAATTTTTTCTTGGCAAAAAACCCACTTTGAAGTACTTTCATGTGTTTGGGTGTATTTGCTACATCCTTAATGATAGGGAATACTTGTCAAAGTTTGATTCAAAGAGTGATAAAGCAATATTCATGGGATATTCCACAAATAGTAGAGGGTACAGGATTTTTAATCTAAAACCAAAACCATTATGGAATCTGCTAATGTTATGTTTAATGACTCACTTGATCTTAACCTCAAGACTGCTGAGGATGATGTTTCAGGTTGCTTACTTGACTGAAAAGATACAGAAACAGGTGTTGTAAAACCAACAGAAGCTGCCAAAACTGAAACACCTGTTGAAACAGTAAAGGATGTAACCAAGGATGTGGACACATCTGCATCCACATCTGAACCCACATCTGCTCCCACATTTACTCAAAATCCTGAAACTGAGGACAGTTCCTCTAAATCTGATCAGGATGATGCTCCAAAAGGAAATGTGGATGGGTGTGTGGATAGATCAAGGGATATTCCCTCTAAAATCCAGAAAAATCACCCCACTTCACAGATTGTGGAAGATGTGCATGCTCAAGTGAGAACTAGACAGAAAGACAAGGTAGATTATAGAAAGATGGCTGACTGTGGAGTTGCTCATCAACTTACTCCCATATAAGTTTTTGCTGTTTTGTTTCAAAGATTGAACCTAAGAATATCACTGAAGTATTGAAAGATGCTGACTGGATTCTTGCTATTCAAGAAGAGTTAATTCAATTCGAAAAGAATGAGGTTTAGACCCTTGTCCCTAGACCCTCTCATGAAAATGTCATAGGAATCAAATGAATTTTCAAAAATAAAACTGATGAGAAGGAAGTGATTACTAGAGATAAGGCTAGACTAATTGCTCAAGGATATACCCAAATTGAGGGAATTGATTTTGAGGAGACTTTTGCTCTTGTTGCAAGAATTGAGTCCATTAGACTCTTGTTAGCCATTGCTTACTACCTTAAGCTTACTCTTCATCAAATGGATGTTAAGAGTACTTTTCTAAATGGGGTATTGAATGAGGAAGCCTATGTAGAACAACCAAAAGGTTTTGTGGACTCCAAGTTTTCTAACCATGTTTACAAACTGAAGAAAGCTCTGTATGGGCTGAAACAGGCTCCTAGAGCTTGGTATGGTAGGTTGATTGACCATTTGCTTCACCTAGGATTCAAGAGAGGTGAGGTGGACAAAACCCTATTTTAAATAAAAAGGAGATTCTTTTGGCACAAATCTATGTGGATGATATTGTGTTTGGATCAAATTCTGATTCTATACTAACTAAGTTTGTGGAAATCATGACCTCCACATTTGAGATGAGTATGATAGGAGAGTTGAACTATTTTCTAGGCCTACAGATAAAGCAATTTAAAAAAGGCATGTTCATCTCTCAGTCCAAATATGTCAAGAATCTTGTGAAAAAGTTTGAGCTTGAACACTCCTCACATCTCAAAACACCAATGGAATCTTTCCAAAAGCTGAGCCATGACTCAGATGGTGAGAGTGTAGACCAGACCTTGTACAGAAGCATGATTGGAAGTCTCTTATACCTCACTGCAAGTCGACCAGACATCATGTATAGTGTGTGTTTTTGTGCAAGATATCAAGCTAACCCAAAGGTGTCCCATCTTAAAGCCTTGAAAAGGATAATCAGATATGTGAGTGGGACTGTGAACCTAGGGCTGCACTATTCTAAGGAGACAAACACCAATTTGGTTGGCTATACAGACTCAGACTGGACTGAAAAGTGATGATAGGAAGAGTACTACAGGTGGATGCTTCTACCTAGGAACAACCTTGTTTCTTGGTACAGTAGGAATTAGAATTATGTGTCCTTATCCACTACAGAGGCTGAATATATTGCCCTTGGAAGTTGCTGCACACAACTGCTATGGATGAATCAAATGCTGAAAGACTATGGATTGAATAACAAAATTTTGACTGCTTTTTGTGATAACAAAAGTGCCTTAGACATATCTAAAAATCTTGTCCAACATTCTAGAACAAAATACATTGATATTAGACATCATTTGATTAGGGATCTTGCAGAACAAAAAACTGTGTGTCTGAAATTTGTTGGGACTGAAAATCAATTGGCTGATATATTTACAAAGGCATTAGATTTGGAGAGATTTTCCTCCTTGAGGAAGTCTCTTGGCTTGTGTGATATTTAAGGTTGTGTGCACAAATGTGTACACATCCTCTAACACATCTGTATATTATTTAACTGAAAAAAAAATAATATCATGCATTAGCACGAAATATCTCAGTTTGGTCACTTATGAGTCTTAACATTTCTTGTTCATGTTGTCTTTTGACAACTTGATATAATTCTATTGGATATCTCACAGTGGGTGCCTTAAAAATCAATGAAAAACAGCCCTTAGTATGAAGCCAAACCATTGTGATCAAGTAATTCTCATAAGAAAATTTGAAATCAAACTTGAAAAAATCATTGAGAAAAAGGGCTATCTTTGGGAAATAAGAAAAGTGAAAGCTACTCAAAATGCAAAATATTCACAATAAAACATGGGTGGATGCATCTTAGAGGCTGTGCAGATTAGATTATTGCTCATTGACTTTTTGTGATCTAAATGTGTCCCCAATTATGACTCACATCCTATGCCACATCTATGAGCTGAGATTTTTTTCTTCACCTGTGTGATTGCATTATGCTAGGCATACTGCATTTTAGGTCATATAGAATACTTTGTAAATATGCTAGTTAATTTGTTTTCATTCTTAATCTATTCTTTGATTTAACATGTTTTTTATTTTCAAAATCTCCCATGAAAAAGAAAGATGTGTATCAATTCTTATTTGAAAAGGAAGGACAATTTTAAAAGGGATTCTGTTGAAAAAGATATGGCTAAAGTGATTTTTGTTTTCATAAAAAGTTGGCAAAATTTTGATTTATTCTAATTCCTATTTTTTCGAGATTTGTTGTGTGTGGAAATATCAAAGGGTTATAGCCGTTAGGAGGATCTTTGTGGTATTTTGGTTTTATGAGACTTTTTTGGAGAAAGAATCCTTGTTTGAGTAGGAAAGTGGGAGTTGTAGGTTTAATTGTGTGCCTCATCTGTCACATCTCTTTAATCCTTCATTGTGTTTCTTTCCCCTTTGCCCCAATTTCTCTCTCACACACACGCACCATATATTTCTCACTCTCTCTGTGTGTCTGATCAATCTGCAGAATCAATGGAGCTGAAGTTGTGGATGTGTGTCAGGATGTGGCCACATCTTGTCACACATCTGTAACTTCTTTTGATGATTAAATAGAGTTCCTAGATGCATAAATTGTTGCAGCGGATGCCCTCTCCACTGTCCTCAATGCTCAACTGATTGCCTCCCAGACACATGCCAAGAACCTTAAGGTTTTGAAGGTGGATTTTCAAAAATGGAAGAATACACTTTCTAGTCAAAAAGGGGGAGAAGAAGAAAAAGGATGAGAATGATACTGATACTGATGTTGTCTTTGCTGCTACTGCTGATGTTTCAATTGGGATGCTTAAACTCATAGGGAGTTTTACTGTTTGTTCTTACTTGTGAATGAAACATCAACAGGTTTTCTTTTAATATTTGTTAGTTGCTTTTAATATTTGTTAGTCTAAGACTTGGTCTGTAATCCCTAAATACATTTGCTGAATGGTTACTTTAGTTTATATTTGTTGAACTGCAATTTTTGGTTCTAACTTGTTCTATGCAGTTTTATGTGGATGTGTTGACACATCTGCACAGACATTCATTCAGGGGAAGTTTTCATGTCTGAAAATATTGGTCATAATGCGATCATGATAAATCTTTGATTTTGACCAGAACGTCCAAAATAGGGGGAGATTGAAAGAGTGAGTTTTTAGGAAACAATGTGTTTCCTTATTTCTTATCAATATCATAATTGGTATGTTGATTTTAGAACTTTCATGAAATATTTATATTATCCTAATTAGAAAAGGATTTTGTTAATATTATAAATATATTTTATTTATGTACATATATTTATATTAGGACTAACCTACTAACAATTTTTTTTTTCTTGTGAGTATGCTTCATGTTTCCTTGTAGGATTTGGAAGCTCACAAAAGGAAAGGTGTTAGATTCGTGAAGATCTCCTCAAGGTGCATATAAATACAAAGAAATCAGCACAAGAGAAGACACGATTTTTAAGAGAGAAAAATACTTTTCTTATTCACGGTTCATCATTGTGATTTAGGTTGTGAGTGAAGGTTGTGTCTTACATCCGAACCCACATCTAGATTTTTGTCAAGTTCTTTGTTTTACTTCTGATTGAAATAGAGTCTACTTGGGAAAGAGAGTATGTTATTATCTTAGAAGGTGATTAGAACTTGTTTAGTATTTTAGTATTTTAGTTTTCACTAATCTGTGTTTTTGTAAGAAACACAATTTTTAATAATGAAATTTTTTTGGGCGTAAGCCTAGTTTTTGGGATCAAAACCAGTGAACGTATATAATTCTTGTTTCATTATTTTATTTCGCTGCATTATTGGTGGATGTGTGAACAGTTTTGTCGCGCATCTGTACTCACATCTGTAAACTGTTGAAGTTGATTGTGCTTCCTAGCTACACAAAACTTTCAAAGACAACAGAGAATGAGTAGAGAAATATTGTAAGCATAAAAAGTACAATAGAAGAGTGAGTGAAAGAAATAGTAAGAGAATAGTTGTTGTAAGTATAATAAGTTAGTCCATTTAATATAAAAATAATATAAACTTGCAATTTTGAGACATTTTTAATCGAGTGGGGAGTTCAAAATAAAATGACAAATTGTTCCAATTCGGATGGGATAGAGAAAGTAAATAAATTAATTTTGATGGTTATTTTAGGAACAATGGGAATGAGTCTACTAAAAACCAACCGGTAAATTGGAATCTGTTTTTTTTTTCTTATTCTTTTGTGCCTGGACTTAAAGTTAGTTTTGAATTTTCTAAATTAAGCGATTGCTTGAGTTATAATTTTATTCTAAAAATGTACTCTTTGTATAATAATATTATTTAAAATTAATTTGATTTATTTATTGGAGAAGTGACCTTATGTTAATTTTAATTTTGAAAAGCTGAAAGCGACACGCTCATACTATGGAATACTGCCATAGGATGGTATGGGCATTTTTTTTTTTCTTATACTTGCCATTTAATAATTAGGGGAAAGGTTCTGACTCCTGTTTGTGTATTCATGTTTGAATTTGTCCTTATTAGGTAAGATTGGAGAATATGAGAAAATATGTGCATCTCTCTCTTTTATGTCACCAATTTCGTATATGAAGTTCATTTTGCTTTATTATTGTACGATTCAATTAGTATTAGTATTAGTATTAGCATTAGTATTAGTAGATTTTGGGGAACCATATAAGTTTTAATAGTTTGAGCAATTATAAATCATTACCGTAATAAATACTAACAGCAAATCCGTGCGATACACGACGATTATATATAGTCATGCATGTATTGAAATAGAAATCGAAAAGCAAAAATGTGAATACTACTTAAACATTTCGAAATACTTCCTGAAACAAAATATTCGTAGTAGATTTAGCACTTGAAGAACTATCATCTCCACCGACAACAGTTTTTTCACCAAATAGTGTTTCACTTCTACTCGAATCAATACTTTTCAAGATATCTTTCAATAAAAAATAAAGAAAATCCACCTAGTAGGCTATTATCTCCGAAAGTATACATACAAATCTTTTTAAATCTCTAAAATGAATGTTCAATAATTTTTCAAATTTGCTATTTAATTAAGAGAAAATCTGATTTTTTTATATTTATTTTAAAATAGACAGAATAAAAATAAAGACTTGCTCGAAGAAATTGAAGCTTATAAAATAGAATCACATATCACCTTTTATAATTTTCTAAAACATTTTTTCAATTTCTTTTTAACCAACCTTTTTCTCTCTCCCCTATACTAATTGGATAATACTATGGACACAAAATAATTACAAAAATTTGCTTACAAAATCGTAAATGAAATAATTTTGTTATTATTTTTAATTAGAATGTATTGAGTTCATTACAGATGCTATCATTAATGTTGACAACCCAACCCGAAACCTAACACGTGTCCCGAGTCGGAGAGTCCAAACTAAGAAAGACCACCTGCAATTTTTTTGAAAATATTGGACTTAACTAAAAAGAACACAACTTCAGCATTAACTTTCAAACACTAAATTGGGTCATCTCCACTTGGAGGAAAAGGGGTAAACCAAGCTTTAACAACCAACTTACTTTAATTACATATTACAAAAATTCATAATATAAGTTTGAAACCAAAGTTATATATACATAAACTCCACCAAGGAGCTAAACCAAAATACAAAGCTACATCTCATCTAGGACAACAACATACCCAACAACCCAAAAGACTTGTACAAACTCCTCCACGTCCTCACTGATCGGGTCCTCCTGTCTCAGTCCGATCTAAAATATTAAAGGGAGAAGGGTGAGAATAAATCTCAATAAGCTATTATGAATGCAACAATATGCCAAGTAAGATGCAACACATACAAGGTGCATATAACACATTGGAAAAGTTGTAAACACATTACATTACCTTGGTTTACCTTTTTCCGTCTGACAATAAGTCGTACAACATCGGGAGATAAAACTCCACTCATTTGTGAACTGCTTGAGCATATTCACATCTTATAAGACCCGTTTTTCAGGGAACCATATAAGATACTAGCAACTCTGTAAGGCTTTTGGCTCAATACAGATGCTATAACCCCAATCTGTGGCCGAAGGGGACGATCATGTGTACAACATAATCTGATCACATTAGGTCACACTTTCCTTAATTGATCGTATTCCGTTATACCCCTAAACATCAGCTGATTAACACAAGTTCAAGCACATAATAGTTACTTGAAATGAAATCCACCAAAGGGATAAGAATATAACAACATGGTAAAGCATACTCATGTTCAATCAATACCATAGTGCAACATTCATTTCATACCCTATGTATACTACAATCAATGAATATGAACTCAAGTAAGGCGACAAGGTATCATAAACCAGCCCTACATAATCAATATGCAACAATACATGACCTCTATAAAGGTCCAAGTTCAAATTACCAAGTTGGATTCACTTTGGTTAAGTGACGAATCAAGGCTGTCAAGCATTTTCCGAACAATATTTAAAGCCCTTTCACAATTCCATTTTAACCAAGTAAGACATCATTATGTCGCTAAAGTGTTCTATTTTAGTCTAAGTTAAAGAGGGTTCACTTTGGTTCTAGGTGAAATAGGTTTCTAGGCCTTGGAAAATTGTTCAGAGGCTGCAGGGCAGGGCACGACTCGTGCCCCTTATACACCCTACCAGAAACACTCATCCCCCACATGGCACGACTTAGGCAAAACTCCAAGGGACGACTCGTGCACGACTCGTGCCACAGAGCACGAGACATGCCCTCTGTCCAGAATTCAGAATAGAGCTGGAACAAACATCAGCAATTATTCCCAAGTACCAAACACCAATATACTCTGCTTTAAAGTGACCAAAACCAGTCCCAAACATCAGTAAACAGATCCAATCTATTCTATACCCCTTCCAACACATTACAACACTACCTAAAAGCATTATATTACCAAGACTTTGCTTCCAATATACATGCAACCCTTTCCAATAATTCATGAATACTCTAACTTCAATCCTAATCATTTTTATTGCCACTACAACCACCAACCATACTCATTTCAATTCCACTTTTCCAAAAACCAATCTTACTCAATAAAAGTGTTTCAAAGCACCAAAATTCCTTTAAATCATAACCACAACAACAATAATCATAAAATGAACACTTTTGAAAGAAAATCATAATAACTTACATAAATAGTGCGAAATGGAATAATTATTTGACCGGATGGAGGCGCTCCCCTCGCCGCCACGAACAAGAATCCGCAAACGGTTTTGAAAATGAAGGAATAATGAAGGTGGTAGAATTTTTGGAAGGAGGTTAGGGTTTAAAGCTTTCCATGGCTTTTAGAGAAGAAG
Organism: Adenophora triphylla var. japonica; assembly: GCA_022495995.1. NCBI lineage: Eukaryota > Viridiplantae > Streptophyta > Magnoliopsida > Asterales > Campanulaceae > Adenophora > Adenophora triphylla. The sequence continues at coordinate 619,926 of JAFEMH010000379.1, forward strand.
TGATACTGAGGAAGAAAGGGAATGGTTTTTCTCTTTGCAAATTCCATGAATAATTATAACATGTTACACTAAAGCTCCTCTAATAACCTAAGAAATAAACTAACAACCTTAACTATCAAACCTTATAACAAAGCACCTCAATCTCAAGTAAATATTTTATTTAAAATTTCCAACAATTATAATTTCACTACACATTTTATTTTTATTCCCTTTAGACCCTTTATAATTAAAATTAATTCATTTTCATCCTAACTTCACAAAAATCATAAAAAACATAATATGATCATATAAACTTAGCAAGTAATATAAATAGCATGAAATGCACAAAATGAAATACTACCACCCGAACCCCACGTGCTCAACGTGTGCTAAAATAGTGTCTAATTTTAGGGTCGTGACACTCACTCTCCCTTAAAGAAAATTTACCCCGAATTTTAGGTAAACTTACTTGCACTCTCAAATAACAAAGGATATTTTTCTCTCATCTCCGACTCTAGCTCCCACGTAGCCTCTTCAATGGTATGATTCCTTCATATCACTTTCACTACCGGGATGCTTTTAGTTCTCAACTCTTTCACTTGGAATTCTAATACTCTCAATGGCTCCTCAACATAGGACATATACGCTTTGTTGGGTATGCATATTTTAACCCTCCTATTTTGTATTAGATTTGATTGATATCATGACCTCCTATTTATTTTAAGGACTTTAGGACCCTATGTAATGAAGCTTAGACTTCAATTTTTTAGCTAAGTCCATTTTATAGAATAGGTTAAAATTAGGCTTGAAGACTGGCTCAAGAATCTTTGGACCTAAGGATTGCAGTTCAAGGGTTTCGTAACCGCCCTTTTAGAACCGCTTCGTAACCGCCTTTTTGCCTTGTGATTCCCTTCATCTGAAACCGCTTGAACAACAAGTGCAAACCGCACTTGGAAATCCTTCTCTGGTGGAACCGCCTTTCTCCAGAACCGCTCCAATGATTGGCTACTTGAAGTGAACCTATTTTGACCGTTGGAATCCACGTCAGCAATATCAAAAGTCAACTACCATATCTTGTCACGTGACTACTTTTCAGACAAGATCTGCAAGGATCTTAAAGGTGACAGATGTCCTAACCACCTTGATTGCGGGCGAGGTCGATCGGCTTTACACTGCATCCAGCGGTTCCAAAGGACAAAAGTAGTTGCTATGGACCAATGGGATTGCATCAAGGACTGTCCTTTCAACAGCTGTATCCAACGACTAGTTTCTTGATGCTTGGGTATAAATACCCCTAATATTCACCATTTGAAGATTGCTTGAATCTTGAAAAATTGCTTTGTGTTCATGAGAAGTTGAAGCTACGCCCGAAATTCTTAGTCCTTTGAATCTTCATCTTCATACTTCAAGAAATATTCCCCACCAATCAAGCCTTAAAACATAAAGAATCATTGTGCTCTACATCTCACAGATTTAAAGAGCCTTGATCTTGTTCTCACACACACACCTCTCTTGTTTAAACACATAGTTTATTCATTTGAGATACACTGGTTATAGTCTAGGATTTGTTCTTCATAGAAAAGATTTTATTGTACTTTGTAATCTCTCAAATACTCAATATAAAATCTCTCTTAGAAATCCAAGACTAACCATCTTGGTAGTGGACGTAGATCGTTTATCGATTGAACCACTCCAAATATTGTGTTCTTACTTTATGCATTTATATTTCTTGTGCTTACTGATTATCTTCCTTTTCTCTGTTTGATCTTTATATAGTTATCCTTTATTGTGAGATTGTGTTTGGAGTTAACATTGTCAAACTACATTTTCTGTTTTACAACTGCTCAGAAAACTGCACTAAAACCGCCTTGCAAAACCGCCTCCTCAAAACCGCATTTTACTAAGTATATTCCGCTGTGCATTTTACAACTCTACTTGCAGTTTCTTATACACTGCAAGAGGTTTTGTAAGCGTAGAGGTTTAGTTTTAAATTGAGGGCGAAAAATTTTAAACAGCTATTCACCCCCCCCCTCTAGCTGTATTTTCACCCTTGTTGCCACCTTTGGGACCAACAAGTGGTATCAGAGCAAACACATTTTAAAACCACTGTTTTTCAAGCTTAACAGCTTGTGTGCCGATTCGATATGGCAAATACAAAGACAATGACTACTGTTAACTATTCACACATTCCAATCTTGGACGAAGACCACTTTGACATCTGGAAGTGCCGAATGCTCATTCATTTGGAAACCATAGATGAAATGCTGGTGGAATGCGTGATCAATGGCCCGTTAGTTCCAATGAAGGCCAACACAGATGCAACCACCAGTGCAACAATTCCAGAGGTCAAAAAGCCAAAAGAAGAGTGGTCGGATGAAGAGAAGAGATTGGTTGCCTTGGACAGCAAGGCTAGGCACATCATTTCTGGAACCCTCCCCGTATCAACTCTACAGAAAGTGATGTACCTCAAAACCGCAGCAGATGTGGGATGCCATTGCGAGCTACCTCGAAGGTGATGATGAATGCAAGAAAACAAAATTATATCTTTGTTGAAAGATCATACAACAACTTCAACAGAAAATCCAACGAAACCTTGCGTCAAACCTACGACCGATATGTTGAGGTAGTTAATGCTTGTAGATCTCTTGGCAAAACTTTAACCGATAAGGAAATCAATATGACTTTCCTATCTGCTTTAGGTTCTAAATGGGTAAATAAGGCTACCTCTTTAGAAGACTCCAAAGTTTTGGGTACTTGGTCGTTAAGTAACTTGTACGCCAATCTTAGAGTCTATGAATTAAAATTAAATCATATTGAAGAGATTGAAGGAAAAACCAAATCGCTTTCCATGTCCGTAGTGGAACAAGAGGAGAAACCATCTACATCCAACCAAACCGCTGATCCTTCCATATCAACCTCATCACTCATCGAGATGGATGATGATGATTTTGCCATATTTGTGAAAAGATTCCAAAAATTTAGAAAATCCTCAAAACCTTTCACAAAATCATTTTCAAAAGGCAAACCTCCTGCAACGTTTTCTAAGGCTGGAGATACAAAGAAAAAGAGTGATCTAGTTTGCTACAATTGTAGAAAACCTGGCCACTTTGCATCTGAGTGTCCACAGCCTAAATATGAATACATGAAAAAGAAAACCTCTCCTGCGAAATTTTCTCGTCGCAAGAGGAATGGTTCCTTTGAGGAGGAAGAGAATACCAAGGAATTAGCAACTTGGATTGAAGCAGATTCGATGATGGAAGTGATGATGAAACCGGAGAGGTTAATCTCTGCTTAATTGCGGATACTTAGATGAATCGGATTACGAGTCGGTCGAGTTTGCAAGATATGGAAGAAAAGGAGGTTTCTACAAAACTTCCAAATTTTAAATTGGATGATGATATCAAACTTACTCCTAGCATTAAGATAGGAAATTGCTCGTATTCACGTCCCATTTTTCCTCCTACAAATGCTCCACCTTCAAAAACTATTCCAAAGAAGAAAATTTTAAAAAAGGTGGTGGAAGAGGTTTCTCCCATGGAACATGAAAGGATGTTCAAGGAAGCTGAAATGGTGATCCATCAGTTCTCAAATCTTAAGAAAGCCTTAAGCTTAGCTCATGATGAACTTAATCTGTACAAGACGGAGAAAACTGTGATGAGGTCTGAAATTTCTAATCTTAAGGACCAAATCAAACAGATGACTCCTCTTGCTGATCAAAACCGCATCCTTGAAACTAAGGTTGCTGCACTTCAACTCAGGAATGATGACTTGGTAACCCAAATCGAAGATCGCCAAAAGATTATTGATTCGTGGCTCAAGTCTCAATCCACCAAGGATAAAATCATGGACTTCCAAGTTCCTCCTGGAACTAAGGATGGTCTAGGGTTTGGATCTGAGGAAGAGGAGAAGTGTGCATCATCGAGTGAAAAGGATGAGGAATTTCGAAGCTGACTAAAGAAATTCCCGAGGAGAAGCATGCTAAGGGTAAGGGTAAAGCAAGACAAGTAAATTATGTCTACCCTAAAGGAAAGCAATATGGGAAGAATTACGTGTTAAAACCTAAGAATTACGTGGAAGCACCTGAAGAGGAAATGGCTTATGGAATTGGTAGAATCCACTGCTCCAACCGCATCGGTGGAAAAGGCGGTTCTGCTAACTCTAGGTCGACCGCGTCTCTTCTTCGACCGCTCCTCCTTCCTTCAAAAGCAAGAATAGCGTTCCCGGAAAATACGTGGTCAAACCAAAGCCTGTTCCCTTTATCTCGGTCGGACTCTTAGGCTGGCTGCACCTCCCAAACCGCTTCCTTGTCCCAAACCGCATGCAACTCCTAAGAAGAGTAAGGAGTTAGTAAAACCTCATGAAGCTTGTAGCTATTATAAATGTTACGTGTGTGATGGTTTAGGTCACAAGGCTGCGAGAATGCCTTTTGCGGTTCACATCCGATGCCGGGAAGAGTAAACCTTCTTCTGTCAGCAGGTGTGGGTCGTAAAGGGTTGCTAACTTCAGGACCCGAGGAATAAAGGGGACCTCGTTCTTAATGTTTACATTTCGGGTCCTCTGCTTCATGGTGGTCACTCCAAGGATAATGAATGGTATCTTGACGGTGGGTGCTCAAGACATATGATTTGGAGATAGATCATTACTTGAAGATGTCGTTGAAGCAAGTGGTCCGTGTAACCTTTGGTGACAACAACAAAGGCAAGACCATTGGATATGGTGTTATAAGGAGAGGAAACCTAACTATTGAGAAGGTTTCTCTTGTTGAAGGACTCAAGCACAACCTCCTTTCAATTTCTCAATTTTGCGACAAAGGAATGCTTTGCAACTTCACGTCATCAAACTGCCTTATCAAAGATAGCATTTCCGGCGTCACCCTACTCACAGGGATTCGTAAGAGTAATATTTACATTATTGATCTAAATTCTGCATGTAGTATTACTAATCTCTGTTTTGTAGCTAAGAATGTGAGCGAAAATAGTTGGCTATGGCACAAGAGGTTGAGCCACTTGAACTTCAAGTATCTTGCAAAGATTGGAAGGGAAAACCTTGTTCGTGGTTTACCCAAAGTGGCTGACCACCATCCAGAAAAATGCAGTGCATGCCAACTTGGTAAGCAGTCCGCGTCGTCTTTCACCAGCAAGACCGCTCCATCAACTTCAAGATGCTTACAACTGCTTCACATAGATTTGTTTGGACCCGTAACCACTGCCAGCATTGGAGGAAATAGATATACTTTAGTGGTGGTGGATGATTACTCAAGATATACGTGGGTTGAGATGATGATATCCAAAGATGATTGCTATGAGATTCTCACCGCACTTTTTAGACGGCTCCAAACTCAAAAAGAAGACGACATCGTTAGTGTTCGATCAGATAATGGAACAGAATTCAAGAACAACGGTGTTGCTCAGTATTGTGATGACCATGGGATTGATCACAATTTTTCAACAGCTGGTGTTCCACAACAAAATGGGGTTGTGGAAAGGAAGAATAGGACGTTGATTGAAATTTGGAAAGACAATGATATACGAAGCGAAGCTACCTCGGTATTTCAGGTTGAAGCAATCAATACCGCATGCTTCACTCAGAACCGCTCCCTCATCAACAAAACCTATAATAAGACTCCCTATGAGCTTTGGCGAGGAAGAACCCCCAACATTGCATTCTTCAAGATCTTTGGCTGCAAATGCTTTGTCCTCTACAACGGAAGAGAAAATAGAGGTAAATTCGGAGCCAAGGCCGACGAAGGTATTTTTGTTGGGTATGCTAAACATTCTAAAGCTTTTCGTATTTTCAATAAAACTAGTTTAAAAATAGTTGAGTCTGTCCATGTTACTTTTGATGAGCATTCTCTCCTTGAGCCACATTTGGCTCCAAATGTTGCTGATGATTTTGTTGAGCATAATGAACCAGGTGAACCATCTCAAACCGCACCTGAACCTCAACCGCAAAATCCAGCACCCTCAACTGAAATTCCCCCAAACCGCACTTTTGAAACCGCACCTGAAGTTCCTACTCCAGATGCAACCGCAAGGGAAGAAGAAGTTGAAAATTCCCCTATCCAGCTTATAGAACCTCTTCGTCAACTTACATTCCATGACTTCGCTGAAGGATCTAACGACGTTCCAATTGAAGATTTTCAACAAACCTCAGTCCAACCAGACCTACCCCGGAGGTTCGTGAAGTCAGCAGTCACCCCCTCACAAATGTGATTGGTGATCTGTTTTCCGGTGTTCAAACAAGGAGATCGAATTATGATGAGCATACTTCACTTTTGTCTCAAGTTGAACCCAAGAAGATTGATGAAGCACTCCAAGATTCCAGTTGGGTCGTTGCTATGCAAGAAGAACTCAACCAGTTTGAAAGATGCAAGGTCTGGACTTTGGTGCCTAGACCTCAGGATCAAGGAGTGATAGGAACTAAGTGGGTATTTAGGAATAAGATGGACGAGAATGGAAGCATCACTAGGAATAAAGCAAGGTTGGTTGCACAAGGATATAGGCAAGAAGAAGGAATTGATTATGACGAAACCTTTGCTCCAGTTGCAAGATTGGAAGCTATCAGAATCTTCTTAGCCTACGCCTCTTTCAAGCATTTCAAGTTATATCAAATGGACGTAAAGAGTGCATTCCTCAACGGCGAACTGCAAGAGACCGTGTATGTTGCTCAACCTCCTGGATTTGAAGACTCCAAATTTCCCAATCATGTCTACAAACTCCAGAAAGCTTTGTATGGACTTAAGCAAGCTCCAAGGGCATGGTATGAGACTCTCTCTAAATTTTTACTAGAAAAAGGATTTAAACGTGGTAAAATTGATACAACTCTTTTTATTGCCAAATATAATGAGCATACTTTACTTGTTCAAATATATGTCGATGATATTATTTTTGGTTCTACTAATGAGTTACTTTGTAAGCGTTTCGAAAAGCTAATGAAAAGCAAGTTTGAGATGAGCATGATGGGAGAATTAACATTCTTCCTCGGGCTTCAAATCAAGCAATGCGAAGAAGGTATCTTCATCAGCCAAGCCAAGTACACCAAGGAGCTAATAAAGAAGTTTGGATTAGAAAATGCTAAAGCATATGATACTCCTATGGCCACCGGCAATAAGCTAGATAAAGATCTCAAAGGTAAGAAAGTTGATCAAACTTTATATCGAGGTATGATCGGCTCATTACTTTACTTAACTGCTAGTAAGCCCGATATCATGTTTAGTGTCTGTGTATGTGCTCGCTATCAAGCAGATCCTAGAGAAGCACATCTTATTGCAGTCAAGCGTATAATCCGCTATTTATCTGGAACCACTAACCTTGGACTTTGGTATTCCAAAGATTCGAACTTCGATCTTGTAGGTTATTCAGATGCAGATTATGCAGCTTGTACTATTGACAGGAAAAGCACTAGTGGTACTTGTCATTTCCTCGGGAATAGACTAGTTGCTTGGGCCAGCAAGAAGCAAGCTTCAGTTTCAGTGTCAACCACAGAGGCTGAGTATATTGCTGCTGGTAGTTGTTGCTGTCAAATCCTTTGGATGAAGCAGCAGTTGGTAGACTATGGAATCCATGAAGGGAACTGTCCTATCATGTGCGACAACACTTCAACAATTTCAGTCTCCAACAACCCTGTCATGCATTCCAAGACCAAGCATATAGATATCAAGTATCATTTCCTCAAAGATCATGTGGAGAAGAGGAATATCCATTTAGAGTACGTGGGGACAGACAACCAGATTGCTGATATCCTCACAAAGGCTCTTGACTCCAAGAGATTTTCTTTTCTCAGAGGAGAAATGGGTATGCTTGAACTTAAATAAAATTCCATACTTTTTATTAACTAACTTGTTTGTTGAGTTTATGATGAAACTCCTAAGGATTGAGACCGCCTGTGTTGAAACCGCCTATACCAAAACCGCAAGCAGTCCGACCGCCTGTATGCAACCGCCAATGACAAACCGCTCATGCAGTCTGACCGCTTGGATCAAAACCGCGTTTCAACTAAGAGTAAATTCTTTCTATTTATGTCTTATCCTTATTACTTAAAAAAAAAAAATGTTCAAATTCTTTTTATTTATTTTTTAGTCCTTATTTTTTGGCATAAGGGTATTTTTGCAAATGTTTTCCCTCGTTTATTTCAAAATTAAGAGCATTTAATGCTGAGGGGACATGAGCATTAAAAACCTTCATGTCAGCCGTCATTAGAGAAGTGCAGAAGGTGAAAGGGTGCAACAGTTGGTATATTTCAATCATTCCTTTCTGAACCAACTGCCTACCCCTTCACCTATATAAGCATGAGTTGGTGAAATTCTTTCTTTTTTCTCTGCCAACTCTCTGCACACGTACTCTCTCTGTCTACCAAATTCTCTCTCTCTAAAACCTTTTCAAAAACCTCCATTTTTCAAACCTTTAACTGTCAAATGGCAACAACATCAAAACCTTCAACTTCAAAACGCCAAAGAGCTTCTCATATTGCAAAAGGACCCAAGAAACCTATCTTGGAAATGGTAATAAATTCTAAACCCTAACTCTTAAGTTTTTTTTTCAGAATCTGCCATGGTCGACTGTTCGTATGCCATGTTTTGCATTTTTAGTGATTCTGATCTTGTTTGTTAACCATTTTGCTTAAAAATTGTTGGGTTTTGCTCGGATTTATGCATGGATGATATATATGTTACTTATTTCATGATCAATCCATGTTTAGAACACTAATTTTGAAATTTTAAGTTTTTGTTCTTCGAAAACCCACTGAGTGTTCTTACTGATTATGATTGATTAAGGTAAAGATTGTAATTTTAATGATATATTATTGTTCACCTTACCAACGTGATCATTTTGATATATTATTTGCCTGTTTTGGTTAAGTTTTTGCAAATCTCTGTTCTTGATGTTCATGAATGTTCTTCGTGTTCTTCATGAAACTCATGAATTTTTCTTGAAAAATCATATATTTTGGTTGCCTTGATTTTGAGAAAGTGTGTTCCAACACATAGAAAACTTTCAACTTTTTTTTGAAATTTAGGATTTTATTTTGGTTTGAAACCGCTTGTTTGCAACCGCTTAGAAATTTATTGTTTCAAACCGCTCCTCTCTTTTTCAACCTAAACCGCATGTTCTAAAACCGCATTTTCAAATCTTTAGAAACCGCATGCTGTTTATTTCCTTTCCAATGTTTTTGAGATTTTACTAAGTATATAGGCTGGAAACCAAGAAATTCCTCTCTAATCACTGCTTGCAGTGTGGGATAAGTTTGGATTACAATGCCACGTACTTAAGTAATTTTGTTCTCAAATCCTCATTATTTGTTGAGTATTCATGGTTTCACTTGGGGTTTGAAATTCTCAAACCGCACCATTGCTCAACCACTTGGTGCTCAAACCGCATGTGGACTATGAATACACAAATGGATCTAACACTTGAAATTTTATTTTATAGGATCCAACTACTTTCCTACCTGGGTGGGAAGTGAATGAGGAAGAGCTCAAAACAGATGCTCTGGGAAGGGAGTTGCTGAGGAAGCTCAGAGTCTCAGGCATCCTACCGCTCTTCACCAAGAAACAAAATTTTATAGTGCCATCTTTTGTGGATCAATTCTTTGCAACCGCTAAGAAGGATTCCAGAGTTCTTGAGCAAGGCTAGAAAGTTTCCTGCCTGACCGCTGTAGTTGAAGGGATGAAGCTCTCCATAGACTACATTGACATAAGAAGACTCTTCAGATTTACTGTTGGTGGAGCTCCCTTAGAGGTTGATCGGGTTATTCAAGACAATGCCGTTTCCAAACCGCCAAAGTAGATACCTTATCCAAGAAGTACAAGAAGATCCCAAGAAAGAACTTTGGTGAAGCGATGAACTTCATAGGTCATCTAGTGGGGAGATCCATTTGTGGAAAGACTGGGAACCACAACAATTTCACATCCCAACAATGGATGTACAGTGCTGCTATCTTTATGGAGATCAAGCTGCACTGGCCAAGGATCCTTTACTTTGAGATAAAGGACAGCATTAAGACCTATCAGTCCAAGGTCAAAGGTGAAGATCAGAGGTGGAGACCTTTTTGCATGATCTTAACCGCCCTGCTGATGGACTATGAGCACTTAGATGATATGGTCACCAAGAATCCAGATCTTATGGTGGACTGCTCAGATGATTCCCTTGGATTGCTAGCATGCCATACTTTCAGGTATGCCAATGGTGATGCTTTGTACAAGTCGTTGTATGATGAAGATACATATCCCTTGAAGGAACCATATGAGCTCAGAGATCCTTCAACCGCTCCTCAAACCAAAGCAACCAAGCGGTCCAGGAAGCCCCAAGCAAGAGCTGAACCGCCTCAGAAAAAGACCAAGACCGCTCCTGCAACCAAACCGCCTACTGTTAATGATGGAGCAGGTACAAGCAAGAGAAAGAAGAAATCCTCCAAGGAACCTGAACCTGAAACCTTGCACTTGGTGGATGAAGATGATGAAGAAGAGGAAGAAGACCCAAGTATTCCTAACTTGGTGGCTAGGGCCAAGAAAGCCAGAGATGAGATGGCTGGTTTGTTTGTGGAGGAACAGATGAAGATTTTGGAAGATAGGATTGCTAGATTGGCCAAGGAGCAGGCTGAAAAATATCAGGCCAAGGGCAAAACTCCTGAAGCTGGAACCGCCTCACCCCAAGAACCGCCTCCAGAAACTCAACCGCCCCCAACTCCTCAGACCTCTCCTATCCAATCTCCAAACCAATCACCAGTCCAATCCCCTGCCAACTCTCAATCAAAATCACCATCCAAAGCCAAATCCATAACCCCTTCCCCCAACAAAACCGCACAATCTCAGGGGGAGAAACCTAAGAGGAAGAAAATGGCTGCTAAGAAGAAACCCTTCAAGAAAACCAAGCCTATCCAACCCTCACCCACTCCTTCAAATTCCCCTCCTCAATCACCTCCTCAAGATTCCCCTTCACCTTCCCCCAGAAAATCACTATCCCCCCTATCTTCTCAATCCCCTTACAACTCACCCCAACATTCCCATTCCATAAATTCCCAACACTCCAACCAAACACCTACCAGATCCCAAGCCTATCAACAATGGCAGTCCAAGCCATCTGCTGGACATGCCACATCTAAGTCAGTTAGAGATGATCTAACCCCTATAAATTCCCCTAACAAAAACCGCTCCCCTACACCTAACCGCTCTAAATCCAACTCTCCTTCAAAATCCCCTCCTCCACAAAAATCACCCAACCACCAAAAGACTCCTCCTCAAACAAATCCTCAAACCAAAACCGCTCCTGAAACTACTCAAACACAACCACCTCCCATATTTCCAACCGCTTCCACCTCAACCGCACCTCCTTCTGACTACTCCCAAATCCTTCAAACCCTTTCCCTCATCCAAATCCAACTCCTAATAAACCAGGGTCATGTCATTAAGCTGACCGCTTCCAATGAAGTCCTAACCGCTACCAATGCTTCCCTCCAAACCGCCTTCACAAATCTATCTGAATCAAACCTTATCCTTCAGGCCAAGGTAGAGTCTCAATCCCTGGAGATGGCAACCCTTAAATCAACATTGCTTGATGCCATTAAGGGGGAGAGATCTACAGCAAACCCTCCATCCTCCTCAACCGCTCCAGATGATCAAACCGCCTCTATTATCAGAACCGCAGTTGAAGAAGGAGTTGCAAAGCGATGCTTGCACAAGACCTCGATTCTTGACTTAGACAAATCTTTGAGCGACTTGAGTGAAAAGATGCGCAGGCTCCTTGGAAAAGGATTTTGGAGAGCCGGGCAAGAAATTTATTGGTTTCCTTGACTCCCGGACCGCAGCGGGCCCAAATTGTCCAAACCGCTTTGGACTCTCTGCGTGAAGAAGTCTGGAGCAGTTGATGTTTTCAAAGTTGATTCCAAGGTCAATCTGGAATGTGTTGGAGATGCCTCAATGGCAAAGCTGAAGGAGATTCAGGATGAATTTAACAGCCGCCTGGACAACCTGAAGGCTGGATTCATTGCCAAGATTGAAGCTGAAATTCATGACCTGAAAACCTCTCTGAGAGTAACCATTGATCTTGACCCAATGAAGGAATCCATCCAAGCCCAAACCGCTTTAGTTCAAGAAGAACTTCACACTATCTTCAATTCCATATATTCCTCTGTGAATGTGAAGCTTGACATTATCAAGGAGAATCTAGAGCAAACCAACAAAGCGGTTGGTACCACAAATTCTACCTCTGCTCATTCTGTGAATGCCTTAAAGAAGCTTGAAGCTACTCTCACCGTAACCGCGAAGAAGTTAGAAGATTGAGAAAAGCGTTTGCACCGGACCAATCTAGAGTGGGCCTAGTGGAGTGAGCATGAAGTGAACAAGCCGCCCCCAAAGATGAAACCGCTTTTTCTTTGTATTTTTGTTGTGAATCCTTTTTGGTAAGTATGGACCGCACTTTCTTTGTACTTTCCTTTGTCCAACTTACTTCATTTTTGTTTTTGTAATCTTGTAATTTCCTTTCATTCCTGTACTTATAATCATCTTAGGAATTAATGGAAATTGCATCATGGTTCCAAAAACTTTGTTCATTCAAACTGCTTGTTTGTAGAACATTGAAACCGCTTAAGGTCTTAAACCTCATTCAAATATTTTTCAACTTAAAACTCACTCTTTTGAATTGATGTTTAAACATTCGGTTTAAAGCGCACTTTGAACTTAAACTCATACTTTTTAAGTGCACTGAATGCATTTCTATACTCTTCAATTTGTAAGTTTTTATTCTTTCAAAAGTATAGAAATCTATAGCTTAAGCTAGTGTGTGTATTGACTTGGGACATGACTTACCATGTTAATTCTTATGGACATGTTTTCACCAAGTACAATGATTGCTTTTGCTGTAGTAGGTAATGGCATCAATCAAATAGGGGGAGATTGTTGGGTATGCATATTTTAACCCTCCTATTTTGTATTAGATTTGATTGATACCATGACCTCCTATTTATTTTAAGGACTTTAGGACCCTATGTAATGAAGCTTAGACTTCAATTTTTTAGCTAAGTCCATTTTATAGAATAGGTTAAAATTAGGCTTGAAGACTGGCTCAAGAATCTTTGGACCTAAGGATTGCAGTTCAAGGGTTTCAGAACCGCCCTTTTAGAACCGCTTGGCAGAACCGCCTTTTTGCCTTGTGATTCCCTTCATCTGAAACCGCTTGAACAACAAGTGCAAACCGCACTTGGAAATCCTTCTCTGGTGGAACCGCCTTTCTCCAGAACCGCTCCAATGATTGGCTACTTGAAGTGAACCTATTTTGACCGTTGGAATCTACGTTAGCAATATCAAAAGTCAACTACCATATCTTGTCACGTGACTACTTTTCAGACAAGATCTGCAAGGATCTTAAAAAGGTGACAGATGTCCTAACCACCTTGATTGCAGCTGAGGTCTGATCAGCTTTACCTGCATCAACAGTTCCAAAGGACAAAAGTAGTTTCTATGGACCAATGTGATTGCATCAAGGACTGTCCTTTCAACAGCTGTATCCAACGGCTAGTTTCTTGATGCTTGGGTATAAATACCCCTAATCTTCACCATTTGAAGATTGCTTGAATCTTGAGAAATTGCTGTGTTCATGAGAAGTTGAAGCTCTGCCCAGAAATTCTTAGTCCTTTGAATCTTCATCTTCATACTTCAAGAAATATTCCCCAGCCCAGAAATCAAGCCTTAACACATCAAGAATCATTGTGCTCTACATCTCACAGATTTAAAGAGCCTTGATCTTGTTCTCACACACACACCTCTCTTGTTTAAACACATAGTTTATTCATTTGAGATACACTGGTTATAGTCTAGGATTTGTTCTTCATAGAAAAGATTTTATTGTACTTTGTAATCTCTCAAATACTCAATATAAAATCTCTCTTAGAAATCCAAGACTAACCATCTTGGTAGTGGACGTAGATCGTTTATCGATTGAACCACTCCAAATATTGTGTTCTTACTTTATGCATTTATATTTCTTGTGCTTACTGATTATCTTCCTTTTCTCTGTTTGATCTTTATATAGTTATCCTTTATTGTGAGATTGTGTTTGGAGTTAACATTGTCAAACTACATTTTCTGTTTTACAACTGCTCAGAAAACTGCACTAAAACCGCCTTGCAAAACCGCCTCCTCAAAACCGCATTTTACTAAGTATATTCCGCTGTGCATTTTACAACTCTACTTGCAGTTTCTTATACACTGCAAGAGGTTTTGTAAGCGTAGAGGTTTAGTTTTAAACTGAGGGAGAAAAATTTTAAACAGCTATTCACCCCCCCCTCTAGCTGTATTTTCACCCTTGTTGCCACCTTTGGGACCAACACGCTTGAATCTCTTCGGGAGGTGAACTCAAAATGTGGGAAGGATCGTGGCAATACTTTCTTAACATCTACACATGGAATACGTCATGAAGCAAAGAGAAGGATGGAGGCAACGCTAATCGGTAAGCTAGTTTCCCAATCTTCTCTATAATCTCGAATGGGCCAACGAACCTTGGAGCTAGTTTCCCCTTATTCCGAAACCTTTTTATCCCGGTCCTCGGAGAAATCTTCAAGAAAACTAAGTCACCAACTTGGAAAGATAAGTCCCGTCTTCTGTTGTCGGTGTAGCTCTTCTGCCTACTCTGAGCCGTCTTCAATCGATCTCGGATTACCTTGATCTTCTCCATCGAATCTCTCACCAAATCCGAACCCCAAAGCTTGGATTCACCCACTTCATCCCAACACATAGGCGATCTGCACTTCCTACCATACAACGCTTCATAATGAGCCATCTCAATGCTAGATTGGTAACTGTTGTTGTAGGCGAACTCAACCAACGGTAGATGATCCTCCCAAGACAAGTGAAAATCCATCACAGAAGCTCTAAGCATATCCTCAAGTGTCTGAATAGTTCGTTCCGTCTGCCCATCTGTTTGAGGATGAAACGCCGTGCTGAAACATAACTTGGACCCCAAAGCTTCATGTAATGCCCTCCAAAATCTCGAAGTGAATCTCGGATCTCTATCTGAAACGATGCTAACTGGAACTCCATGAAGTCTAACAATCTCCTTCATATACAACTGAGCTAACCTCTCCATCGAAAACTTAGTTGACACGGGAAGAAAGTGAGCCGATTTCGTCAATCTATCCACGATAACCCATATAGCATCCATCTTCTTCGCGGTAAGAGGCAAACCCGTTACAAAATCCATTGAAATCCCTTCCCATTTCCACTCCGAAATATCTAGTGGTTGAAGTAGCCCCGCCGGTCTTTGATGCTCGGCCTTGACTTGTTGACAAGTTAAACACTTAGACACGAAATCTGCTATCTCTCTCTTCATTCCATTCCACCAATATCCTCGTTTCAAGTCTTGATACATTTTAGTACTACCCGGATGAATGGCGAACTTAGACTTATGTCCATCCTTTAATACACGCTTCTTGATCTCCGGTGATGAAGGAACACAAATCCGGCCTTGGAGAGTTAGGAGTCCATCTCTATTCAACGCAAAATCCCCGGCTTTACCATCTTGAACTTGTCCCAAATTTTCTTCAACTCCGGATCAATTGATTGAGCTTCCATCAAATCTCCAAACAAAGTTGGAACGGCTCGGACATTCGCAAAAATCAACTCATGTCTTGACTCTCGGGAACTCAAAGTTGACAAGTAAGCCTTTCGGCTAATCGCATCCGCAACAACATTTTCCTTCCCCGAATGATATGAGATCACACAATCAAAGTCTTTCAAGAACTCTAACCATCTTCGTTGTCGGTTATTCAACTCCTTTTGTGTAAATAAATACTTCAAGCTCTTATGGTCCGTGAAGATCTCAAATCTTGCCCCGTAAAGATAGTGTTTCCACTTGTGCAACGCAAAAATAATCGCAGCCAATTCCATGTCATGAGTAGGGTAATTCTGTTCAGCTGGTGACAACTTCCAAGAGGCATAAGCAATCACTTTTCCACCTTGCATTAACACACATCCCAAACCCTCCTTCGAGGCGTCACTGAAAATGACAAAGTTCTCGCAACCGTCTGGAAGGGTGAGAACAGGAGATGATGTCAACCTCTTCTTCAACTCATTAAAAATTGCTTCACATTTAGAATCCAAAACAAAAGATACATCTTTCCGAGTCAATCTAGTTAACGGAGTTGCAATGCGAGAAAAACCCTCGATAAACCTTCTGTAGTACCCCGCTAACCCAAGAAAGCTACGAACCTCTGTCACAGTTGAAGGTTGCTTCCAATTGACAACGAATTCAATCTTGGAAGGATCAACGGATATTCTCAAACTAGAAACCACGTGCCCCAAGAAAGATATCTGCTCGAGCCAAAACTCGCACTTACTAAATTTGGCGAACAATTGCTTTTCACGAAGAAGAGAAAACACAATCCTCAAATGAGTCTCATGCTCCTCCTGGGACTTGGAATAAACAAGAATGTCGTCGATGAACACCACAACAAAGCTATCAAGGTACGGCTTGAAGATACGGTTCATCATATCCATAAATACGGCCGGAGCATTAGTCAACCCAAAAGGCATAACCACGAACTCATAATGACCATATCTCATCCTGAAAGTTGTCTTGGAAATGTCGTCGGGTCTAATCTTCAACTGATGGTATCCGCTTCTCAAATCAAGCTTTGAGTAAATAACGGAACCTTGGTGCTGATCAAACAAGTCATCAATGTGCGGGAGAGGATATTTGTTCTTGATGGTTGCTTGGTTCAACAGACGGTAATATATACACAATCTCAAGGTACCATCTTTCTTTCGGACAAACAAAACCGGAGCTCCCCAAGGTGACACACTTGAACGGATAAATCCCCGATCTAACAACTCTTGTAACTGAGTCTTCAACTCCTTCAACTCAGTCAGAGCCATTCTATAGGGCGCTTTAGAAATAGGTGAAGTACCTGTCACTTGATCAATACAAAACTCTACCTCACGATCCGGAGGCATAGAGTACTCAGTGGAAAACACATCACCAAATTCATTAACAACGGGGACATCAACTAACTCAGGGGATTTCTTACTGGAATCTACCACATAAGCCAAATACCCCGCACACCCTTTAGAAAGCAATTTTCTAGCCTTTAAAGCAGAAATAACATGTATGCCAAATATAGACTTATCAGCATCAAACACAAAAGTAGGCATATAAGGTATATCAAATGAGACCTTCTTCCTACGACAATCAACCAAGGCATGGTAATGACTTAACCAATCCAGACCAAGAATAACATCAAAGTCCCGGATTTGTAACTCTACTAAATCCCACGACAATACATGCCCACATATAGACACATCACATCCATTATATACCAAGGAAGAAGTGAGGCATTCTCCCATAGGATTCGAAACCTCAAGCACATAAGGCATAAAATCAGGTAGTTTATGCAATTCAAAAGCAAAATGGGACGCCACAAATGAATGGAAAGACCCGGGATCTATAAGGATGCGGGCCTTGACTCCTGAGACAGGAACAATACCTCTAATGACAGCGTTAGGGTCAACCTCTCCTCTTCCTAAAGCAAACACTCGGCCTTGAACTTTATCTTTAGGTTTTCCCTCATTATCTCTTTTGATTCCTCCTCTTGGTCCGCCTTGCCCACTACCTGAAGCTTGCCCTCGATGCTTGGGACAGTTCTTCCGAAAATGATCATCTGCTCCACATTCTAAACACTTTCCAAGCTTGCTCCAGCATCTATCTTCTGAGTGACCCATCTTCTTGCAAAAACCACAAGTAACCCCAAACTGTCTTGAAGAAGTACGAGCCGCTGAAGTCGCCACACTTTCACCTCTTGCTACACCCGGGGCTGAAAATCTTGGCTGTCCTCTACCTTATCCCGAACCTTGACCTTGAAATTTCTGCTTACTGCCACTTTCTCCTTTAGAATTGCCTCTATGTTCTTCAATATCATTCTCTATTCTGTAAGCTCTATTTACCACTGCTTGGAAATCCGTGAAGTCGTGAGTCAATAACTGTTTCTGGAACTCCAGCCTTAACCCTTTCACAAACCGGTATACCCTTCTTTCATCTTTCGGCACCAAATGGGGACAGTAACGAGCTAGCTCCATAAACTTTGCTGAGTATTGTGCCACGGTCATTGTCCCTTGCTCCAGTCGAAGAAACTCAACCTCCTTTCTGTCTCTTGTCACTATCGAAATAAAATGGTCCCGGAACTTGCGTGTGAAGTTCTCCCACGTCTGCGGTGTATGATCTCGGTCCCAACTATCTTTGACTATGTGCCACCAATGCTCTGCCGCTCCCTCCAACTTGAAGACAGCGCACCTTACCTTTTCATCATCCGGGCTCTCCATTGCTGCGAAGATCTTGTTCATTGCCTCAAGCCACCTCTCCGCCTTTACCGGATCCGGATCACCATTGAAACTTGGGGGTGCTATCTTCACAAATTTCTCAAGTCCGTGCCCTTACCTACCTTTCGATTGTTGTTGAGCTCTACCTTGATTTGCCATATTTTGTAAAAACACCCGAAATATGTCCATCATTTCAACATTCGAATTGTTATTACCCCCTTCATTGCCAACATTACCCTGTGCCCGATGCTGATCATCCTCATTCCCACCCATTGGAACAAACACCTGCATCAAACACTCGGCGTCAGTTATCACACACTCCCCCTTAAACTAGACATCTACCCTTGACCTCTAGACGAGGCTGTGATACCAACTGGTGACACCCCAACCCGGAACCTAACACGTGTCCCGAGCCGGAGAGTCCAAACTAAGAAAGACCACCTGAATTTTTTTTAAAAATATTGGACTTAACTAAAAAGAACACAACTTTAGCATTAACTTTCAAACACTAAATTGGGTCATCTCCACTTGGAGGAAAAGGGGTAAACCAAGCTTTAACAACCAACTTACTTTAGTTACATATTACAAAAATTCACAATATAAGTTTGAAACCAAAGTTATATATACATAAACTCCACCAAGGAGCTAAACCAAAATACAAAGCTACATCTCATCTAGGACAACAACATACCCAACAACCTAAAAGACTTGTACAAACTCCTCCCCGTCCTCACAGGCCGGGTCCTCCTGTCTCAGTTTGATTTAAAACATTAATGGGAGAAGGGTGAGAATAAATCTCAATAAGCTATTATGAATGCAACAATATGTCAAGTAAGATGCAACACATACAAGGTGCATATAACACATTGGAAAAGCCGTAAACACATTACATTATCTTGGTTTACCTTTTCCCGTCTGACAATAAGTCGTACAACATCGGGAGATAAAACTCCACTCAATTGTGAACTGCTTGAGCATATTCACATTTTATAAGACCCATTTTTCAGGGAACCATATAAGATACTAGCAACTCTGTAAGGCTTTTGGCTCAATACAGATGATATAACCCCAATCTGTGGCCACAGAAGGGGACAGACACAGGTATAACGTAATCCGATCACATTAGGTCACACTTTCCTTAATTGACCGTATTCCGTTATACCCCTAAACATCAGCTGATTAACACAAGTTCAAGCACATAATAGTTACTTGAAATGAAATCCACCAAAGTGATAAGAATATAACAACATGGTAAAACATACTCATGTTCAATCAATACCATAGTGCAACATTCATTTCATACCCTATGTATAGTACAATCAATGAATATGAACTCAATTAAGGCAACAAGGTATCATAAACCAGCCCTATATAATCAATATGCAACAATACATGACCTCTATAAAGGTCCAAGTTCAAATTACCAAGTTGGATTCACTTTGATTAAGTGACGAATCAAGGCTGTCAAGCATTTTCCGAACAATATTTAAAACCCTTCCACAATTCCATTTTAAGCAAGTAAGACATCATTATGTAGCTAAAGTGTTCTATTTTAGTCGAAGTTAATGAGGGTTCACTTTTGTTCTAGGTGGAATAGGTTTCTAGGCCTTGGAAAATTGTTCAGAGGCTGCAGGGCAGGGCACGACTCGTGCCCCTTATACACCCCACCAGAAACACTCGTCCCCCACATGGCACGACTTAGGCAAAACTCCAAGGGACGACTCGTGCCACAGAGCACGAGTCGTGCCCTCTGTCCATAATTCAGAACAGAGCTGGAACAAACATCAGCAATTATTCCCAAGCACCAAACACCGATATACTCTGCTTTAAAGTGACCAAAACCAGTCCCAAACATCAGTAAACAGATTCAATCTATTCTATACCCCTTCCAACACATTACAACACTACCAAAAAGCATTTTATTACCAAGACATTGCTTCCAATTTCCATGCAACCCTTTCCAATAATTCATGAACACTCTAACTTTAATCCTAACCATTTTTATTGCCACTACAACCACCAACCCATACTCATTTCAATTCCACTTTTCCAAAAACCAATCTTACTCAATAAAAGTGTTTTAAAACACCAAAATTCCTTTAAATCATAACCACAACAACAATAATCATAAAATGAACACTTTTGAAAGAAAATCATAATAACTTACATAAATAGTGCGAAATAGAATAATTATTTGACCGGATAGATGCACTCCCCTCGCCGCCACGAAGAAGAATCCGCAAACGGTTTTGAAAACGAAGAAATAATGAAGGTGGTAGAATTTTTGGAAGGAGGTTAGGGTTTAAAGCTTTCCATGGCTTTTAGAGAAGAAGTGATACTGAGGAAGAAAGGGAATGATTTTTCTCTTTGCAAATTTCATGGATAATTATAACATGTTACACTAAAGCTCCTCTAATAACCTAAGAAATAAACTAACAACCTTAACTATCAAACCTTAAAACAAAGCAGTAAATATTTTATTTAAAATTTCCAACAATTATAATTTCACTACACATTTTATTTTTATTTCCTTTAGACCCTTTATCATTAAAATTGATTCATTTTCATCCTAACTTCACAAAAATCATAAAAAAACATAATATGATCATATAAACTTAGCAAGTAATATAAATAGCATGAAATGCACAAAATGAAATACTACCACCCGAACCCCACGTGCTCAACGTGTGCTAAAATAGTGCTTAATTTTAGGGTCGTGTGCTAAAATGAAATACTGCCACCCAAAAATCCCAAATCAGCTTCAAATAAATATCTTCACATTTAATGATACTTTTTACTTCCAACACAAAGAGAAATTTAACTTCTTCCTCATAGTCAGCCCATCACCCCTAAATTATGTCTATAAACTAAAAAATAGAGTCATATCTCCATCCCCCCATTTATTTTTCTCGATTTATCGATTTTTACATTAAAAAGATCACTTTTTACTTTAAAATATTATTTATATTAGTAACCATATAAAAAAATTAATGCACAATTTTAAAAATTATTATTCTATATTTAAATTTTATTTAATTTATGATAACAAAACATTGAATGAAGTTACAAAATAAAAAAATGAAATACTCTATTTCTATAAAAAAAATATGTCATCATAAATTAAAAAATAATGATCAAGTAATAAAGAATTTTATTTTTTAAACAAAGTAGCTAAAAATCCTTTAAAAAAAAACCCAAAACAAAGTAGCTAAGTTCAAAGAATAAAAAAGTAGCTTCCAATTTTAAGCCTAGAAATTCGTCAATTTCCAGAAATAAGTTCGTTTGATGAAATTTATAATTTTCAAAGTAAGAAGGTTTTGATTAAAAAAAATGTGAAGGAATTTTTTTTGATAACATTAGAAAATATTTTTTTTATTTCTTGAAAGATAATATTAGAAAACAGTTAAGGCAGGCACTTATCACCATTTTAGTTGTATGACTTTTATTGAAAAGAGCAGTTATCTCCTTACCTTTTTTTCTCAATTAAATTATCTTCTTGCTTCAAACAAATAAATAAATGAATAAATCTCAATCATCTTATTCGCTTAAATTTGAAATCCTGAACATTTTTCTTTTATTTTTTCAATCATTCATATTTATTTTTTGAAAGTAAAAAATCCATATACTTTATTTTTTTGAAAAAAGAAAGGATTATTATTTATAGTAGTAGTAGCGATATTTTTTTTAAAGCAAAATGAGATTTTCAACTATTAAGCCTTATAATCTGGATTTATAAGCCTACAAACATGCATTAATAGTAATTAATATATAACATAATGAATTTATTTTTTAAATAAAAAGTACCCAATTTTTGCCTCTAAAACTTCTCTTACCCCCTAGGCCCTCCCTATAGTCACATATATTATCTTCACATTCTTCAATTTTTTATTTGTTTTTAAATAAATTCTTCTTCTTTTAGACTAAAAGTGAAAATAATAAATTAAATATCCACATCTAAATTTAAAAATTATCGTTAATACAAAAAAACGGTTATTAATTAATAATTAGAAAATAATAAATTTAGTCTAAAATTTAAGAATATATATTTAGATTATATTTGTTTAATGAGTTTATTATACTAAAAATGAGATATTTTTTTCAATTTTTCTGAATTAAAAACAATAAATTTTAAAGCTCATTAAATAATTATTTTTTAAAGAAATAATTAAAAAAAGTTCAAATATTGCAACCTAGTCTAGACACCTAGTGTTGATTAATTAATGAAAAAGAAAAAAAATGTACATTTTTAAAAGTTTTCAAAGAGTGTGAGTAGTATAGATCATTTATCCCCTTTCTCTCCACCCATGTTTCAAAACCATTTGCCAAAATCATTTGCTAAAATCAAGTATTGAATCAATTTCCATTTTTAGCACCTTGATAGTGATATTTTTGAGCTCCAACTTACCAAATTTAGGAACGACTTTGCTTTAATATATTTATAGATTAATTGGGTGAACGACTGAATTATACTCCATCCGTCATAGTACAAACTAAACATTTACTACATGAACGAGAATTAAGAAAAAGTCTATTGCAGTAGGTGTTGTGAATATGAAAAATGAGGTAGACGAGAGAAAGTGTGTAGGAAATAATAATTGAATTGTTGTTTTGAGTATGAAATGTGGGTCTTATTAATATAAAAGTAATCAAACATTTTTATTTTAGAAAGTGTGTAATTTATAATGGGACAAAGGAAGTACAACATACTTTTAGTTTGATTACAATTTATGCAACGTATCACGAACTTACCTTTTGTACATACATACAATATACATTGGTTACAAATAATGCAAATTACTATTTCTCATCCTAACGACATTACAAAAATTAACTAATATTCCAAAGATAACTAAAATTCGTTACATGAACTAACACCAGTTAATAAGAACACTAATCCTAAATATGTGCAAAAGTCTGAACGAATTGATCAATAAACCCTAAATCTGTGCAATACAAAGAAGGATTGAATTTGAAATAGAGCAATGCTAGGGATATAAAGAAATTACAAAATTTTGTTTACAAAATTAGTTGTCGATATTGTATTGTTTGAATCGATAGTATAACTGCTACCTCTAATTAAAAACACAATAAAATCATTACAGTTAGAAATTTGTCAATAAAGTTTTGTGATTATTTAGTATTTCAATTATTACTTTTAGAAATATGGATAGATACATAAGTAGGAGTTTAGTATGTAGAATTTTGGTTTTGTGGAATATGGTATTAGAATTATTAATTTGTTATATCTTTCGAAATTAAGAAAAAAGAAGATGGGATGGGAGAGGCCAATATGAGGGGAAGAGCTCTAACCACACCTCTTGTCTTGTCAAATGGCCTTTTCCCTTTTATTTTTTATTTTCTACCCCACACCTTTACCTTTTTCTTTCTTTTAGATTTTAATAACTACTCCTTCTGTCTTTGAATTGAATGATTTTTTTATTATTATTTTGAATCAATAATTTCGAGTTATAATTTTAAATATTGATAATGATTTATTAATAATAGTTTATAATTTTAATTAAAGTAATTGAATTAATCTAAAATTATTATTCAAAAATGAATTTGAAACGAAAAGAGTAGAAACTATCATTATTTTCTCCCCTACTCTGCGCTCCTTTAAAAAATATAATAAAAAAGTGTTCCATGGATCTTTACTTGGCATCACACATCTAGCACACAAAATATTATTTTAATGGATCCCACACTTAAAATAGAATCTTACACAAACATGACCTAAGAAGAATCTCAAATTGAATCTTTCTATTCTAAAAAGACACCTACTAAGCAAAGTGCACATATAGAAAATAATGGTGTACAATACTCCCAATCAATAGAAAAGACTAAGTAGGCTATAAATTAGTAAGTAGATAGTTGTAGTAATTATCATCATAAATGAGTCTAATTAATAAAAATTATTAAAAAAATATATTTTTTTTAAATGTGACTTATTAATGAAACATTTAAAATTACAAAACAGATAAGGTGTTATGAAACAGAGGGTGGGAGTATGTTTCTTGAGAATCATGTACCACTTTTATATACTATATTCAAAGGTTATGAATCATGATGATGGCAACTATAATAATTTATAGTCGTTATGTGATACACAAAAATGATACATGTGATCTCGTCAGAGCTTCTTTACACTCCTTTCATCTCATAATAACCACTTTTTTTTTTAATTTCAGAATAAATATCAGATATTTAAACAAGAAAATGCTTAATTCAGATTTAATAATACAAAGAATATGCAAAGGAGTAAAAATATAGTATTTCTGTCGAAAAAAATAGAGCTAAGGACCCAAAAACCCAATTTACAAACCAATAACCCATTTAAACCCATTTGAGATGAAAATCCCAAATAAACCCACCGTTAACAGAGGTAGACGGACGTTAGTTCCTAAAATCTCTCCCTAATATCCGTGAACTACCCGTAACATTCCATAATCAAAAAATCAAATCCTCCAAAACCCTAAATTTCTCTCTTCAATGGCGACGGGAGAAGAATAGGAACCAAGCCAAATACGGGAACGCTTGTTGGGTTCTCGAATCTCGGCGACCCACTTTCCCCACTTTCGCATCCTAATACCTCTGTAGGGTTTGTCGTGCCTTTGTTTTCTCTTTTCGGTGATCGGAGGTGATGATGATGAACAACACTCTCCATCCATGGATTAACTAATCGGAGAAGAAAGAGAGAGAGAGAGAGAGAGAGAGAGAGAGAGAGAGAGAGAGAGAGAGAGAGAGAGAAGAACACTGGTCTTCAATGGCGTGGAAGAAGAACACTGGATCTTCAATGGCGGAAAATATAATTTTATTTTATTTTTGAATTGAATTTGTTTGTTTGAAATAGATGTTGAATTTTGTAATTATTTGTTAATGTGGTTAAGGACCTGTTCCAGGTCCTATAACTCTTGCTATAGGACCTGTTCTAGTGTGATTTTAATTTCTAGGTTACTTGCTTCATATTGTTTGTGTTTGATAATGTGGCAAATACTCTATTACATGTCCTATAACTATTGCTATAGGAGCTGAAATAGTGTTCTTTTAATTTTGAGGTCACTTGCTTTATTTTGGTTGTGAATTTGTTTGTTTGAAATAGATGTTAAATTTTGTTATTATTTGTTAATGTGGTAAAGGACCTGTTCCATGTCCTATAACTCTTATAAAATGAATATTTTTTTACTCAGAATTTTTGATTTTTTTTTATGAATAATTGATGTTCGTTCCGTCTCAATTTATTTACTTTTCATCACTTTCTTTGTTACTCATCTCGACCCGCCTTTGTAAATCAAGTTGCAGGTCCTATATTACTTGCTATATGACCATTCAAAGCTATAAGCCCTTTAATTGTTCCTATAGCAATTGTTATAGGATCTGTCAATATCATATACATAGCTATAAGACCTTTGAATGGTCCTATAGCAATTGGTATAGGACCTGTCAATATCATATACAAAGCTATAAGCCCTTTAATTGGTCCTATAGCAACTGGTATAGGACCTGACAACATCATATTCAAAGCAATAAGACATTTTAATGGTCTCATAGCAATTGGTATAGGACCTGTCAATATCATATACAAAGCTATAAGCCAGTTAATTGGTCCTATAGCAATTGGTATAGGACCTAGCAACATCATATACAAATTCAATTAAATAGATAAAAAAAATATCAAGGTACGGATTATTATTATATTTATTATGAGACGGACGGAGAGAAGAAGAAGAAGAAGAGAAACAAACTGAGCTACATATACTCACCAACAATAAAATTGATGGAGTATGGTTGAATTTTGACTGTTTGTTGCATTTACTATTGTTGTCATGTCCTATACCAGTTGCTATAGGACCATTCAATGTCTTATAGCATAGGCATATGATTTTTTGAGGTCCTATATCACTTGATATATGACTATTCAAAGGTCTTATAGCTTCGTATATGATGTTGTTAAGTCCTATACCAGTTGCTATAGGACCATTCAAAGGTCTTAATGCGTTGGTATAAGATTGTGTGAGGTCCTATAGCAACTGGTATAGGACCTGGCAACATCATATACAAAGCTATAACCCCTTTAATTGGTCCTATAGCAATTGTTATAGGATCTGTCAATATCATATACAAAGCCATAAGACATTTGAATGGTCCTATAGCAATTGGTATATGACTTGTCAATATCGTATACAAAGCTGTAATCCCTTTAATAGGTCCTATAGCAACTGGTATAGGACCTGGCAATATCATATACAAAGCAATAAGCGAGTCTTATTAAAAAGATGATAAATTTCAAGGATTTTTGGAAATAAATGAAGTTACAAAGTTGTTATTTAAGAATGAATAACTTCCAATCTACCCTTAAGCATAAACAAGAAAGTCAATAAGTTGAAACCAATTAAACTAAGAATGATTACATACATATACTTGAGATTAGAGACAACCACTAACAACAAAATTCTCAAATCCTTTTAATCACCAAAAATAAACCCAAAATCTTCCAATAATCACTTGAAAATAAATAGAAAAAACAGAGACCAACATTTCAACCAAAAGACTGAGGATCAAGGAATCCAGGAGGCAAAATAACACCAAAATCTTCCAATAACACTTGACTATTAAGAGCCTTATGCCTATGAGCAGGGAATCCTATGCTTTGGTGAACCATATTGGCATGTTGTATCTTGAGAGCAATTTCGCTCTCACACTGAAGTTCAACATTGGATGGTTGGCCACATAATTATCCCTGAGACAAGTTATTTTTCTTCGAATACACGATAGAAGTCCAGAGGAGGAGCACATAGTAGCTTGAGAGTGGAGTGATTTTCTGGTGGCAGGACAGTAGCTGAGCCAACAGGTTGTGAGCTATTAAGGATAACAAGCACACCAAAATCAAGGAATCCAGCGGGCAAAACAACACCAAAATCACCATTCAATATCTTCTTCTCCTTCTTCTTCTTCTTCTTCTTCTTCTTCTTCTTCTTCTTCTTCTTCTTCTTCTTCTTCTTCTTCTTCTTCTTCTTCTTCTTCGAACTAAGTCTCACACTGCCACCGTTCGAAGCCCTAGACCTCTTAGGCGCCGGCGAAGAGTCATCGGAATCGGAGTCCAAATCAATTACGAAAACGGAACTCGAATCGTCACGAACCCTAGTCTTCCCCTGATGCTTGTCAACAACTTTTTGCTTCACCTTGAAATTATCCATGGCCGGAGAGGGTTTTCAATCTTGCATCCGGCGATTCTGGTGATAGATTTGAGGTGATTTCTAAGGGAAGAAGATAGGGGTGTGAATGGAACGATGGGTCACGAAAATGAGATTGATGGAAGTTAACGGTGTTAATTTCATTTTGGCCGTTCCCTGGAATAATGGGGTTTAAAGGGATTTAAATTTGAAATAACAAAGGAGTTAGTCTTTTTTAATTTGGGGTGAATTTTAATGGGATATGATCTGAATTTTGTGGTTAAAAAGGAATTTTTCCAAAAAAATATTTATAAGTTTTTCTCTCTCCTCACCGTGGGAGGTGATGTCATGGCTGGCTTGGCTTATTACAAATTTTATGTCCCAATTTTGTACCTAATTGATGGATGTGTTTTTACACATCTAAATTAGGTACTCCTACTCTTATTTCTTGTGAAATTCTTGAGTAAAAGGTTATTTTAATATATTTTTTTAGTGTTTTTGTGAGTTCAGGTTAATTAGGTGATAAATTATGGATTCAAGTGAAGAAAGGAACAAAAATGGAGCGGAGATCTGTTGGAAAGTGAAAAAGGACTTGTGAGGCATTTTAAGAAGTCAAGGAGCTTTTCTGCTGGAGGATCAAAAGGGAATTATGGAAGGAAAAAGGACCAAGGCTGGAATGCAGGGCGGGCGCACGACTGGAAGGGGTGGTCGCACGCCCAAAACTCTCAGATTGAAGGCAGGCGCACGCCTGGAATAGTGGGCGCACGCCCAGTGTGTCGGGCTGAAAGAGAATGTTTCCTTATTTTGAAAGGATTTTTGAGATCCTTGACAGATTTTTATGGATCTTTTGAATCCCTTTTCCTAGTCATTGAAGGATTGTTTCTAGGATTATATATATTCCTATTATGATTATTATTAGGCACTTTGGATTTTATTTTCTTGCCTAGGTTTTGGAGGATTGAAGGATTTTTGATCTTTAAGGTTTTCAATATTTCTTCAGGTTTGATGTATTGTTATTCATATTTTGGGATTGTCCTCATGAATATGAGTAGCTAAATTCTCTTTTCATGGATTGGATGTAGTATTCGTCGGATTTCTATGCTAGTATAATTTTCCAAAACTTTCTTGTTCATGATTGATTAGATATCTAAATTCGGTAGGTTTTAATTCTATTTTAACCTTTAATTGTTAGGTTTTGAATAGTTGCACTAGCGTGGATTGCTCATAATTTAGGCCACTATTTCATCAATTGGATTTGATTGCTGACCTAGCGGAATACAAGAGAATCTAGATTCATTTGTTCCCATTGTTCTTAATGAATTTCTTGATTATTGTTTTGACCTAGCGGAATCTACAATAGGAGAGAAATAAGAGGGTTGCAATCCGCACATCGAACGTCCCAACCCTTAAATTAAGTGAACGAATCTTTGAACAAGATCGTTAATTTTATCATGATAAATCTAGCATAGAATGAAGATGAATATGAAATCCAATCCGTGAATTCCTTTGATCTGATTAAATCCTAGTTTGTTGCTTTATTATTTTCTTAAATTAAAATAGTTAATTTCTTGCTTTAATATTTTAGTTAATAAATCAACGTCAAAAACCCCATTTTGTTACTGGAAGCATTAATTAAATTTACTTGTTAAATCACACGAGTCTCTGTGGTTCGACCCTTACTATTTGTACATTGCTACTTCGGTAACTTGTGCACTTGCAAGGTTTTTATTACACAGTGGGATTTTCTCCATCAAGTTTTTGGCGCCGTTGCCGGGGACTTGTTGTGATTTTTAACAAGTTAATTTAATCGGTGCATGTTTGGTCGCCGGTCATTGGATCCTAATTTGGTTCCTTTGAACGACGATATAGACAG
Organism: Adenophora triphylla var. japonica; assembly: GCA_022495995.1. Classification (NCBI taxonomy): domain Eukaryota; kingdom Viridiplantae; phylum Streptophyta; class Magnoliopsida; order Asterales; family Campanulaceae; genus Adenophora; species Adenophora triphylla. The sequence continues at coordinate 649,249 of JAFEMH010000379.1, forward strand.
AATTGAGAGAGGCATTCCCTCTGCTCAAGTGAGTGAAACTGAATCTGACACTTCTGTCACCGGGACAGAAGAAGAATTAAGTGAGTTGGAAACTTCTTCCATCGAGGAAGAAGAAGAATTTAATTTTGTAATGGCGACCAAGTCATGAATGCATTTGCTAGGCCAAGAGTCGACACATCGGTGTCGTGCATAGTGTTGCCCGACGCAGCACTAGCTTATGAAATAAAAGGCCAATATTTTAATATGCTTCCAAACTTTCATGGTTTAGTGGTGAGGATACTTTGGCATTTTTGAGAGAATTCATGTCTACCTGTGAGTGGGTTCCCTATAAAAGAGGGTGTTACAGCGTAACACTTGAGGCGAAGTGTTTCCCATATGCATTGAAAGACAAAGCCAAAACTTGGCTATTGCTACTTCCTCCCCGTAGTATCAATACTTGGGATGCTTTACATGATGCGTTTCTTATTAAGTTCTACCCTTATAATGCATTGACAGATTTTAGGGTAAAAATTATGGGATTTGCACAGGAACCGGGGGAAGCCTTCCATGAGGCATGGGATAGATTTAGGATGTTGCAAATTCAATGCCCTCATCATAATTTTCCTGCTTCTATGTTGCATCAAACATTTTATGGGGCTTTATCCCCGAATACCAATCCATGGTTGATAATGCGGCAGAGGTAGTTTGGGTACCAAAACTGTACAACAATGCCAGGAATTGTTTGAGATGTTGAGCGCTAATTCTCAACAAAAGGTTCTAGGGGAGCAACAAGGGGGGTAAATGAGGTCGGATTGAATAATGAGATTGCTAAGCACTTTGCATTGCTCAACCAAAGATTTGATAAATTAGCTTTGCAAAATGCTTCTTCTTCTTCTATGCCTTCCACTGCTCATCTTGTGTATGATAGTTGTGTTACATGCGGCTCTAAATCTCATGATTATAACTCATGTCCATCTACTAGTTCCTTTAGCTATGAAACTGAGCAGGTACAGGCAATGCAAGGATTTGGTCAACGGTTCCCACCAAACAACAATCAGTTTGGGAACAATTACAATCCAGGATGGCAAGCAGCACCGAGACATCCCAATTTGTCATGGGGTGGAAATCAACAAAATAAGACTCTTCATCCCCAACCACCTCCGCAGGGGATTTACGAAAGGAAGAAAGAGCCTTGGGAAGAGGCAATGGAGCAGATGAGAGCGGAGCAACTTCAAGCAAAGGCAGAACAGCAGCAAGCATACAACAATCAAGCTGCTGCAATGAAGAAGTTGGAGACCCAAATGGGTCAATTGGCAGAGGCATTACAGGGACGACAACCGGGTACATTCCCTAGCCAAGGGGAGCAAGCCAAGGCCATCATTACCTTACGTGGTGGCAAACAGGTAGATAATCAGGTAACTTCTCCTTCTTCTCTTGATAAACCCCCTGTCATTGATTCCCCTGTTGTGGAACCCCCGATTGGGGAAAATGTTGTTGTTAAAGATGTTGTGTCTGAGGGTGAGGGTACTAATGGATTGGGACAAAATGTGAATGTAGAAAAGTCCAATCCCAAGCCATATGTACCCCCTGTTCCTTTCCCGGGCAGATTCTTGAGGAACAAACTTGATCACCAAATGAAAGAATTGATTGACATGTTCTCAAAAGTTAACATAAATTTGCCTTTGTTAAATGTGATCAAGAATGTTCCTGCATATGCCAAATTCTTCAAGGAAATTTATTCCAAGAAAATTCAGTATGGGAAAGATGAGAAATTGTTTTTGGGTGAGAATGCGAGCGCTGTAGTAAAACATAGTCTTCCACCGAAAATGAAAGACCCCGGGAGTTTTCTAATTTCCATTACTTTGGGGATTCTCACACGGTGAGAGCCATGCTTGGATCTTGGGGCAAGCATTAATTTGTTGCCATATTACATGTATCTTGAGTTGGGTTTGCCCGAGCTAAAACCCACTATGATGGCCCTACAACTCGCTGATCGGTCCATAAAAAGACCATTGGGCATCGTAGAGGATGTTTTAGTTCAAGTGGGGTCATTGATCATTCCCGATGGATTTTGTGGTCCTAGAGATGCCTCGCGGTGAGGGTAGTCGCCGTGATTCACCCATTTTGCTTGGGAGACCATTCATGGCAACGACCAACACCGTAATTAATGTTGCTAGTGGCACTCTCTCCATGACCGTCACAAAGTGAAAAGATTGAAATAAATGTTTTTGAGGTAATGAAGAATGCGGTTGGTCATGATGAGTCTTGCATGTTTGTTGATGAGTTTGATGAGGTTGATGATTGTGTGCATGAGATTGCATGGCATGAGAGAGATTGTGAGGAGTTAGAGTTGTTGATGTCAATGGGCGGTGAGAAACCTAGGGATAATGCGGATGCTCAACTGATGGTTGTGGATAAGGCCGACGAGCACCAAACTAGTGATGGCCCGTTTCACCCCCTAGGCCACTTCAATGAAAAGTTGGCGCCCTCTATTGTGATTCCCCCGGTCATTGAGCTGAAAACTCTCCCTTCAAATTTGAAATATGCATTCTTAGGAGAGGGAGAGACTTTGCCTGTTATAATTGCATCTGACTTGTCCCCGGAACAAGAGGCCCAATTGATGGTGCTAAACCGTCTAAGGAGAGACAGAGAAGGTTGAATCCTCTTAGGAGAGGGAGAGACTTTGCCTGTTATAATTGCATCTGACTTGTCCTTCGATGTGCATGCACAAAATTCATCTCTTGGATGGTGCTAAACCGTCTAAGGAGAGACAGAGAAGGTTGAATCCTCACATGGAGGAAACTGTGAGGAAAGAGGTCCTTAAGTTGCTAGATGCGGGTATTATTTACCCGGTGGCTGAGAGTGAATGGGTAAGCCCGGTACAAGTTGTACAAAAAAGATCGGGCATTACTGTTGTTCAAAATGAGAAAGGTGAGGATGTGCAAATAAGGGAAGTGACTGGCCTTAGGATGTGTATTGACTTGAGAAAATTAAATGCTGCAACTAAGAAAGATCACTTTCCCTTGCCTTTTATTGATCAGATGTTAGAGAGGCTGGCGGGTCATTCTTACTATTGTTTTCTTGATGGTTTTTCGGGGTATAATCAGATTGCCATAGCCCCTGAAGACCAATCCAAAACCACCTTCACATGTCCATTTGGCACATATGCATTTAGAAGGATGCCTTTTTGGGCTTTGCAATGCACCTGCGACATTTCAAAGGTGTATGACCTCCATTTTTTCTGATATGATTGAGAGGTGTGTTGAGGTATTCATGGATGATTTTTCGGTTGTTGGGGATAGTTTTGATGGCTGTTTGAAGAATTTGGCATCCGTTTTGAAAAGGTGTTGTGAAACCAACTTGACTTTGAGTTGGGAAAAGTGTCATTTTCTTGTGAAACATGGTATTGTTTTGGGGCATATTGTGTCGAGTAGGGGGATTGAGGTTGATAGAGAAAAAATTGATGTGATTGCTAAATTACCTCCCCCGAATTCGGTTAAGGGTGTGCGAAGTTTCCTTGGGCATGCGGGTTTCTATAGGCGATTCATAAAAGACTTTTCAAAAATTTGTAAGCCTTTATGTAATTTGCTTGCCAAGGATACGGAGTTCATCTTTGACCAAGAGTGTGTTGATGCGTTCAATCTGCTTAAACAGAAGTTGACTTGTGTCCCCATTCTTTCTAGTCCCAATTGGTCTCACCCTTTTGAGATCATGTGTGATGCCTCGGACTTTGATATTGGGGCTGTTTTGGAAGAAAGGATAGATAAATTACCTTCCGTCATCCATTATGCAAGTAGAACACTTAATGATGCACAACTGAATTACACCACCACTGAAAAAGAGTTTTTAGCTGTTGTGTTTGCGTTGGAAAAATTCCGTTCTTACTTGCTTGGGTCGAAGGTAATTATTTATTCTGATCATGCTGCATTGAAACATTTGTTAAATAAGAAAGATGCTAAGCCTCGTTTGTTGAGGTGGATGTTATTGTTACAAGAATTTGATGTCGAGATCCGGAATAAAAAGGGGACTGAAAATGTGGTGGCAGATCATTTATCGAGGCTTGAGGACTATTCGTATTTGAATGCCGAAGAGAGTATGATTCTGGTTAATGAAAATTTTTCAGATGAACAACTTCTTTCTGTACATGTCCAAGAGCCTTGGTATGCTGATTTTGTTAATTACTTGGTGTCTAATATGTTCCCACCACACTTCACTTATGACCAAAAACGTAAGTTCAGGTCTGATGTGAAATACTACATTTAGGATGACCCTTATTTGTGGAAGATGTGTCCGGATAATATTGTGAGGCGATGTGTGCCTGAGCATGAGCAAGAGAGTGTTTTGAAGTTTTGTCATGAGCTTCATTGTGGTGGGCACTTTAGTGGTCAAAATACCGCTAGAAAAGTTGTTCAATCCGGTCTATATTGGCCCACCATTTTTAAGGATGCTCAGGAGTTTTATAAGAAGTGTGATAGATGTCAACGGTTCGGTGGCATAGGAAAGAGAGATGAGATGCCGTTACAACATAATCTTATTGTCGATATTTTTGATGTTTGGGGCATTGATTTTATGGGCCCACTTCCCCCGTCCCATGACTATTTGTACATACTTGTGGCTGTTGATTATGTTTCAAAGTGGGTGGAGGCAATTTCCACCCGGACTAACGATGCTAATGTTGTTTCCAAGTTTGTGGTTGATAACATTTTTAGCAGGTATGGAGTGCTGCGGGCGATTATCAGTGATCAAGGTACTCACTTCACCAACAAGAGGTTCAATATAGTTTTGAAAAAGTATGGGGTGGTGCATAAGCTTGCTACAGCATATCATCCTCAAACTTCGGGACAGGTGGAGGTGAGTAATCGGAAAATAAAGGGTGTTCTTGAGAAAACAGTGCGTCCCAACAGAAAAGATTGGGCATTAAAGTTGGGGGATGCATTGTGGGCATACATAACGGCTAATAAAACACCCATTAGAATGAGCCCGTACAGGATAGTGTATGGGAAAGAATGTCATCTCCCGGTGGAGTTAGAACACAAGTCATATTGGGCGGTCAAAGAATTGAACATGGACTTGAATGCTGCGGGAGAGAAGAGGTTGCTTGCACTTGATGAGCTTGAGGAGCTCCGACAAGATTCCTATGAGAGTGCAAAGTTGTACAAAGAAAGGACCAAACGCTACCATGACAAACACTTGTGGCCTAAGTTTCTGAGGCCGGGTATGAAAGTCCTTCTTTTTAATTCGAGGTTGAAGTTGTTTCCGGGAAAGTTATGTTCCAAGTGGTATGGGCCTTATGAAGTGGTTACTGTTTCTCCATATGGGGCGGTTGAAATCAAGGATTTGAAAAGTGGGAGAACCTTCAAGGTGAATGGGCATCGTCTGAAGCCGTATTATGAAGGGGTTTCGATCTTGGAGATGATTGATGTGATCGAGTTGGTGGACCCGGAGGTGGCCACCTAATTCCTTTGGGGCGTGACGTCGAGCTTAACGACTATAACCAAAGCGCTGATTGGGAGGCAACCCAATGTAGGTAACATTTACTGCTTTTCGTATTTTCTTTTCAGTTATCTTCATCGTTGCATTTAGGTTGTGTTGTGTTTTTGGTTTATGCCATGAGGACACAGCATGGTTTAAGTGTGGGGGTGGTGGTAGTTATAAAAAAAAAAAAAATTTATTTCCGCTTTTATGGGTCTTTTATTTCGTAAACGTGTCGAACTACGGTGACCTGAGCCTATTTTTGTTGGGTAGTCCGCCCACATTAATGGGGACGTAGGCAACGAAAGTGCGGTCAAATTGTGTGTCAATTTCGGCATGCAAATGGTCTAGCCAAAGACATTAAAAAAGGGCGGCTCACCGGGAGACAACCCGGATTTTTATTTGTATTGTATATTAAACTGGTGCTACTGAAAGGTATTTTTCTTTGTTTAATGATGTGCAGGAAAACGTGCGTGGAGGAGCCAAAGTTCTGGGCCTAGCAAAAAAAAAATTGAAAAATTGAAAATTGGCTCAGGCAGAGCACGACTCGTGCTCATAAGCACGAGTGGGAGCACGAATGGTGGAGAGAGCTCATTGTGATCAGAACGATGTTGGGTTTTACGGGTCCATGCGCAGCGGAATTAAGCATTAAAAACATAAAACCCAAGAAACCCTAGGATCCGTTTTATACAATTAATTTAAATTCCTATGAGATAGAATTATACCAACCTTGAACGCTTTTCGTTCTTGGGCTATCGAACGATTTGATTGTGTGATATCGAATCACAAACTTCGTTCTTCAACTTGCTTGAACTCTAGGCCTTGATCGATGAACGAGCGAAGACCCTCTTTCGGTATCCACACCTTTGAATGAATTCAAGAACAACTTCTTGATGATTGCTAGATCTAAACCTTGAAGAATATTGAGAGTATTTGATTATGAATTTTGCTTGAAAATTTCGGCTAGAGAATTAGGTCCATGCACCTCCCATATTTATACTACAATAGTATGAATATGTCTCCTAATCGTATTAGGAGAACAGGCTGTCAAACCGCGTATGGGCTTGATATGTCGCGCGGTATATTAAGCCAATGGCTTAGTATGTCGCGTGACATATGTAGCTAGTTACAGATACTCTCAATCATTCTTCCTCCGGTTTAACCAATTCATTCTAGTTGTGTGTGACCCAATAGGATTACATTATGTTGGCAATGAGTTTGATCATATCGAACCTCATAAGACATAAGCGGACTCTAGCAAGCCATTATGTCTACCCAAATAATGTAACCTAATAGTTCACGTTTCCAATGGTGTACTTCCATTTCTCCCTTTGTCTCACGATGTTATATTGAACACAAGTCATGGTCCTTATCAACTTGTCTTTGTTCAATGCTTTCTCGATTCTTTGAGTATAATGATAATTCCAATCATATTGGGGTACGGCCATACACTTTCATCATTATCACTCATCGAGGGGCCCAAGCAAAACATCTCTCTTTCGAGGGACAAATTCCATCTTGACTTATCATCCTTCCCATCATGAATCCGATCATGCCAAAGATAGCCTTTATAGATATCGTGTTAAGATATCGTTTGACTAAAATCAAACATGATTTTTCATCATATGTAAGGTCATGATAATCTCAGGTCTAGGAACTAAATGAAGTAACCTTATGAGATTTACTTATGACACTTGACCATGTCATAAATCTCATGCGGGTCATGTCCAGTCACTTGTTCTCTAACAAGTACTCATAATTTCAATGTTCATATAGTCATCACATGATTATCCATTGACAATTATACTAATCATTCTTTCAATAATTAGGGACGCAGATTATTATAAACAAATATACAAAAACATATAATAATCAAATGATAAACATCTCATATAATAATAAATAATGTCAACACATAAGTCTATGAATCATAGGCCTAGGGCATAACACCAACAAAGCCTCCCACTTGCACTAGGCCCAATCTACCATGTATCGAATACCCATGGACCTAACATGACCATCATGTTTAGCTTGCGGGAGAGCCTTAGTTAATGGGTCCGCCACGTTGTCATCAGTGTCTACTCTGCATATCTTAACGTCTTCCCTTTCACATATCTCACGGATAATGTGGAAACGTCGAAGTATGTGTTTGGATCTCTGGTGTGATCTTGGTTCCTTTGCTTGTGCAATGGCACCATTGTTATCACAAAAAGTTCAATAGGATCTCCGATGCTTGGAACGACTTCCAAATCACTAATGAACTTTTGATCCAAACCGCTTCCTTAGCCGCATCGGATGCCGCTATGTACTCAGCTTCGGTTGTAGAATCGCCGACGGTGCTTTGCTTGGAACTTTTCCAACTCACGTGCCTCCATTAAGCGTAAACAAAAATCCAGACCGCGATTCGAATCATCTTTGTCGGTTTAGAAGCTAGCATCTGTGTAGCCTTTTACTACAAGATCTTCTTCTATTCCTTCAAAGACCAAGAATACATCCTTAGTTCTTCGTAAGTACTTAAGGATATTCTTGACTGCTATCCAATGTGGTTCGCCGAGATCCGATTGGTACCTACTTGTCATGCTTAAAGCACACGAGACATCAGGTCTAGTACATAACATAGCATACATGGTAGACCCAATTGCCGAAGCATATGGAATACCATTCATTCTCTTTCGCTCATCATTAGTCTTAGGACTTTGATTCTTGCTAAGAGATATACCATGCAACATTGGCAAGTTTCCTCTTTTAGAATTTTCCATTTGGAATCTTCTAAGGACTTTGTCAATGTAAGTACTTTGACTTAAACCAATCATCCTCTTAGATCTATCTCTATAGATATTGATACCAAGGATATATGCGGCTTCGCCCATATCTTTCATTGAAAAACACTTTCCTAACCAAGACTTAACAACAGAAGTGCGAAACGTCATTTCCAATGAGTAAGATATCGTCGACATACAACACTAAAAATAGTGCTACGCTCCCACTAATTTTCTTGTATACACAAGGTTCATCTTCGTTTTTGATAAAGCCAAACTCCTTGATTGCTTCATCAAAACGTAGATTCCAACTCCTAGAAGCTTGCTTTAATCCATAAATGGATTTCTGCAACTTACACACCTTGTTAGAATTTTCTGGATTGACAAAGCCTTCAGGTTGTATCATGTATACATCCTCAAGTAACTTCCCATTAAGGAAAGCTGTTTTGACATCGATTTTCCATATCTCATAGTCATAATATGCGGCTATGGCAAGTAAAATTCTAATAGACTTAAGCATGGCTACAGGCGAAAAGGTTTCATCATAGTCTATGCCATGAATCTGCCTATATCCCTTAGCTACCAGCCTAGCCTTATAGGTGTGCACCTTCCCATCCATGTCGGTCTTCTTCTTGAAGACCCATTTGCACGCTATGGTTTTTACACCTTCGGGTGGATCAATCAAGTTTCAAACTTGATTATCAGCCATGGATTGTAATTCGGATTTCATGGCCTCTTGCCATTTTTCCGAATCAGGAGCGGATATCGCTTCTTGATAGCAAGTGGGTTCATCGTTTTCGATTAACTCCACTTCGTCACTTTCCGTAACGAGAAATCCATATCTCTCGGGTTCAGATCGTGACCTACCACTTCGGCGAAGAACTTGTGCATCTTGAACCGGTTCCACAACGGTTTGTGAACTTGGTTCCGTTTCTACCATTGGTTCAATGTTGTTTTCGGGTTCTCGAATTTCTTCGAGATCTATTTTACTCCCACTGGTTCCTTTGCGAAGAAACTCCTTTTCTAAGAAAGTACCATTTCGAGCAACAAACACTTTGTTCTCGTTTCGGTTGTAGAAATAGTATCCTTTGGTTTCCTTAGGATATCACACGAAAACACATTTATCAGATTTAGGTGCTAGCTTGTCAGAAGTTAACTTCTTGACATATGCATCGCAACCCCAAATCTTCATGAAAGACAAACTAGGTTTTCTTCCATGCCACATCTCATATGGGGTCTTTTGAACCGATTTGGTAGGAACTCTGTTTATAGTGAAAGCAAGCAGCTTTCTAGTGCATGTCCCCAAAGGGATAAAGGAAGCTCAACTTGACTCATCATAGAACGAACCATGTCCAACAAAGTTCTATTCCTCCTTTCGCACACACCATTCCATTGTGGTGTTCCAGTGGAGAGAGTTCTGAAATGATTCCACAACTCTTAAGATGATTGTCAAATTCTTGGCTCAAATATTCACCACCTCGATCGGATCGAAGTACCTTAATAGTTTTGCCAAGTTGATTTTGCACCTCATTTTGAAATATTTGAAATATCTCAAACGATTCACTTTTATGTTTCATTAGATAAACATATCCAAATCTACTATAATCATCAGTGAATGTTATGAAGTACCGAAATCCTCCCCTAGCATCGCTACTCATAGGCCCACATACATCGGTATGTATGAGTCCTAGTAAGTCGCCCGCCCTTTCACCGGTTTTGGTAAATGGGTCCTTGGTCATCTTGCCAAGTAAACAAGACTCGCATGTCTCATATGATTCATAATCATGTGAGTCCAAAAATCCATCTTTGTGGAGTTTAGAAATGCGTTTCTCGTTTATATGGCCAAGACGACAATGCCATAAGTAAGTGTGGTTTACATCATTGGGTTTAGATTTCTTGTTAATGTTATATATATCATTATCTTGATTTTCAACATCAAGAATATAAAGGCCATTGAATGAAATAGCAGTACAATAATGCATATCACTCTTGTAAATAGAAAATTTCTTATCACGTATAAGAAAATTAAAACCTTCATCATCCAAAGCTGAAATCGAAATAATATTCCTACTTAAATCTGGAACGTAATAACAATTGTTCAAAACAAGTATTAGTCCACTAGGTAAAGTAACTTCATAAGTTCCTACGGCTAATGCAGCAACTCTTGCTCCATTCCCCACACGTAGGTCCACTTTGCCTTCCTTAAGCATCCTTCTCGTTTCTTAGACCCCGCACATTTAGACAAATGTGAGTTCCACATCCGGTATCCAATACCCAAGAACTAGAAGTAGATAGGAATATATCTATAACAAAGATACCCGAAGTTGAAGCAACTCCTTTGCCCTTCTTCGCTGCTTCCTTGTATTTTGCGCAGCTTTCTCCTCCAATGTCCAATCTCATTGCAATGGAAGCAGATCGCGTCCTCTCGGGACTTAGGCTTAGCCTCTTTAGGTTGGAAGCCTCTTTGGGCTTGGCAATTTTTGCCTTAGGATTAGCAACCTTTGCCTTTCCTTTACCCTTGAAACCCTTCCCCTTGTTAACCATTAGCACTTGGTCGATTTTCTTCTCGACAATATTGGTTTCCGCAGTGTTCAACATTTGAACTAACTCGAAAGGTTTCTATTCATTCCACCCATGTTATAGTGCATTATGAAATGACTAAAACTTTTAGGTAATGAATTCAATATTATGTCGGTAGCCAACTCTTGGCTAATTGGAAAACCGAGCCTTTCAAGATGCTCAATGTGGCCCTTCAACTTGAGAGCATGGGGACCAACAGCTTGTCCTTCACTCATCTTGCATGAGGTCAAGGCTGCAACTGTGTTGTACCTTTCTTGCCTAGCTTGAACTTGGAACATTTCCATCGCCGATTGTTTAAGTCGATCGTCCCCACGTGCTCAAGATCCTTTTGAAGGTTCTTGCACATGGCGGAGAGCATAAGGCAACCAACATCGTGGAGTCACGCTTGTGCTTCGTATATTGTTCCCTTATCGCCCTAGCAAGATTGGCAAAGCAGTTCGGGTGGAATAGGTTCCTCGAGAACGCATGCTTTTTCCTCTTGTCTTAGAACAATTCTAAGGCTACGGATCCAATCCATATAGTTTGTACCATTCTCTTCCAACTTCTCCTTCTCAAGGAGAGATCGCAAAGGACAGGTGATTATTGTTTGATGCCATTTATTCTACAAAAAGATATACATAAAATATGAACACATATAAGTAAACATATTATATGAAAAGTATAATGCATTTATTTAAAATGCTCCCACTAAATTATACACCTTCAAATGCAAGTAAGCATAATATACATTTAATGGGCTAAGATCCAACTTTAATTCAATTTCAAGTTTGCTATGGCAAACCGCTCAAAATTAAATTAATTAGGTAGAAAACATCAATCATATCACATATATGACTCTTAGATCTTTTATGAGATTAATTCAAGACATCATATGTCTAGGCATATTTTTAATCTCATCTTATGCCTTGGGTCCAAAACCATTTTGATAACCCAATTAAGTTCATTCATTTTAAACTTATAGGAACCACCATTTCCTCATCTTGCTCGCATTCGAATAGAATCAAAGCACCTTGCTATGGCAAGCCTACCCAAAAATATCTGAATGGTCTCAAGTGTTTAATCATGAATTGGCATAAAGAACTTAAAAGTTAAATGAAGGTTCTTTAAAGGTAGATTATAAGCATATCAGAATGATAGTCAAAATCATGCACTGTGTAAGTTCCCGTGAAGATAGGTGAGCCACAAGGACTTCTTAAGTACCAACTCTTCCTTAGACAGAACTCTCCTAGACATGCATAATTAGAAATCAACTCTGATTAGGCAACATAATCCCCACCTTTTTCTAAACAATCAGTTTCCTTTTAAATTTCGCGTATTTATGACTTGTTTCCATAAACAATCATAAGATCCAAAATTTACAATGTCTAAATCTAAACATATTAGGAAACTAAATATCATGTTTCAACTAAACATCTAATTAAAAATTCTTAGCATGTAAGAACAAATAAAACATGCATCGCAATAATTATTAAAATCATATTTTAATCAATTAATCATGCATATCAATGAATCAATCTAGCATGGTCTTATAAACTCAATTTTATAACATCCAGATTTTTCATATGAACATATCAGATTGTAAACACAATCACAAAATAGCAGAAAAATTTGAACAAACTGATTCTGCCCAGTTTTGGTTTGTTATGTCGCGTGACAACATCAGCCAGAGGCTTGATTTGTCGCGCGACCTAACAGGCCAGATAACCAGAATTCCACATGGCTCAACATGTCGCGCGACCTAAGCAAATTACAGGATTTCCGTATTCGAACCAATTCAGATCGCAACCAATTAAATCACATAAAACAACCTTTACAGATTTAATTCAAGATAATTCGAAAACGATTTTCACATTGTTTCACATAAACAATTAAAAATTCTATCGCATACAAAACATGCAATAAGCATATAAACAATTTATATCTTAAATCTAGCATGTTAATTCAAACTTAATCATACGAACGGGGCTCTGATACCACTGTTGGGTTTTACGGGTCCATGCGCAGCGGAATTAAGCATTAAAAACATAAAACCCAAGAAACCCTAGGATCCATTCTATACAATTAATTTAAATTTCTATGAGATAGAATTATACCAACCTTGAACGCTTTCCGTTCTTGAGCTATCGAACGATTTGATTGTGTGATATCGAATCACAAACTTCGTTCTTCAACTTGCTTGAACTCTAGGCCTTGATCGATGAACGAGCGAAGACCCTCTTTCGGTATCCACACCTTTGAATGAATTCAAGAACAACTTCTTGATGATTGCTAGATCTAAACCTTGAAGAATATTGAGAGTATTTGATTATGAATTTTGCTTGAAAATTTCGGCTAGAGAATTAGGTCCGATGTACCTCCCATATTTATACTACAATAGTATGAATATGTCTCCTAATCGTATTAGGAGAACAGGCTGTCAAACCGCGTATGGGCTTGATATGTCGCGCGGTATATTAAGCCAATGGCTTAGTATGTCGCGTGACATATGTAGCCGCTGGAGTATACTCTCAATCATTCTTCCTCCGGTTTAACCAATTCATTCTAGTTGTGTATGACCAAATAGGATTACATTATGTTGGCAATGAGTTTGATCATATCGAACCTCATAAGACATAAGCGGACTCTAGCAAGCCATTATGTCTACCCAAATAATGTAACGTAAGAGTTCACGTTTCCAATGGTGTACTTCCATTTCTCCCTTTGTCTCACGATGTTATATTGAACACAAGTCATGGTCCTTGTCAACTTGTCTTTGTTCAATGCTTTCTCGATTCTTTGAGTATAATGATAATTCCAATCATATTGGGGTACGGCCATACACTTTCATCATTATCACTCATCGAGGGGCCCAAGCAAAACATCTCTCTTTCGAGGGACAAATTCCATCTTGACTTATCATCCTTCCCATCATGAATCCGATCATGCCAAAGATAACCTTTATAGATATCGTGTTAAGATATCGTTTGACTAAAATCAAACATGATTTTTCATCATATGTAAGGTCATGATAATCTCAGGTCTAGGAACTAAATGAAGTAACCTTATGAGATTTACTTATGACACTTGACCATGTCATAAATCTCATGCGGGTCATGTCCAGTCACTTGTTCTCTAACAAGTACTCATAATTTCAATGTTCATATAGTCATCACATGATTATCCATTGACAATTATACTAATCATTCTTTCAATAATTAGGGACGCAGATTATTATAAACAAATATACAAAAACATATAATAATCAAATGATAAACATCTCATATAATAATAAATAATGTCAACACATAAGTCTATGAATCATAGGCCTAGGGCATAACACCAACAAACGATTGGGAGGCTAAGGCACGAGTCGTGAGAACGAATGGGCAAGAGAGCACAACTCGTGCCAAATAGCACGACTCGTGCCAAAGGGAAATTAAAATCGTCAGTTCCCCCAAAAACCCTGCAGTCGTGCTATCTCTCTCCTCCCTCAACCTCAAACACACAGCCGCCCTAACCCCTCTCTCTACCCAATTTCAAAAATCCTCTCTCCCTCTCTCTAAAAATTCCTCATCCAATCCCTCAAATCTCCGCCCCTAACCTATCAAATCTTCTTCTCTACCCCATTTAACCCTTATAATCCGAAAATCTAAACCCAAAAATTCCTCCATTGTTGGTGATTTCTTGAAGAAAATTTGGAAATTGAAGAAAGGGTTGGGGCGTGTCATTGCTTAGTGTGGAATGCAATTTGGAGCGGAACTCTTTGGGGTGTAGTGGTACATTGATCCTCCTCTTCTTCTTCGGACATCTTCTCAAACTCCGGTGACTTTCCGACCAACTTTACGGCCGTTGTTTCCGGCGACCTAAACTGTTCGAAGGTAAATCTGTTTTTACTCCTTCTGTGAGATTAAGAATTGTTGATTGCTGCTTGGTGAAATTGGAGGAAGGTTGGGATTGTTTGGGATTATTATTTTGTTTCAAATATTGTGTTGATTGTTGGGTATGCATGTTTTTAACCCTCCTATTTTGTATTAGATTTGATTGATACCATAACCTCCTATTTATTTTAAGGACTTTAGGACCCTATGTAATGAAGCTTAGACTTCAATTTTTTAGCTAACTCCATTTTATAGAATAGGTTAAATTTAGGCTTGAAGACTGGCACAAGAATCATTGGACCTAAGGATTGCAGTTCTGAGGTTTCAAAACCGCCTATCAAGGAACCGCTTGGCAGAACCGCTTGTAGCCTAACTGCCCTGTTATCCCTTATTTTGAAACCGCTTGTATCCCAAAAGTGCAAACCGCACTCTTGGAAATCCTATTCTGGTGGAACCGCTTTCATGTCAAACCGCCTTTATCCAGAACCGCTCCAATGATTGGCTACTTGAAGTGAACCTCTTTTGACCGTTGGAATCCACGTCAGCAATATAAAAAGTCAACTACCATATCTTGTCACGTGACTACTTTTCAGACAAGATCTACAAGGATCTTGAAAAGGTGACAGATGTCCTAACTACCTTGATTGCAGCTGAGGTCCGATCGCCTTTACTCGCATCAGCAGCCCAAAGGACAAAAGTAGTTACTGTGGACCAATGTGATTGCATCAAGGACTGTCCTTTCAACAGCTGTGTCCAACGGCTATTCCTGATGCTTGGGTATAAATACCCCTAATCTTCACCATTTGAAGATTGCTTGAATCTTGAGAAATTGCTGTGTTCATGAGAAGTTGAAGCTCTGCCCAGAAATTCTTAGTCCTTTGAATCTTCATCTTCACACTTCAAGAAATATTCCCAAATTCCCGTAAATCAAGCCTTAACACATTCAAGAATCATTGAGCTCTACATCTCACAGATTTAAAGAGCCTTGATCTTTGACACACACACACCTCACTTGTTTAAACACATAGTTTATTCATTTGAGATACACTGGTTATAGTCTAGGATTTGTTCTTCATAGAAAAGATTTTATTATACTTTGTAATCTCAAATACTCAATATAAAATCTCTCTTAGAAATCCAAGACTAACCATCTTGGTAGTGGACGTAGATCGTTTATCGATTGAACCACTCCAAATAGCTTGTTCATATACTTTACTGCATTTATATTTTCTGTGCTTGCTAATTATTTATCTCTGTCTCTGTTTGATCTTTATATAGTTATCCTTATTGTGAAATTGTGTTTGGAGTTAACATTGTCAAAACTACATTTTCTGTTTTACAACTGCTCAGAAAACTGCACTAAAACCGCCTTGCAAAACCGCCTCCTCAAAACCGCATTTTACTAAGAATATTCCGCTGTGCATTTTACAACTCTACTTGCAATTTCTTATACACTGCAAGAGGTTTTGTAAGCGTAGAGGCTTAGTTTTAAATTGAGGGCGAAAAATTTTAAACAGCTATTCACCCCCCCTCTAGCTGTATTTTCACCCTTGTTGCCACCTTTGGGACCAACAAGTGGTATCAGAGCCAACACATTTTAAAACCACTGTTTTTCAAGCTTAACAGCTTGTGTGCCGATTCGATATGGCAAATACAAAGACAATGACTACTGTTAACTATTCACACATTCCAATCTTGGACGAAGACCACTTTGACATCTGAAAGTGCCGAATGCTCATTCATTTGGAAACCATAGATGAAATGCTGGTGGAATGCGTGATCAATGGCCCGTTAGTTCCAATGAAGGCCAACACAGATGCAACCACCAGTGCAACAATTCCAGAGGTCAAAAAGCCAAAAGAAGAGTGGTCGGATGAAGAGAAGAGATTGGTTGCCTTGGACAAGAAGGCTAGGCACATCATTTCGGAACCCTCCCGTATCAACTCTTCGTAAAGTGATGTACCTCAAAACCACAAAGCGTATGTGGGATGCCATTGAGAGCTACCTCGAAGGTGATGATGAATGCAAGGAAACCAAATTATATGCCGTTGAAAGATCATACAACAACTTCAATGTAAAATCCAACGAAACCTTGCGTCAAACCTACGACCGATATGTTGAGGTAGTTAATGCTTGTAGATCTCTTGGCAAAACTTTAACCGATAAGGAAATCAATATGACTTTCCTATCTCGCTTTAGGTTCTAAATGGGTAAATAAGGCTACCTCTTTAGAAGACTCCAAAGTTTTGGGTACTTGGTTGTTAAGTAACTTGTACGCCAATCTTAGAGTCTATGAATTAAAATTAAATCATATTGAAGAGATTGAAGGAAAAACCAAATCGCTTTCCATGTCCGTTGTGGAACAAGAGGAGAAACCATCTACATCCAACCAAACCGCCGATCCTTCCATATCAACCTCATCACTCATCGAGATGGATGATGATGATTTTGCCATGTTTGTGAAAAGATTCCAAAAATTTAGAAAATCCTCAAAACCTTTCACAAAATCATTTTCAAAAGGCAAACCTCCCGCAACGTTTTCTAAGGCCGAGATACAAAGAAAAAGAGTGATCTAGTTTGCTACAATTGTAGAAAACCCGGTCACTTTGCATCCGAGTGTCTACAAATTTCTAAATATGAATACATGAAAAGAAAACCTCTCCTCGCGAAATTTTCTCGTCGCAAGGGAATGGTTCTGAGGAGGAAGAGAATTCCAAGGAATTAGCAACTTGGATTGAAACAGATTCTCGATGATGGAAGTGATGATGAAACCGAAGAGGTTAATCTCTCGCTTAGTCGCGGATGCTTCCGATGAATCGATTCGAGTCGGTCGAGTTGCAAGATATGGAAGAAAAGGAGGTTTCTACAAAACTTCCAAATTTTAAATTGGATGATGATATCAAACTTACTCCTAGCATTAAGATAGGAAATTGCTCGTATTCACGTCCCATTTTTCCTCCTACAAATGCTCCACCTTCAAAAACTATTCCAAAGAAGAAAATTTTGAAAAAGGTGGTGGAAGAGGTTTCTCCCATGGAACATGAAAGGATGTTCAAGGAAGCTGAAATGGTGATCCATCAGTTCTCAAATCTTAAGAAAGCCTTAAGCTTAGCTCATGATGAACTTAATCTGTACAAGACGGAGAAAACTGTGATGAGGTCTGAAATTTCTAATCTTAAGGACCAAATCAAACAGATGACTCCTCTTGCTGATCAAAACCGCATCCTTGAAACTAAGGTTGCTGCACTTCAACTCAGGAATGATGACTTGGTAACCCAAATCGACGATCGCCAAAAGATTATTGATTCGTGGCTCAAGTATCAATCCACCAAAGATAAAATCATGGATATCCAAGTTCCTCCTGGAACTAAGGATGGTCTAGGGTTTGGATCTGAGGAAGAGGAGAAGTGTGCATCCTCGAGTGAAAAGGATGAGGAATTTCCAGAACTGACTAAAGAAATTCCCAAGGAGAAGCATGCTAAGGGTAAGGGTAAAGCAAGACAAGTAAATTATGTCTACCCTAAAGGAAAGCAATATGGGAAGAATTCTGTGTTAAAACCTAAGAATTCTGTGGAAGCACCTGAAGAGGAAATGGCTTATGGAATTGGTAGAATCCCTGCTCCAACCGCTTCTGGTGGAAAAGGCGGTTCTGCTAACTCTAGGTCTGACCGCGTCTCTTCTTCGACCGCTCCTCCTGCCTTCAAAAGCAAGAATAGCGTTCCCAGAAAATACGTGGTCAAACCAAAGCCTGTTCCCTTTATCTCAGCTGGACTCTTAGCTGGAACTGCACCTCCCAAACCGCTTCCTTGTCCCAAACCGCATGCAACTCCTAAGATGAGTAAGGAGTTAGTAAAACCTCATGAAGCTTGTAGCTATTATAAATGTTCTGTGTGTGATGGTTTAGGTCACAAGGCTGCAGAATGCCTTTTGCGGTTCACATCCAATGCCAGGAAGAGTAAACCTCCTTCTGTCAAACAGGTGTGGGTCGTGAAGGGTTGCTAACTTCAGGACCCAAGGAATAAAGAGGGACCTCGTTCTTAATGTTTACATTTCAGGTCCTCTGTTTCATGGCTGGTCACTCCAAGGATAATGAATGGTATCTTAACAGTGGCTGCTCAAGACATATGACTGGAGATAGATCATTACTTGAAGATGTCGTTGAAGCAAGTGGTCCTTCTGTAACCTTTGGTGACAACAACAAAGGCAAGACCATTCGATATGGTGTTATAAGGAGAGGAAACCTAACTATTGAGAAGGTTTCTCTTGTTGAAGGACTCAAGCACAACCTCCTTTCAATTTCTCAATTTTGCGACAAAGGAATGCTTTGCAACTTCACGTCATCAAACTGCCTTATCAAAGATAGCATTTCCGGCGTCACCCTACTCACAGGGATTCGTAAGAGTAATATTTACATTATTGATCTAAATTCTGCATGTAGTATTACTAATCTCTGTTTTGTAGCTAAGAATGTGAGCGAAAATAGTTGGCTATGGCACAAGAGGTTGAGCCACTTGAACTTCAAGTATCTTGCAAAGATTGGAAGGGAAAACCTCGTTCGTGGTTTACCCAAAGTGGCTGACCACCATCCAGAGAAATGCAAAGTGCATGCCGGCTTGGTAAGCAATCCGCGTCGTCTTTCACCAAAGCAAGACCGCTCCATCAACTTCAAGATGCTTACAACCGCTTCACATAGATTTGTTTGGACCCGTAACCACTCCAAACATTGGAGGAAATAGATATACTTTAGTGGTGGTGGATGATTACTCAAGATATACGTGGGTTGAGATGATGATATCCAAAGATGATTGCTATGAGATTCTCACCGCACTTTTTAGACGGCTCCAAACTCAAAAAGAAGACGACATCGTTAGTGTTCGATCGTATAATGGAACGAGAATTCAAGAACAACGGTGTTGCTCAAGATTGTGATGACCATGGGATTGATCACAATTTTTCCACAGTGGTGTTCCACAACAAAATGGGGTTGTGGAAAGGAAGAATAGGACGTTGATTGAGGCCGGAAAGACAATGATATCCGAAGCGAAGCTACCTCGCATTTTTGGGCTGAAGCAATCAATACCACATGCTTCACTCGTAACCGCTCCCTCATCAACAAAACCTATAATAAGACTCCCTATGAGCTTTGGCGAGGAAGAACCCCCAACATTGCATTCTTCAAGATCTTTGGCTGCAAATGCTTTGTCCTCTACAACGGAAGAGAAAATAGAGGTAAATTCGGAGCCAAGGCCGACGAAGGTATTTTTGTTGGGTATGCTAAACATTCTAAAGCTTTTCGTGTTTTCAATAAAACTAGTTTAAAAATAGTTGAGTCTGTCCATGTTACTTTTGATGAGCATTCTCTCCTTGAGCCACATTTGGCTCCAAATGTTGATGATGATTTTGTTGAGCATAATGAACCAGGTGAACCATCTCAAACCGCACCTGAACCTCAACCGCAAAATCCAGCACCCTCAACTGAAATTCCCTCAAACCGCACTTTTGAAACAGCACCTGAAGTTCCTACTCCAGATGCAAATGCAAGGGAAGAAGAAGTTGAAAATTCCCCTATCCAGCTTATAGAACCTCTTCGTCAACTTACATTCCATGACTTCGCTGAAGGATCTAACGACGTTCCGATTGAAGATCTTCAAGAAACCTCGATCCAACCAGACTTACCCCCCAGAGGTTCGTGAAGTCGCAGCCACCCCTCACAAATGTGATTGGTGATCTGTTTTCCGGTGTTCAGACAAGGAGATCAAATTATGATGAACATACTTCTCTTTTATCTCAAGTTGAACCCAAGAAGATTGATGAAGCACTCCAAGATTCCAGTTGGGTTGTTGCTATGCAAGAAGAACTCAACCAGTTTGAAAGATGCAAGGTCTGGACTTTGGTGCCTAGACCTCAGGATCAAGGAGTGATAGGAACTAAGTGGGTATTTAGGAATAAGATGGATGAGAATGGAAGCATCACTAGGAATAAAGCAAGGTTGGTTGCACAAGGATATAGGCAAGAAGAAGGAATTGATTATGACGAAACCTTTGCTCCAGTTGCAAGATTGGAAGCTATCGAATCTTCTTAGCCTACGCCTCTTTCAAGCATTTCAAGTTATATCAAATGGACGTAAAGAGTGCATTCCTCAACGGCGAACCGCAAGAGACCGTGTATGTTGCTCAACCGCCCGGATTTGAAGACTCCAAATTTCCCAATCATGTCTACAAACTCCGTAAAGCTTTGTATGGACTTAAGCAAGCTCCAAGGGCATGGTATGAGACTCTCTCTAAATTTTTACTAGAAAAAGGATTTAAACGTGGTAAAATTGATACAACTCTTTTTATTGCCAAATATAATGAGCATACTTTACTTGTTCAAATATATGTCGATGATATTATTTTTGGTTCTACTAATGAGTTACTTTGTAAGCGTTTCGAAAAGCTAATGAAAAGCAAGTTTGAGATGAGCATGATGGGAGAACTAACATTCTTCCTCGGGCTTCAAATCAAGAAATGCGAAGAAGGTATCTTCATCGCCCAAGCCAAGTACACCAAGGAGCTAATAAAGAAGTTTGGATTAGAAAATGCTAAAGCATATGATACTCCTATGGCCACCGCAATAAGCTAGATAAAGATCTCAAAGGTAAGAAAGTTGATCGGACTTTGTATCGAGGTATGATCGGCTCATTACTTTACTTAACCGCTAGTAGGCCCGATATCATGTTTAGTGTACGTGTATGTGCTCGCTATCAAGCGCATCCTAGAGAAGCACATCTTATTGCAGTCAAGCGTATAATCCGCTATTTATCTCGGGAACCACTAACCTTGGACTTTGGTATTCCAAAGATTCGAACTTCGATCTTGTAGGTTATTCGGATGCGATTATGCGGCTTGTACTATTGACAGAAAAGCACTAGTGGTACTTGTCATTTCCTCGGGAATAGACTAGTTGCTTGGGCCGGCAAGCAAGCTTCGATTTCAAAGTGTCAACCACGGAAATTTGAGTATATTCTTCAGTAGTTGTTCTTTGTCAAATCCTTTGGATGAAGCAGCAGTTGGTAGACTATGGAATCCATGAAGGGAATTGCCCCATCATGTGTGACAACACTTCAACTATTTCAGTCTCCAACAATCCTGTCATGCATTCCAAGATCAAGCATATTGATATCAAGTATCATTTCCTCAAAGACCATGTGGAGAAGAGGAATATCCATTTAGAGTACGTGGGGACAGACAACCAGATTGCTGATATCCTCACAAAGGCTCTTGACTCCAAGAGGTTTTCTTTCCTCAGAGGAGAAATGGGTATGCTTGAACTTAAATAAATTCCATACTTTTTATTTGCTAACTTGTTTGTTGAGTCTAGGTTGAAATTCCTTTTGGAATCAAAACCGCTTCTGTTGAACCGCCTGTGCCAAAACCGCAAGAGTATCCAACCGCCTGCATGCAATCGCAAGTTTCAAACCGCTCATGCAGTCTGACCGCGTGGATCAAAACCGCATTTCAACAAGAAGTAAACTCTGACTATTTTTATTGCTCATCCTTATTTAAAAAAAAAAACTGTTCAAATTCCTTTATTTATTTTTAGTCCTTATTTTTGACAAAAGGGTATTTTTGCAAATGTTTTCCCTCGTTTATTTCAAAATTAAGAGCATTTAATGCTAAGGGGACATGGGCATTAAAAACCCTCATGTCAGCCGTCATTGAGAGAGGTGCAGGAGGTGAAAGGGTGTAACAGTTGGTTTAATTCAATCATTCCTTCTGCCAACTGCCTCCACCCCTTCACCCTATAAATACCTAAGTTGGTGAAACCAAAAACTTTTTCTGAAACCTTCTGCAATCGTACCTTCTACCAACTTTCTCTCTCTCTCTCTCTCTCTAAAACCTTTCAAAACCCCCATTTTCAAAACCTTTAACTGTCAATGGCTTCAACATCTAAACCTACTTCTAAAAGGCAAAGAGCCTCCACCATTGCTAGAGCACCCAAGAAGCCAGTTCTGGAAATGGTAACAACTTCTAAACCCTAATTCTTCTTTTCAGTCAAATCTGCCATGGTTAAAGCAAGAAACTGTTCGTATGCCTCCTTCATAATTTTTGATGATTCTGTTCATGTTTCTTGACCATTTTGATTGATAATTGTTGGGTTTTGCTCGGATTTACTCATAGATGCTATATATGTTTCTTGTTTTATGATCAATCCATGTTTAGAACACTGATTTTGAGATTTTAAGTTTTTGTTCTTCGAAAACCCACTGAGTGTTCTTACTGATTATGATTGATTCTGGGTAAAGATTGTAATTTTAATGATATATTATTGTTCCCCTTCCCAACGTGATCATTTTGATATATTATTTGCCTATTTTGGTTAAGTTTTGTAAATCTCTGTTCTTGATGTTCATGAATGTTCTTCGTGTTCTTCATGAAACTCATGAATTTTTCTTGAAAAATCATATATTTTGGTTGCCTTGATTCTGAGAAAATGTTTTCCAACACTTAGAAAATTTACAACTTTTTCAGAAATTTTGGATTTTATTTTGGTTTGAAATCGCTTGTATGCAACCGCTTAGAAATTTCTTGTTTTAAACCGCTCCTCACCTATTCAACCTTAACCGCATGTTCTAAAACCGCTTTTTCAAATACTTTGAAACCGCATGCTGGTCAAATTCCTTCCTTCTTTGATTTTGAGATTTTACTAAGTATATAGGCTGGAAACCAAGAAATTCCTCTCTAATCACTGCTTGCAGTGTGGGATAAGTTTGGATTACAATGCCACGTACTTAAGTAATTTTGTTCTCAAATCCTCATTATTTGTTGAGTATTCATGGTTTCACTTGGGGTTTGAAATTCTCAAACCGCACCATTGCTCAACCGCTTGGTGCTCAAACCGCATGTGAACTATGAATACACAAATGGATCTAACACTTGAAATTTTATTTTATAGGATCCAACTACTTTCCTACCTGGGTGGGAAGTGAATGAGGAAGAGCTCAAAACAGATGCTCTAGGAAGGGAGTTGCTGAGGAAGCTCAGAGTCTCAGGCATCCTACCGCTCTTCACTAAGAAGCAGAATTTTATTGTACCATCTTTTGTGGATCAATTCTTTGCAACCGCTAAGAAGGATTCCAGAGTTCTTGAGCAAGGCCAGAAAGTTTCCTGCCTGACCGCTGTAGTTGAAGGGATGAAGCTCTCCGTTGACTACATTGATATAAGAAGACTCTTCAGATTTACTGTTGGTGGAGCTCCCTTAGAGGTTGATCAGGTTATTCAAGACAATGCTGCTTTCCAAACCGCCAAAGTAGATACCTTATCCAAGAAGTACAAGAAGATCCCCAGAAAGAACTTTGGTGAGCTGATGAACTTCATTGGTCACCTAGTGGGGAGAACCATTTGTGGAAAGACTGGGAACCACAACAACTTTACATCCCAACAATGGATGTACAGTGCTGCTATCTTCATGGAAATCAAGCTTCACTGGCCAAGAATTCTTTATTTTGAGATTAAGGACAGCATTGAGACCTATCAGTCCAAGATCAAAGGTGAAGATCAGAGGTGGAGACCTTTCTGCAGGATCCTAACCGCTCTGTTGATGGACTATGAGCACTTGGATGAAATGGTCACCAAGAATCCAGACCTTATGATGGACTGCTCGGATGATTGCCTAGGTCTACTTGCTTGCCACTCCTTCAGATATGCCAATGGAGATGCATTGTACAAATCTTTGTATGATGCAGATACCTACCCTAAGAAGGAACCCTATGAGTTGAGAGACCCCTCAACCGCTCCAAAGACTAAAGCGACAAAGCGGTCCAGGAAGCCCCAAGCAAGAGTTGAACCGCTTCCCAAAAGGACCAAGACCGCTCCAGCATCCAAACCGCCTACTGTTAATGATGGAGCAGGTACAAGCAAGAGAAAGAAGAAATCCTCCAAGGAACCTGAACCTGAAACCTTGCACTTGGTGGATGAAGATGATGAAGAAGAGGAAGAAGACCCAAGTATTCCCAACTTGGTGGCTAGGGCCAAGAAAGCCAGAGATGAGATGGCTGGGCTGACTGTTGAGGAACAGATGAAGATTTTGGAAGATAGGATTGCTAGATTGGCAAAGGAGCAGGCTGAAAAATATCAGGCCAATGGCAAAACTCCTGAAGCTGGAACCGCCTCAACCCAAGAACCGCCTCCAGAAACTCAACCGCCCCTAACTCCTCAGACCTCTCCTATCCAATCTCCAAACCTATCACCAGTCCAATCCCCTGCCAACTCTCAATCCAAATCACCATCCAAAGCCAAATCCATAACCCCTTCCCCCAACAAAACCGCACAATCTCAGGGGGAGAAACCTAAGAGGAAGAAAATGGCTGCTAAGAAGAAACCCTTCAAGAAAACCAAGCCTGTCCAACCCTCACCCACTCCTTCAAATTCCCCTCCTCAATCACCTCCTCAAAATTCCCCTTCACCTTCCCCCAGAAAATCACTATCACCCCTATCTTCTCAGTCCCAATATAACTCACCCCAACATTCCCATTCCATAAACTCACAACATTCAAACCAAACCCCTACTCATTCTGCCTATCAACAATGGCAGGTCAAGCCCTCTATTTGGACATGCCACATCCAAATCAGTTAGGGATGATCCAACCCCTGTCAATTCCCCTAACAAAAACCACTTCCCTACACCTAACCGCTCTAAATCAAACACCCCTTCAAAATCCCCAACTCCTCATAACTCTCCAATTAGACAAAACTCACCTCCTCCAAATATACCTCCCCAAACCCAAACCGCGCCTGAAACCAACCAAACCCAAACCACACCTCAAACCAATCAAACACAACCGCCTCCCATATTTCCAACCGCTTCCACCTCAACCGCACCTCCTTCTGACTACTCCCAAATCCTTCAAACCCTTACCCTCATCCAAAGCCAACTCCTAATAAACCAGGGTCATGTCATTAAGCTGACCGCTTCCAATGAAATCCTAACCGCTTCCAATGCTTCCCTCCAAACCTCTCTCTCAAATCTCACTGAATCAAACCTTATTCTTCAAGCCAAGGTAGAGTCTCAATCCCTGGAGATGGCAACCCTTAAATCAACATTGCTTGATGCCATTAAGGGGGAGAGATCTACAGCAAACCCTCCATCCTCCTCAACCGCTCCTGATGATCAAACCGCGTCTCTTATTAAAACCGCTGTTGAAGAAGGATTGGTTAAAGCCCTGAGTGAAATTCAAGAAAAAATCTGCAACTCAATCGATAAGGACCTTGGGGATCTGACCTCAAAACTTGTTTCCACCTTAAACTCCAGACCGCAAATGGCACAGATTGTCCAAACCGCCTTGAATACCCTTAGAGAAGATGTACTGGAGCAAATTGATATATTCAAGGTGGACTCCAAGGTAAATCTGGACTGTGTTGGAGATGCCTCTATGGCCAAGTTAAAAGAGATTCAAGAAGAATTTACCGACCGCCTTGACAACCTGAAGACTGGATTCAATACCAAAGTTGAAGCTGAAATGAATAGCTGAAATCCTCTCTGAAGGTTACTGTTGATCTTGATCCAATAAAGGAAGCTCTCCAAGCCCAAACCGCTTTAGTTCAAGAAGAACTCCACACCATCTTCAACTCCATCTATTCCTATGTCAATGTGAAGCTTGACATAATCAAGGAAAATCTTGTTGAAAATACCAAAGCGGTTGGTGCCACAAATTCCACCTCTGCTCATTCTGTCAATGCCCTAAAGAAGCTTGAAGCTACTCTCACCAGAACCGCAGAGGAAGTAAGAAGACTAAGGAAAGCGTTTGCACCTGACCAATCTAGAGCTGGGCCTAGTGGAGCTGATCATGAAGTGAACAAGCCGCCTCAGCAGTAAACCGCTTTTTCCTTGTAATTTTTTTTGGTAAGTTTGGACCGCACTTTCTTTGTATCTTCCTTTGTCCAACTTACTTCATTTTTTGTTTTTGTAATCTTGTAATTTCCTTTCATTCCTGTACTTGTAATCATCTTAGGAATTAATGGAAATTGCATCATGATTCCAAAAACTTTGTTCATTCAAACTGCTTGTTTGTAGAACATTGAAACCGCTTAAGGTCTTAAACCTCATTCAAATATTTTTCAACTTAAAACTCACTCTTTTGAATTGATGTTTAAACATTCAGTTTAAACTGCACTTTGAACTTAAACTCATATTTTTTAAGTGCACTGAATGCATTTCTATACTCTTCAAATTGTAAGTTTTTAATCTTTCAAAAGTATAGAAATCTATAGCTTAAGCTAGTGTGTGCATTGACTTGGGACATGACTTACAATGTTAATTCTTATGGACATGTTTTTATCAAGTACAATGATTGCTTTTGCTGTAGTAGGTAATGACATCAATCAAATAGGGGGAGATTGTTGGGTATGCATGTTTTTAACCCTCCTATTTTGTATTAGATTTGATTGATACCATAACCTCCTATTTATTTTAAGGACTTTAGGACCCTATGTAATGAAGCTTAGACTTCAATTTTTTAGCTAACTCCATTTTATAGAATAGGTTAAATTTAGGCTTGAAGACTGGCACAAGAATCATTGGACCTAAGGATTGCAGTTCTGAGGTTTCAAAACCGCCTATCAAGGAACCGCTTGGCAGAACTGCTTGTAGCCTAACTGCCCTGTTATCCCTTATTTTGAAACCGCTTGTATCCCAAAAGTGCAAACCGCACTCTTGGAAATCCTATTCTGGTGGAACCGCTTTCATGTCAAACCGCCTTTATCCAGAACCGCTCCAATGATTGGCTACTTGAAGTGAACCTCTTTTGACCGTTGGAATCCACGTCAGCAATATAAAAAGACAACTACCATATCTTGTCACGTGACTACTTTTCAGACAAGATCTGCAAGGATCTTGAAAAGGTGACAGATGTCCTAACCACCTTGATTGCGGCGAGGTCCGATCGGCTTTACCTCGCATCAGCTCCAAAGGACAAAAGTAGTTGCTGTGGACCAATGGGATTGCATCAAGGACTGTCCTTTCAACAGCTGTGTCCAACGGCTATTCCTGATGCTTGGGTATAAATACCCCTAATCTTCACCATTTGAAGATTGCTTGAATTTTGAGAAATTGCTGTGTTCATGAGAAGTTGAAGCTATGCCCAGAAATTCTTAGTCCTTTGAATCTTCATCTTCACACTTCAAGAAATATTCCCCAGCCCAGAAATCAAGCCTTAACACATTCAAGAATCATTGAGCTCTACATCTCACAGATTTAAAGAGCCTTGATCTTTGACACACACACACCTCACTTGTTTAAACACATAGTTTATTCATTTGAGATACACTGGTTATAGTCTAGGATTTGTTCTTCATAGAAAAGATTTTATTGTACTTTGTAATCTCAAATACTCAATATAAAATCTCTCTTAGAAATCCAAGACTAACCATCTTGGTAGTGGACGTAGATCGTTTATCGATTGAACCACTCCAAATAGCTTGTTCATATACTTTCTTTTGCATTTATATTTTCTGTGCTTGCTAATTATTTATCTCTGTCTCTGTTTGATCTTTATATAGTTATCCTTATTGTGAAATTGTGTTTGGAGTTAACATTGTCAAAACTACATTTTCTGTTTTACAACTGCTCAGAAAACTGCACTAAAACCGCCTTGCAAAACCGCCTCCTCAAAACCGCATTTTACTAAGAATATTCCGCTGTGCATTTTACAACTCTACTTGCAGTTTCTTATACACTGCAAGAGGTTTTGTAAGCGTAGAGGTTTAGTTTTAAATTGAGGGCGAAAAATTTTAAACAGCTATTCACCCCCCCTCTAGCTGTATTTTCACCCTTGTTGCCACCTTTGGGACCAACATTGATTATTATTGGTTGAATTATGGGAAGAACAAAAGATAGTAGTAAAGGAGGTGACGCTCCCGCTAGAAAAAAAAAGAAACATTGTTGTTGAGGAACCCCCACGAATTCCCGACGATTTCATGGGCTTAACAAAATTGACGGAGGCTCAAAAGAATAAATGGAGAAATTTAGCCAATGGAATGGATGTTCAAGTAACGAGATTCCTGTGTGTGAACACGTTGAACAAACTGGGTCTTCATGGTTTGGTTGCGGGATTGTTGAACACTATTGGGTTGGGAGGATTTTTGGGCAAGAGTGCAGGAGTATACAAGCGAGTCACGCTTGAGTTTTTGGCAACATTAGAAAGAAGGGAGGAGAATGGAGTGAGGAGTGTTCATTTTAATGTAAATGATGTCACGAGGACCCTTTCATATGCAGCAGCTCGGGAATACTTGGGAGTGAGCGAGCCGAGGGGAGAATGGTCGAAAAAAGATAAAACGGTGGAGACCTTTTTCTTTGAGTTGACGGGCAAGTTTATGCAGAAGCCCTATGTGGTTATGAAGTCCCTTTCTCATCCAGCTTGGAAACTGCTTTATAGGGGTTTATCTATGACATTTTATGCAAATGGGAAGCCGGCACAGATGAATGCCCTGCAGTTTGCTACGATGGAGTGTTCTTTATCCTCCAACACTGTTATCCCGGATTGGATTGATTTGTTTTTCAGGAGATGTGAAGCTTTAGCGGTCAATGGGAATGGAAATATTCCGGTTGGGGGCATGGTTACTTTATTGGTGGAAAATTTTGTGCGCAATCATCCTAGAGCGGTAGGAAATATGGAGGGACCCTTATTTTATGATCGGTTCTTTCTATACCGATATGATACTTTTGAGAGGATCACAGGGCAGAACGAGGCACTGATGTTCAATTATGGAGGAGGTAGGAGTTTCAGGTGCGCACAGGGAGTGGTCTTCCCTTATGGACCATATGCACGGGATTGGAGGATGCCGTATGTTGCAGATATGACATTGCGTGACGTGATGAGAGATAGAGGTGAGAGAGTAATTGATTAAGAGGAAAACCAACATGAGCATCGGGGTGATGAAGATCAGACGATGAGAGATCAGTTTGAGGCCGGGACTAGTGGTGGCTATTCAGGCCAAGGTCAGGGCCATGGGCAGTCGAGCATGTCGGGGGCTTTTGGCAATTGGGATGATATGAGACTGTATTTGGATGCTCAGCACCAGAGGGACGCGGAAGAGCGGGAGAGGAGATATAGAGAAGAATGTGAGGCCCGAGAGGCACATAACTTGATGTGGAGCACTCGGTTTGATTACGTTGATAGACGATGGGACGCTCATGATGATAGATTGGAGGCTTTGGAGAATAGGATGGACACTACACAGAGGATGGTATTCCAGCAGCAGTTATGGATGCAGCAGCCAGAGCCGAGGCATTATGAGCCAGTTCCAGATGAGCATTTCACGGAGATGATTAGGAGAGCAGACAGACGCAGGCAGAGGCAGTTGGCCAGAGAGGCACAATTCCCGGATGGGGGCTTTGGCCCAAGATATTGAGGGTACTTTTCATTATTCCCTTTCCTTTTTACATTTAAACTGTCCTAATTAATCATTGTTGCACACATTGAGGACACTGTGTAGTTTAAGTGTGGGGGAAGGGTGGCATCGTGTATATGATGTAAAAAAAATAAATAAAAAAAAAAAAAAAATGAAAAATAGAGTGGCTAAGTGAAAACCCGAAAGGGCACTTAGGCAAAAGGTGAGAATTTGAGTAGATAACATCCTTTATTCACCGGTGTGGAGACATAAGGGGGAGTTCGGAGTTCGGGTAGGATCATTTTTGGAGATGGAGGTTTGTGTTAGTGGCGTTAGGATAGAAATCCTCGTGCACCTTGGAGTAATAAGGGGGGTTGGCGAATAGCACGAGGTACGTCTTTGTTGAGGACTCTTATCCTAACACTGACTTTTGTTGAGGAAGTATATTATGTAGTGTGAGCTAGTGTGGGGGAAAAGTTAGGACATTTTAGTTTCCCCTCACTACTTGGTGTGGGCCCTAGTTTGGACGATCATTTTATCATGGGAGTTTGATGTCAAGCTAGGGCCATTGATCGTTCTTTTGGGGAGTCATATGGAGACGGAGTTTTGTATACTCCGGTATATCATCTTTGATTGACTTGTGCTGACGGATAGAGGAGGCTAGGAATCATTTTCTTCCACACACCTGTTTTAGACCGATTTTAGATTGGAGTTAGGATATTACTCAGGGACGAGTAATGGTCTAAGTGTGGGGGAATTTGATGAGTGGATTTTATACATATCATTTACCTATGTTTTCGGATTCTTCACATTGATTTTTAATGTATTTAGATTAGTTTTGATGTTATTTGAGAGAAATTTTGTAATGTGAGGTTTTTGTGAGAAATGATGCACTTTGAGGGTAGTTTAGTCTTTTGCTTTGTGATTGGATGTGGATCTCATGAAACCGAAGAATGCAAGTCAACCATCATTGGAAAAGTCAGTAAATCGGTCAAGGTTCAAGGAAAAAGGTCAAAGAAAGTCAAGGAACGAAGGTCGGGTCAAAGCTGAGTCAAAGATGAAGATTTCTGCACAGGGCACGAGTGGAAAGTCTGGAGCACGAGTGAAGAAGGCTTGAGCACGACTGGAGCACGACTGGGAGCCAAGCCACAAATCAAGCGATTTGATCAGAACGACTTGGAGGCCTGAGCACGACTCGTGAGCACGAGTGGGACTGAAGGGCACGACTCGTGCCAATTAGCACGACTCGTGCCCAGGCGCGTATCATGACGTCAGCACGATGTTTGGAGCAGCTTTTCATGGATTTACTTTCTTTCTTTTCCTAATTAGTGTAGGACTGAATTAAGGAGTATATATACTCCCCTTAGAATACTTTTTAGGTTACCTTTTGTTTTATTTTTCTGCCTAGGTTTTTAAAGTATTGAAGGATTTTGGATTTTCAAGGTTTTGCAAGATTTCCAGGTTGGATGTACCATTGTTATTCATATTTTGTGATCTCCATCATGAATATGAGTAGCTAAATTCCCTCTTTCATGGATTGGATGTAGTAATTGTGGAACTTCTATGCTAATTTAAGTTTTAATTCTTTCAAAACTCTCTCATTCTTATTTTATGAATTAATTATCATCCCTTTAATGTGTTTTAGATTGTTGCACTACCGTGGACAGTTTATTTAAAGAACACTAATTCATCAATTAGGTTGGATTATTGACCTACCGGAATACAAGACAACCTAGATTCATTTATTTCTTATTGACTTAATGAGTTTCTTGAATGTTGTTTTGACCTACCGGAATTTGCAATAAGATAGAAATATTAGGGTTGCAATTCGAACACCAAACGTCCCAACCCTTAATCACGTGAAAGAATCTTTGAATGAGATTGTTATTTTTATTATCAAAATCATAGCATAGAAGGGAAACAATTATGAAATCCAATCCGTGAATTCATTTAATCTGGTTAAATCGTTATTTCTTGTTTACTTGCTTTCTTCAATTCATTAGTTTAATTTCTTGCTTTAGTAAATTAGTTAATAAATCAAATAAAAAATCTCGCTTTTTGTTACTTTATGCATTAATTAAATTTACTTGTTGAAACACCCAAGTCTATGTGGTTCGACCCTTACTTGTACTGCTACTTCGGTAACTTGTACTTGCAAGATATTTTTATTACACAGTGGAATTTTCTCCATCATTTCCGAAGATGTTCCATATTCGATTCCAACAAAGCAAGAAGCGATAATTCTTTATTTGGGAAAAATTATTCTATATCAAACTGTGCTAAAAAGAAGAATTTACTCCAAATATATTTTCAAGTGGGACGGTAAAAAAAAAATTGCGCGAAAAACTTTGATTTATTCAAAGTGTCTTTTTAGGTGGGACGGAACTTTTCAGACCTCGGATGAGAACTCGGGGACGAGTTCTTTTCAAAAAGAGGAGAATGATCTAACACGGAATATTATATATTTTCATAACTTTTATGATTTTATTAGTATTTTTGAAATTAAATTTAGTAGGATAATTATAGGAGATTTTAGAGTAGATTTATTAGTTTTGGACTCCTAATAGCTTACCTTATATGTTAGGCATTGTTTTAGAACTTTATTTCTTGTTTCCCAAGTTTTATGGGTGCTATAAAATAACCCTAAAGTTGTAATCCGAAAAAGACACTTCTTTTTTTAAAAAAATTAGATTGCTTTTGCATCTTTGTGGATTTAATCCCTGAAGCATTTGGCTTGTTCAAACCCTAATTCCTGAATTGGTTTAGGTCGATAACCTCTTCGGTAAGTTATTATTTATCTTGATTGGCTTCCGCTACGTCTTATTATTAGAATCTGCCAGGGGATTTATTTGTTTATATAAAACCAGCTTTTCCTTGCACTAAGCAAGAAAAACAGGTTTCTTTAAGGCTTTTAAAATTGTTAGTTTTAGGGCTATTACACGAAACGAGCCGGTTCGGGCTCGGCTCGTAAAAGCTCGAGTTCGAGTGGGCTCGAGGTGAACTCGAGCTCGAACTGATTTTCAAGCTCGTTTTTTTTTCGAGCCGACTCGTATTCGGCTCGTATGTTCGACGAGCTCTGACCGAGATCGACTCGTTTGAGCTCGGCTCGTAAAGCTCGTTAGAAAGCTCGAATGAATTTTATCCGCGAATAACTTGTTTAGGCTCGAGATCGATTACTACTCGAATTAGTGCTCGATAAAGCTCGTTTGATTCCAGATTTTTACAAAAATAAGTCCAAGCTCGAGCTCGGCTCGTTAATACTCGGTTCGAGCAGCTCGCGAAAAGCTCGCGAACAGCTCGAAACTCTATTCGATCCGAGCTCGAACAATCATACTGGGCTCGAGCTCGAGCTCGATAACTTTTATACGATCTCGAGCTCAAAACTTCAAAGCTCGACTCGACTCGGCTCGTTTACAACCCTAGTTAGTTTGTCATTAAACTATCAAGATAATGTGTATATGATAAATTTTAGGATAATTCCCTAAAAGCCTCTCAAAACAACACAATTCCTTATGAGTACATACAATTCTATTTATTTTCCTCTAGTCATTTAGGGGATTATTTATTCCCCTAAAGCCCCTGGCCATTTAATGAAACATTGTAACCTTGAAGTTGCCCTCTACCCTCAAACCTAAAACATGCATACACTGCATTTTCCCTTCTCTCTCTACAAATCTTTCCCCTTCTCTCTAGCCCTGCTATTGCAATCTCCGGTGAGATTCTCTTTATCTCTAAACGGGGACCTTTATCCCCTACCTCCGCCCCTGTCGTCTGATGGCAACTCTTCGGAAATGATTTTTCACGCGATTTCGATGATCTCTCTCTCTCTCTCTCTCTCTATCTCTCTCTCTACTCTTATTTGAAACTTACGTCGGTGAATGTTGAAGTCTTAAATATATATGTTACGGTTTTGACAATATGATGGCAATTCTCAAGTGACATCTCCAACGAATTTTTCGACCAAATGTGTTCGAGCTCTCAATATGTGATATTCAAAGTATTTTGAGTTTGATTAAGGACGATAGGATTGAGCCAGTGATGGTGCTTTATTTTAATGTGGATTTGTTTAAATTTTCTAAAGAAATTGTTGAGTTTGAATTCTCAAGTAACATCTCCAACGATTTTTTTGTTTGTGATACAACTCTCAAGCTATTTTGGTCTATTTTGGGCCAAGTTTAGTGTTGGTTTTGACGTTTGAATACCTTTTTTGATTTTTCAATTGAAATTTCGATACATTTTAGAGATTTTGGTGTTAGAAATTGGGGTTCGGTTTTGATGATAATCCTAGATATTTGTTTGAATCGTGTATTGATTCACTTTTCAAATAAAGTATTTCGACCTTAATGCCTAGGTTCACGAAATCTCTATTGGGATAAGACAGCCAAACAATCTGTTTCTAGGCAAAGAAGACAGATCTAAACTTGAGAATTGTTTTGTGTTTTTCGTATGTTGCAAATGAGATCAAACTCTGTTTTTAAACAGATGGAAAGGTAGCAGTTAGGGCGGTTAATGACAGTTAGTTTTTAACAGTCATATTTTTTTAGCCAATCATTTTGTCCTTTGAGTTTTGGAGGAAAAGTTGGTAGTATATTTGGTAAACCAACTATATCGTCTGGACCCCGTAAGGGGCGCTGCCCCTTAACCCCGCAAGGTGGCGCAGTCTCCTTGACCCCTGCTTTTTTATCGTGGTCGAAAACGTATTAGCTCAAAAGGGGCGTTGCCCCTTAACCCCCGTAAGGGGCGCTGCCCCTTAACCCCGTAAGGCAAGGGGGCTGCCCCCTTGACCCCTGCTTCTTTATCGTGGTCGAAAACATATTAGCTCAAACGAGTGTGTACTCCACACTTTTTCTTACTCGTATCCGAGTCTAATACGAAATTACATTGATCTCTAGTAAATCACAATTAAATAAAATAGCTGATGACACTAGAATCACCAATATTTGGTACGATGTTTTATGTTTTTGTAGGTTCTGGTTAGTAGTTGGTAATTTTGGGATTGGAACTGAAATTTGAGAATTATTTCTCATAGCTAAAAGTTGGTTTGAGACATCACTCTCAAAGTTATTTTTTGGGTTTTCCCTAAATCTCTCCAATTTTACCTCCAAGAGTTGAGTGTTGGGAGTTTTGTTCGAGTCTGATAATCTTCTATCAACATTTTTTGGGGCTCTAATAGACTTCTGTCGGAGTTATTTTGGCTTTAATAGTTGGCTACCAGATTTTTTTTGCTCTAATAGCTTGCTATCAGATTTTTTTTTGCTCTATAACTGTCTATCAGAACGGACTAACATTTTATGAATGAGACGTGCATGATAAACTGGTGCACGCACAAACATGCTCAAATATATCCGGGAATCGGAAGAACCGACACTAAAAATTGGGATTCGAGAACCGCTAGATCTGTAATCGTGGGGAACCGGGAACCGTGAGAACCGTAATCGGCGATTCCACCTATTTAGGATCGAGAATCGGCAGTTCTATAACCGAAAACCGGGAACCAGGAGGACCAACACAAAAAATCGAGACCCGGGAATCGCTAGACCCGGAACCGTGGAGGAACCGAGAACGTGAGAACCGTAATCGACAATTCCACGGTTCGAATACGGTTACACATTTTTTAGAATCGGGAACTGGGAACCATGGATCTAGAACCGTGTAACGGCTATTTTATTTCTAAAAAAAATATGGGTTATTATTATTTAGTTAATAAACTAACTGAATTTGCGAAAAAAAACTAACCAAATTTGTTTTAAAACTAACATTTTCTTATAAAATCTACTTTTTTTAAATGAACTTTGCTATAAATCTAATGGATTTTGAAATTTTATTAATTATTTAACTACTTTTTATTACATTGAATATTAAATAAAAAATTTAAATAAAATGAAATCGTTGAACCGGAAATCAAAATCACACGTTAGAATACTGTTCTCTCTTTCCCGAAACCGGGAACCGAATAGCGTATCCCCGGATGAGCATGTCTATGCATGCATGAAATGGGAGTTTCAAGGGTATTTTTGTCCAAAGGAGTGTATGAGGAATTAGGAAATGTCGTTCCTTATTTAGAAATTAATGTTGTCAAAATGCAAACTAACAACTTTCATAATAAAACAGATGATTTTAATTCAAATTTACTTCACGACTAAACATTTCGAGAGTGTTTTAATTGACAAACGTAGCTTTGGAAAAAATAAAACTGACAAAGGTACAATTCCGTGAGTTAAAATTGTTTTTTACAAGATTTTGTGTACGGAATAAATAAATATTAAATAAAAAAGGTTAACTATTGATTAAAACCTAAATTTAATAATATAATTAAAAATTATATGGTTGAAATTTTATGATATTATTTCAATATATAAAACTTTCAGAAATAGTAAAATCATTTGGGTGCAGCTATTTTTTTCTTTTTATTGGTACAAATTGGGTGCAGCTATTTGAGTAAACGGGCGATGATTCAAACTTAGGGGTGTGTGCTCGGTTGGATCGGAACGCCCATTCATTCACGATCGAAAACTGTCGATACATGGTTTAAATAAAAGATTGATCTGAATTGGATGCCGACTTACGGTTTATGGTTTCGATTTTCGATTTGCCAATTTTGAATAATTTTTTTATTTTACTGATTTTTCTTTTAGATATTTTGAAGGTAATTTTTTGCACTAACAAATTTCAAATAATTAAGGAGCAGTGAGTAATACTTGAGATTGAGATGAAAATATTTTGAAAAAAAAAAAAAGGACGTTTTTTAGTACTCCCTCCGTCCCAAAATATTTGTCTCATTTGACTTTTTTGTTGAACTTTGATCACAAATTTATAAGAAATTAATCATGTTCATGAAATTTTAAAAGTTGTTGTTGATAATATTATTAATGGTGAATCAATAGGAATTTTTAGAATTTCATGAACATAATTAAATTGTCATATATTTATGGTCAAAATTCAACAAAAAAGTTAAATAGGACAAACATTTTGGGACGGAGGGAGTATTAAATAAACTTATATAGAGTTTAGATACGCATAACCAACCTTACCCTTTTATAATTAGGGGTGGGGGTTTATAAGCCTTTACCTCAAAATTAAATTACAATCCAACTTTGTCAGAATTAAGTAATGATTGCCAACTTTTCATATCCGTCACATTTTATAAAATAGTGTTTTTTTTGTACAATAATTGCACAAAACAATAAAATTCACCTCGATATCGGCAGCCGACTACTTTACGAAATTACAGTCAATATGTCGATAGAAGTTCGTCCCCAACCACGTGCTGATAACCATTGTGATTAAAAGATAGTTTGAGACTTTGAGAGAGAGAGAGAGAGAGAGAGAGAGAGAGAGAGAGTAGAAAGGAAAAGCGAGTGCTAATAATATTATAATGATAGAGAAAATATTTGGGTGATCGGGGTCTATTTATATTTTCAACTTAAATAAGACAAAAATATTAAATTTTTACGACACACACACGTTACATACTACTTGACTGCCAAATAAACTTTGCAAATACACATAACAGAAACGATAATATTTTTTGAAAATTGGCCGATTGAACAACTGATTTGAACCGATTAATGCCTCATATCGAATTCGAACCTTAAACCATATACTTCCTCCGTCCCACGATAATCTGCAAAAAGACATCTTTTGGACGTCCCGCAATAATCTATAAAGTCCAAAAATGAAAATGGGATCCACTTGTTATACTCACAACAATTACCCACTAACTTCACTTTGTCTCTCCTACCCAACCATCTACACTCACAACACATCATCTTTTTCACCTTTTACCTTAATTCTTGTGCCAAATAATTTTATGTGCATTTCTCCGAGACAGAGGCGGAGGAGGAATTTTTTCTCATTTAATTCTTTTTAAAATTTTTATTTTCAAATATGACTTACTGTTCAAACTTTTGCCCGAAATGTCCTACTTTTTGTAAATCGCTAGACCGTGAAGCGATTTTGACATTTTTAATTTTAAACTCGCCAAACCATTTAGCGAGTTTATTTATTTTTTATTTCCATTAATTATTTTCTGTAATATTAAAAAACAAATTCCAAATATTAAAAAACAAATTCCATGGAAATTAAACTTGCCATTTCATTTGGCGAGTTTAAACGAAATTAGAAATCGCCAATTCAATTAGCGAGTTTACGTTGAATATTCAGATCCTCAATTGGCGACTTTACAGACACAGACAGAAAGAAAGAAAAAAAAACCACGGAAGAAGAAGAGAGAAGGAAGAACGATTTTTCAAGACATCCAAATTAAAAACCCCTCTATTCTATTTAGTGATTCTTCAAAATTGTTAAGTAAGTTTTCATTCTCTTCCTCATATTTTTATTTTTTAAAGGTTAGAATGAGTAGTGTTCATTCTTTGATCCTGTTTTTGGAGTGGAATTTATCAACTTTCCTATGGAACTTGGACTATGAATTTGGTTTGTCAAAGCAATTATTTGTATGATATTATATTTTATTATTATTATTCTCTGAGGACCTGTCTTGATAATACTCCGTAGATGAGACTGGTGAAAAAGGCTGCATCTTTATTGTTAAACTTTTAACATATCACCATTAACTTTGGAGTGCTAAATTTAAGCAGTGTTGATTTTGTTAGAATTGTTGTGAATTAAAAGCAAAGTGGAAGTTCAACGACAATAACATATTTATAATTTCAACCCCACATTTTCTGCAACCGGCAGGAGCTGAAGGAGATTAAATTTCACTGCATTTAAACCAGAACACTTATCTTTCAAGTTTCATAACAACTGATGGTGGTGATT
Source organism: Adenophora triphylla var. japonica (assembly GCA_022495995.1). NCBI lineage: Eukaryota > Viridiplantae > Streptophyta > Magnoliopsida > Asterales > Campanulaceae > Adenophora > Adenophora triphylla. Next base: position 688,039 of record JAFEMH010000379.1, read on the forward strand.
AGATCAAAAGCTCCCCCTAACTTTCAGTTGCAGTTCCCAGACAATCTACTAGCCTTAACAATAAATATCGAAAGACAAAGTGGCCATGTTTCTATGTACTCTCTACATTCCAAATGAGTGTTTTTTGTTCATGATCGTCCCAAAAATGAGGTTTCATTTTTTATTCTAACTTATCTTTGGGAGGACGGAGTAGTTTCTGAGGGTGAACAAGATAAATAGAAGAGAATGATCTGATGATTGTGACTGAATGAAATGATTATTTTTGGTTTTAAACATAATTATTCATTTTATTTGTCAAATGAATTTAGAGTATTGATTTGTGAACATAACACTTCCGAGAGTATTTGATTTGTCAAAATAATAATTGTGTTTGTGTTATTTTGATTAACAGATAGATACTTTTGTTGATCCTGGGCCCTTTGATCCTTCCGTGTTGACTTTACAGCACTCCCACCGAGCCCGATATATTTGGCAAATCGTGACGTTTCGAGTTTATCATTTCATTGTGGTGCAACCGTGGCAGATGTTATAGCTCCCGTTATCCAGGAGAGATTAGCAGTGGCTGGGTGGTTAGGAGTTCATTTCATCGGGAGAGTGCAGTATGACTGGGCATTATTTGAGGCATTGATTGAGAGAAGGCGCCCGAAAACCCATACATTCCACCTCCCTGTTGGTGAGATGACCATCACATTAGAGGATATCGGGATGCTGTCGGGGTTGCCGATTGATGGGTTACCCGTTATCGATTTAGGTTTGCCCGTGCTTTCAGATTGGCGGGTCTTATGTGTGGAGCTTCTAGGTGCTGTTCCACCTGATGCAACATTTGATGGTAGTAGTTTAAAGATTAAGTGGCTGAGGACACAATTTTCTGAGTTTGGTAGCCTTCTCGCTGATTCCCCCCCACACTTGGTTGATAGGTATACGCGTGCCTATATTTTGATAGCCCTTGGGGCTAATGTGATGCCAGATGGTACTAACAGCAAGGTGAAGCTATTTTATCTCCCTTTACTTAGAGATATTGAGAGGATACACATGTACATCTGGGGTAGTGCATGCTTAGCCTTTTTATATAGGAAACTTTGCTCTGCCACTCACCCCGACACTAGCCAGTGTGGTGGATTTCTAAATATTCTGCAGGTAACCTATAACATTTTAATTAAACGTTATGATGTTGTTCTCTTTTTTTCTTTTTTATTTGAAATCATATGTTTTGATAGTATTTCATATATATATATATATTTTTGATACATCTTTGGGCATGGGATAGGTTGCTATGTACGCAACCTATTTCTCTTAGGCCAAATGAGGATCAGGGCAACCTTCCCTTGGGGTGCAGGTATACATTTATTAACGAGTTTTCCATCTGAAATGTTATTGTCACCTACTACATATTGAAAATTTTGACTTATACTTCTCCATTTATTGAATTTCAGGTGGATTGGACGGTTATCTCTGAAGTATGTTACTGCACACAACCTTCGCAGCTATCGAGACCAGCTAGCGCACTTGGAGGATGATCAGGTTGTATGGATGACATATAGAGATCGACAGGCTCCAGCTTATTGCCATCAGGGAGAGGCTGTTTGGAGGTCTAGAGTCCCTCTGATCTGTTTTGAGAAGGTAGAGTGGCACCACTCTGATCGCGTGTTGAGGCAGTTCGGCATGCTACAGGGGATCCCAGAACTGTGTGACACAGGGGAGAAGTTGCACAGGGTTGACCGCCGCGGGAATAGCTATGTTGTTTGGGGTTCCCGACACCAGCGATTTATAGCATCTTGGGAACAATGGTTGGATAGAGTGGTGTACGGGCAGATGGAGGTTCAAGCCATGCATTATACGCATCCTTACATGATTTGGTACAGGAGGATCACGTGCATGTTTGTCCAAAACCCAGTGCATGTAGAGGAGATTGGTTACCGGACGATGGCCCCTTTCTTGGAAGGTTTGGTAAGCATTTCTTAAATTGTTTTCATTATAATCACCTTACTTTTTTTACTTCGAATTACTAAATTATGTCGCATTCTCATAATTTATGCTATAAAAACAGGTACAAAACTTACATCATGTTCATGTGACAAATGAAGCTGGCATTACTAGGGATGAGGAGCAGCAAAGTCCGCCGTGTCCGTCCCGGTTTGAGGCACGGAGGGTTGTCAGACACACTCTCACGCATGTGAGAGAGCAGCAGCGGCTTGAGGCTGAAGCACATTCAGTACCGGTTGATCGCACCCAGGGTGTGGCACCTAGACTGGTAGGCTTAGTCGCACACCTTCTAAATTAAACCGGGACTCGGCCACAAGAATATAGCAAATGTAAGTCCAGGGTCGAACCACTGAAGAATGGTATTGCAAACGAACTAGTCACACACACAAATGGGAGGTTTTGTTTGTTTTTGAATTAAAATCCTAAGATGGGAATTAAAATCTAAGTTATAAATAATAATGAAAAGAACACTTTGGACATGCAAAATTATTCCCGTCTATCAATCAATATCACCGGAATGATTCTTTCTTACTTTCCCCTAATTACTTGATCACGAGATATAAAATCTCTATCTCTTCTTTGATAGTAGTTAATAGCGGCGACACGCTCAACTAAAAACCCTAATTGATAAATAAAACCTAGCCGACACGATCAAGGTTCTAAATATTAATTGATAAAATTTTAAGAGATTAAGATCAAGGAATTAATCTATTACTATTTCAAATAGAATTAAATTCAATTTTACTTTAATCACCATCAAGATGACACATACATGAATAACGAAGGTGCTACAGTGAAAACCCTAGTCCGACACGATAAAAGGGAGATCTAACAATAACCAATTTAAAGGATTAAGGGATTGATCAATTTCTCAAAAACCTAGAAATTGATATGAATTAAGAACAAGTAAAATTGCAATTAGGGAAAAATAAATACGAAAGAACCAAACCTCAATTGATGTTCAAGTCGGTTCAAAAGTTACAATCCAAAGCAATGGATTTTAACCTTCCATGGAAATCAACAAAGCTCTCTAGAAAAAATCAAGTTCGAACCCTAAAAATATTGTTAAAAAGAGTATATATACTCCTCCATCCAATAAACCTAATCTAATTAATAAAGGAAAAAGGAAAAATAAATTAAATCACATTAAAGATTCTCTTCCGGTCAACTGACTTTCCTCGGTCAACGCCCATCCCTTGGTTTTCACATACGGCAGGCATTTAAGTTTCCTAATTTCTTCCTTCCACTTTGATCATTCAGCTTTCTATACTTCCATTCTGGTCGCCGAACTTTCTCCAATCTGCAGCTTGGTCCTTGAACCTTCAGTTGACTTGTTGACTTTTTGGCTTCCTTGGTATCTCCCAAACAGGTCTACCTCATATTACAATAAAATATCAATAATAATCTCTCCTATTACAATGTTCCTCAATATTACAAAATATAGCAATTTAACTAATATAAACACAAAATATAACCAAATTGCTATAAAATGTCTGAAAAAATCGAGGAATTACCAAAACTAAAAACAACCTATCAAATTCCCCCAAGCTTAGACCTTTACTCGTCCCTGAGTAAATTTCTAATTTCTCGCTAACTCCAGGTCTAAAACAGGCGCTCGAGGGAAAAGTGATTTTCCTAATCTCCTCTAAATCGTCAAACTCAACCACATCAATCAATATACTCGGAGATGAGACTCCGCTCCTTATTACTCCAACAAAATGATAATGATGGCCTTAGCTTGATCCCAACTCCAAATATGTAAAGAGACATTCAAACTAAGGCCCACACACAAAAAGTTAGGGGGAACTACAAATGACCTAAGCTTCCCCCACGCTATCCTTTCACTACTACTCCCTCAAATAAAGTCAATGTCCAAGCAAAGACTTACCTCGTGTGCTACACCGACCCCCCTTATATCACCAAAAGGAAAGACGAGAATTTTCTAACCTAACGCCTTTAACCGAACCTCATACGCCAAGAATAAACAATCCTACCCGAGACTCCAAACCTCCCTTATGTCTCCAACTCCGGTGATATAAAAGATAGGAAATACTCAATTCTCACCTTTTGCCTAAGCGCCCTTTCGAATTTTCACTTAGCCTCTCATTTTTTATTTTTTATTTTTTTTTACTTTTTTTTCCTTTTTTTTTCATTTAAGTAAACAACTATACACAACAAAATGTGGGTACCCCACCCCTCACTAAACAATTGCATTGTCCCTAATGCATTCAACAGTAAATATTATTACCTCGGAAGGACCAAATGCAAAGATGACCAAAACTCATATTCCAGTACTCACTCAGTAGCTTGGCTTGGCTTGGCCTTGACCCAGGTGGGCGGCCGCATGGAGATAGGAGAGGCTGGCGCCTCGTGACCAGTAGCTTACATCATTTTCAATTTTATTTTTTTAAGAAAGAATAAGGCCCAAGGTGTTTGTCCTTCAGCACAAAATTACTTTCTTTTTCTTTTTTTTTTTAATTTTTTTACAGGCTTTTTTTTTAAATATTTTTTTTTTCATTTAAGTGTCCAAGATTTTTGTGTTGTGCTCCTCTCCCACATTTTGCAATTTTCTACACAAAACACAAACAACAAAAACCATAGTAGACCGATTTGAGCCGTAAAATAAAACAAATAAAACAAATAAAACAAAAAATTTAAAATACAAACTAAACTAATAATTAAAACAAATAAAACATACCTTATTGGGTTGCCTCCCAATAAGTGCATTTGTTTAAGGTCGTTAGCCCGACTGGATTCCCACTTCAATGGGGATTAAAGGTGGCCATCTTGTTTTTGGTCTTAACTTTTCTTTCCTTGGCCCACCTCGCACCTTCACGACCACAAATATCCATAATTTTCCACACATATGTACCTTTCTTAATTAAATCGGGTGGATTCCAAAAAAAAATTGTGGCCTTTTTCTTGGCCCTTATCTTCTCTTTTTTTTCTTGGGGACCTCCCAAGAAATTTTTGTGGCCTTTTTTTTTTGCCCTCACCTTTTTTTTTTCTTTTCCTTGGGAACCTCCCAAGGAGTTTTTGTGGCCCTTTTATTGACCTATTTCTTCTTTTTCTTTTTATTGGGGACCTCTCCCCTAAACTCACTTGGTGCCTCGATCTTACTAACATCAAGCACCTCAGTAAGACTCATTACTGCCTCCTTCATCTCGTCAGAAAGATCAAATTCTAACTCTGCATATCCCAAAGCATTCTCCAACACATATTTCATGTCATCAAAAACATTAAACTCCATTCGTTGTCCATCACCCTCCATAGTCAAGCAAGGTTATTAGCAGAACGGGTATGGACCATGTAATGTTCCACACCACAAGATGACAAAAAAAATAAAGCTTAACAAAAAAAAAAGAAAAGAAAAGAAAAAGAAAAAGAAAAAGAAATAGATTAAGAAACAGAATAAAAGTGCAAACAAATAAACACCGTTCCCCGGCAATGGCGCCAAAATTTGGTAGGCTTAGTCGCACACCTACTAAATTAAATCGGGACTCGGTCACAAGAATGTAGCAAAGGTAAGTCCAGGGTCGAACCACTGAAGAACGGTATTGCAAACGAACTAGTCACACACACAAATGGGAGGTTTTGTTTGTTTTTGAATTAAAATTCTAAGACGGGAATTAAAATCTAAGTTATAAGTAATAATGAAAAAGAACACTTTGGACATGCAAAATTATCCCCGACTATCAATCAATATCACCTGAATGATTCTTTCTTACTTTCCCCTAATTACTTGATCTCGAGATATAAAATCTCTATCTCTTCTTTGATAGTAGTTAATAGCGACAACACGCTCAACTAAAAACCCTAATTGATAAATAAAACCTAGCCGACACGGTCAAGGTTCTAAATATTAATTGATAAAATTCTAAGAGATTAAGATCAAGGAATTAATCTATTACTATTTCAAATAGAATTAAAGCAAATTTTACTTTAATCACCATTCAAGATGACACAAACATGAATAACGAAGGTGCTACAGTGACAACCCTAGTCCGATACGATAAAAGGGAGATCTAGCAATAACCAATTAAAAGGATTAATGGATTGATCAATTTCTCAAAACCCTAAAAATTGATATGAATTATGAACAAGTAAAATTGCAATTAGGAAAAAATAAATACGAAAGAGCTAAACCTCAATTGATGTACAAGTTGGTTCAAAAGTTACAATCCAAAGCAATGGATTTTAGCCTTCCATGGAAATCAACAAAGCTCTCTAGGAAAAATCAAGTTCGAACCCTAAAAATATTGTTAAAAAGAGTATATATACTCCTCCATCCAATAAACCTAATCTAATTTATAAAGGAAAAAGAAAAAAGAAATTAAATCACATTAAAGATTCTCTTCCGATCAACTGACTTTCCTCGGTCAACGCCCATCCCTTGGTTTTCACATACGGCAGGCATTTAAGTTTCCTAATTTCTTCCTTCCACTTTGGTCATTCAGCTTTCTATACTTCCATTCTGATCACCGAACTTTCTCCAATCTGCAGCTTGGTCCTTGAACCTTCAGTTGACTTGTTGACTTTTTGGCTTCCTTGGTATCTCCAAAACAGGTCTACCTCATATTACAATAAAATACCAATAATAATCTCTCCTATTACAATGTTCCTCAATATTACAAAATATAGCAATTTAACTAATATAAACACAAAATGTAAACAAATTGCTATAAAATGTCTGGAAAAACCCAGAAATTACCAAAACTAAAAACAACCTATCAAATTCCCCCATGCTTAGACCTTTACTCGTCCCTGAGTAAATTTCTAATTCCTCGCTAACTCCAGGTCTAAAACAGGCGCGCAAAGGGAAAGTGATTTCCCTAATCTCCTCTAAATCGTCAAACTCAACCACATCAATCAATATACTCGGAGAATGAGACTCCGCTCCTTATTACTTCAACAAAATGGTAATGATGGTCTTAGCTTGATCTCAACTCCAAATATGTAAAGGGACATCCAAACTAAGGCCCACACACAAAAAGCTAGGGGGAACTATAAATGACCTAAGCTTCCCCCTCGCTATCCTTTCACTACTACTCCCTCAAATGAAGTCAATGTCCAAGCAAAGACTAACCTCGTTTGCTACACCGACCCCCCTTATATCACCAAAAGGAAAGACGGAAATTTTCTAACCTAACGCCTCTAACTTAACCTCCTACGCCAAGAATAAACAATCCTACCCGAGACTCCAAACCTCCCTTATTCCTCCAACTTCGGTGATATAAAAGATAGAAAATACTCAATTTTCACCTTTTGCCTAAGCGCTCTTTCGAGTTTTCACTTAGCCTCTCATTTTTTTTTATTATTATTATTATTTTCACTTAAAAAAACAACTATACACAACAAAATGTGGGTACCCCACCCCCTCACTAAACAATTGTATTGTCCCTAATGCATTCAACAGTAAATATTATTACCTCGGAAGGTGTGAATGTGTGCCCAAATTCTAATTTTTTGTTTTTTTAAATTGGATTCACGCGAGTTTGAAAACATCCGGTTTAATTTGAAAAATGGAGTCGCCATGCCATTTTGATTTCCTCAAAACTTTGAAAAAAAGGTTTTTAGGGTTCGGAGGTTAAGTTACCCCTTGGAAAGAACGGATCGTCGTTCACCCAAGGTGCCTTGCCGTAGCAAGTCTCCCTAGATTTCATTTTTCGTGCTTGCTTGCGTGCTTTCTTGTGTGCATGTGTTGAAAAGAAGGAGGGAGGAATGTTCCAAGTTGTCTTCCGGACGTACAAACCATTTAATTGGTTGTTGCTCGGGATTCCTTGGATTTTTATGTGTTCGGGACTTTGATCCCGCCCTCATCTTGGACTTGTGATCATCGCTATTTGACCTTGGGTCTTGCGTGATCGAGAGAAAGACTCTCTTTTATAGTCCAAAATGGGGTTCTTTAGAAAAGGAGTGTCCTTAGCCCATCAATCCTACGCCTTGAGATGATTGAGCTTATATTGGAGCTATCATGCTCGTCTCAAGTGATAATCGGAGATATAGGTTCAACGTTTATCCCTTTCTAAAGAGATTGTGGCACCTTTAATGGAAGAAACGATGTAAAGATAGGATCTTTACACCGGTCCGTTCCGAAGGTTGCATCAAGTACCAATTGGGAACTAGGGGAATGCATGTAAAAATGACATTTTTAGTGAAAAGATGACATTTTGGGTGCAAAGGATGCTTTTGATTGCAAATGATGCTTTTTGATGTAAAGAAAGGATTTTTATGCAAAGGATGCATTTTTTTTATAGGAAAATAGTGCTTCAGATGCAAAGGATGCATCTTTGATGTGAAGAAATAATTTTTAATGCAAATGATGCATTTTTATGTGTGAAAATGAGTTTTAGGGTGCAAAGGATGCAATTTGAATATAAAGATTACATTTTTATATGCAAATGATGCATAAAGATATCATTTTAATGTAAAAAAAGGACTTTTAGGTGCAAAGGATGCACCTTTAACGCAAAAGATTACATTTTTATGGGCAAAAGATGCTTATTTCATGCAAAAGATGCAAAGGGGGTATGATTTATATGAATAAAGATAGGATCTTTAACAACTAATACCATGTCCCAAGCAAGATAATAGTAATATATGAATGCAAGGAGCAATTATATCACATGAACAAGTATGATGCAAGGTAAGGGGGTGAGAGGTTATCAATGGTGGTGATCTCTTCTTCTTTGAATCTTGCCTAGCGAAAGGACCAACTTGGAAGGCTTCAAGGAGGAGGGAGGTGACTTTTGGCACTCTTCAACTTCCTAGATTTTCACAGCAGTGCTTGAATAGAGTTTTTGGTGCTGAATATGGTATATTGTTGTTGTTAAAATGGGTAGAGGAGGGCTCTATTTATAGGCAGTCTGGATAAGGCTAATGAGGCCGTGCAGCTAGGAGTCTTCTCCTAATCCAGCCGTGCGGCATTATCCTTTATGACTCAGCATGTTTCTAGAATCATGCAAGGTGGCAATTTTAGAAGGATTCCAAATACAAGGAAAACGTGCTCTTTTATTTTAAAGCAGTTCCTTCATTCCTCGAAAGGTTCGGAACAGTTCCGGAATTGCTCCCGGACTTTAGGAAAGTCCGGGAAATTGCCGGAAAACTTAACCGAGAGGCATGAGCCAGATTTGGGTACTTACAGAAGCCCCTCGGCAACGTCACTTGCAGGGCGAGTGGGGTTGTCGATAGAAAAGGATCCGATCTGGCGAATGCCGAGACGAATTAGGTGACCAAGGTGGTCGAGTGGCTGAACCTTTGGAAGGCTACCTACGTATCCCGGAGGAATCAAGCCAGGCCGTAGTTCAGAATAGATATCCACTGGGGAATGGCGGAGAGAAACTGGTCTCTTACTGGGGAAATAGAAGGGAAAGTGACCTAGGAGGTCAGGCGATTGATCCTACTGGGGATATGCTAGAAGTGACCGATGTGGTCGGATATCTGGACCTCTATGAGGGGCTACTTCACCACTGAGGAGTGATGAATGACAAAGGGGTGACCAATGTGGTCTGATGGCTGGACCTTTATGAAAGGCTGCCTCACCACTGAGGAGCGATGATGGAATAGGGTGACCACTGCGGTCGGATGGCTGGACCGTTATGAAAGGCTACCTACGTATCCCGGAGGAATCAAGCCTTGATCATAGTTCAAGCATCACTAGATAGTTAGGAACGATGTCTAGGATCCTTGAGGTTTTGACAATTAATGGAGGTTGTCACCTGAGGTGACTAGAGCTTACGTCACTATCGAGGAGATAGAGGTAGTTGAAGTTTGGAAAACTTGAGCGTACTTCTCAATCTGTGATAGAGGTAGCTTAAGTTTGGAAAACTTGAGCGTACTTCTCAATCTGTGATAGAGGTAGCTTAAGTTTGGAAAACTTGAGCGTACTTCTCAATCTGTGATAGAGGTAGCTTAAGTTTGGAGAGCTTGAGCGTACTTCTCAATCTGTGATAGAGGTAGCTTAAGTTTGGAGAACTTGAGCGTACTTCTCTATTCGTGATAGAGGTAGCTTAAGTTTAGAGTTCTGACAATTCGGAGGTTGTCACCTATCGTCATTCCGTTATAACGGAAGTAACGGAGGTGACTGGGGAGGAAAGTCTATTTGCTTAGGAGATAACGGATATCTTTTGGAAAACGAAGTTATCCTAGTTAAAGGATAACAGGAATTATATGTCCAAGTGGGAAGTCCAGGGGCAAAACTGATTTTTCCAGATTATTTAAAACAGATTTGAACGGGCATTGGGCATTGTTGCCGCCCATCTATTGTCGAGGAAGAGAGAGAGGAGGGAGAGAATTTCTTCAAAAAATCCTTCAATCCCTTGCTTCTACTGATTAAAATGGATCCGGAGGGGAATCCTATGCCAATGCAAGCAAGGAGGAACATCTCCGAGGCCGCTCGAAGGAGGAGGAAAGAACTTGTTCTCACGGAGAGAAAGTATGACTTCCTTATGCCTCCATCGGAGCTCTATCAGGGCAGGAGGGAGCACAAATCGACGAATCCCCAATCGGTTGGGGTAAGCATTCTTAATTTGCTCAATTTCGTCGATTTTTATTGAATTTTGATTGATTCTAGGGCTTGACTCGAGTTTTAGGAATTTCTCGAATTTTCCTGGGATTTTTTATGATGATTTTGGAATATTAATGATTAACCTATGAGGCTAAGAAGATTAACGATCATGCATGTGCAATTTATTTGAGAAATAATGAGAATGACCCATTTTTTGAAAATAGAGTAAAAATAATTGTCTAAAATGTGACAGAGTCCTTGCATGTGCTAGAACTAGGTCAATTTTTGATCATGGATGCTAAAACGGGATTTTGGATGATGACAAGGATTCATGCATGCCATTTTTTGAGAAAAAAATTAATGCTTATGTGCAAATAATTTTGAAAATTGTGATTTTGTGCTTAGGATAGCAATGTGCTTGACATGATGCGTTTCAAGTGATGAAAGACACGTTTTTCATGCAAAGGATGCTAGAAAAATTTTATGAATGCTTTTCTTTTGAAAACATGTGCACTTTTGAATATATGCATGCTTTTGAAATGAGATGAAGGACTGACACATTTCTTTTGCTGTGCTTGTCTACAGGAGAATAAGTCTAGGGGGCCTTCTGAGATTGCAGTGAGGCTGTGGGAAAGGATGCCCGATTTTGAGAAGGATGGGGTGAACCCCAAGCAGCTAGTGAGAGCTACCGGCCTGGATTTATTTATTGAGGCTATCGGCAGAGGTATTCACATTACCTCAAAGAGCAAGGGCTTGATCCATGCCCTTTCGGAGTTCTGGTGGGACACCACCCACAGCTTTCACCTTAGTTGGGGGGAGCTGACAGTGACGCCTGCAAACTTCACTGCTATCACTGGCTTACAGTTTACCGGGAGGCCTGTGACCTGGAGGAACCACATCACGGTGGAGGAGTTTAGAGCTTTGGTTGGGTTTGAGCTTATTCCTAAGGGGCTCGGGATGGAGACCAGGAATGTCGAGGTGGCAGTCCAGAACTGCATGCAGGGATTTGCTGCTAATGAGGTGACTGCCTACCAGCTTGCGAGGGCTTTTGTGTGGTTGATGCTGTCAGTCACCATTTTTGCCAATTCTGGGATGCTGGCTATGACTTGCCTTCTCGACTCCTTGGAGGATGTAGATGGGATTGGGACGGTCTCTCGGGCGAGGCCGAATTGGCGGAGCTTTACTTTTCCCTGGATCTGTACAGCCGGAATAAGGTTGCTTCGATGGATTGATTCTCCTTTGCTCTTGAGGTATTCTCACCTTCTTTCCTTTCTCTTTTCTTTTCAGTCTTTGAGACTTTTATGAGAGAAAATGACCCTTTTGATGTTTTGAACATGCAGGTCTGGTTTTGCGAGGTGATCAGGTTCTTTCCGTGGAACCAGCAGAGTGACGCTACCATCTTTCCCGCTATGATCCGCTGGAGGGGAGATGCGAGAGACAAGTTCACCGGGAAGACCCGGATCACTTTTGACTACAAGATGGTGAGGCCAGTCATCAACAGGGATGGGCACGATGGAGTGGACTTCTACCCTTGGGGGAGGTATCCAGAGATTTTGCTAGGAGAGGCCGTGGAGGCGACGAGACAGAGACGGTGGTTGACCGGGCTGACATGTGATGTCATCTATCTGGGGGACCGTTTCTCTAGGCAGCATGGCCATATCCCTCCATTGGATGCCATTACCCCTCATGATCCTCCAGCACGGATGCTGCAGCCCAGGGATTGGTCAGCGAATGACATTGTTAGGTACCAGGCAGGTGTAGCAGCTGAAGAGTATTTTGACCTGGCTACCCCTTATGCTACTTTTGTGGAGCAGCGATTGAGGACGCCACAGAAGCTAGTGAAGCTGGCTGTCACTCAGGGGTATGGGGAGGCCGAGCCTACTGACCCGCCGATTCCTCCTGCTCACCTTTCTTATGTAGTCAATGGGGTACCGATGAAGTTTAGGATACATGTCCCCGACACTAGGGAGCCCCAGTATACTCTGCCGCCGGACAGCACTGTAAGTACACTTTAGGGTTTTTTTTCCCTTTTTTAGACTTCTTTGCTTTTTGCAATTTCAAGATTTTCTGAGATTTTCTTCTCTTTTTCTCAGGTTCCAGCTCGGACTTATGACGGCTTGGTCAGGCAGAATAGGGGCTGGAAGGATGTGTGCCGGTCCCTTTTGAAGAAGCTGGCTTGGGCTTCAAAGGCTACAGCGAACGTGCAGGAGCCTGCTTGCAAAAGGAGGCATGTAGGGGGCACGACATCCACCTCATTGGCTTCAGAGTACTCCTCTAGCGCCATGCCTCGGGGACGGGGACCCAATGCCGGCATCCTGGAGCATCTGGCTGAATATGAACATGTGAATGTTCATCTTTCTGACGTGAGCGACAGTGAGGATTTGATGAGAGAGGCGAGCTTTTATGAGCTGAGTAGTGATGAGGAGGAATCGGAGGCCTAGGAGGTCTCTAGAATCGATTTAGGAGGAAAAACAAACAATGAACAGTTTTATGCACAATTTGTTTATTTTTTTGCTTTATTTGGGCGCCGATGGGGCTAAAACAATGTATTAATGTTTTATTTACCTTTTAAATTTATGCTTTATGAATTTACATATTACTTGAGCCTCGGGGCAGTTTTTTACTTGGAATTGGGGCTGAAACTGGGCCAAAATGATTTGTGATGACACATAAATGCATGGTTAGTGTTTGGATATGTTTTTGTACAGGTTTTTGTTGGAAAAGTGGGGTGAAAACTCCCTTTGGGCAGCAACTTGGTTGCTGCAGATTTGTTTTCCACATCAGGCAAATGAAACCGTGCGGTCTGGTCTCTGGAGCAAAAGAGGCCGTGCGGCTCACAGTTCTGTCTGGACTGGTTATTTTTAGAATAAAATCAAGGCTTGGCCATTTCATTTCATTTTCACTCTAGACTTGTCCCAACTGTTCCCAGAGCACATATTTGGCCTAAAGACATTAGCTTTGATCATCTTGCAATGGAGAAGCCCGTTAGATTGCAAAAGGGGAAAAGAGACCGCTTTCTGTCCGATCTTCAATCTTGGGTGATATATAACTTTCAATCTTACAAGGGGATGTTTGATTCTTCTTTCAAGATCAAATCTTTATGGCATTTGAGGGATCTCCCGCCCGATTGGGACCTTTTGAGAGCAGCAGCAAGGTTTTGGGACGTCCGGAGACACGTTTACTGCTTTTCTTACAATGAGATTGTCCCAACCTATGAAGACTTCCGAGCCTTGATTGGTGGTCCAGAAATTGAGGTTATATCTATTCCTGTGATCGAAGATGTGCCGGTGGCGACAAAGCTTGCATCTTTTCTGCACATATCTCTGGGAGAGGCTGAGGGGATGATGATAGCTCCGGACAGGATTGACCTTTCTGATATCCCAGGCAGGTTTGGGTCTCCGGATATGGCTACGACCACGGTGGCTATGGATGCCTTTATCCTCTGCATATTCTCTTCTCTGTTCACCGCTGAGTCCGTGGGGATGCATGCGGTGGTCTCTTGGACATGGTTAGGGATTGCGAGTGGAAAGGACATTGTCCCATTGGTTTTGGGTGAGACCCTGCACGGCATCGATAGGATGGCTAGAGGAGACCGTTTCATGAGGTCTGGGAGTCCGGCCATGTTGACTTTGTGGCTGCAGGAGAGGCTCGGGGCTTTGCCGGGCTTTGCCGACTCGGTGCCCTTGGGTGATTTCCGGAGGGGTTTACCTCGGCAATGAGGATCGGGGTGGCCAGGAGCCGATGATGGCTAGGTTAACCACTTCGGATATTCGGCGAGTGGGTACCTCACTTTCGGAGGTTGCAGACCAGGAGGACATTTCAGGAGTCCTATATAGTGAGGGTTCCAGGGTTCTGCTGGTCATCCTTCTACATACCCTGCTTGGTCTCCAGGCAGTTCGGGGCGTTACAGGAGCCGTTGGGCGATTGGGAGGACATCCGTACCATGGAGGTGGTGCTATTAGATATGAGAGATCCAACCAGCTTCTCATTCTTCTTGAGGGCTTAGACATACACCATTTTCCCACCTAGGGCTATCCTCAGGAGCAGGAAGAGTACCATCTTGACTACGGTCTACTTGGATTGGTACGAGAGGGAGATGAGAGCGACTCAGGTCATATTGGGAGAGAGGCGTCAGGCTTTATTGGGGGCTGACTGTGACTCGAGTAGGACTCTGAGGGAGACTGAAGCTAAGGCGAGTCACCATAACCAGTCGGGTGACCTTATCAAAGATATGGAGGCTTGATATAAGAGGCTTTCTGAAGTCGCTCCCTTGACTGAGGCTCAGAGGGAGGAAGTGCGGACTCGTGCTCGTATTGAGAGGGCACTTATTGACACCGGTTTGATGGAGGCTCCAGTGAGGATACCGGAGATCGGGATGAGGGAGACCGACATCTTGGAGAAGAAGAGAAAGAAAACTCGACGGGGTCGAGGTAAAGGTAAGAAGACCAAAGAAGATTCAGTGAATGACGACTGACAGATCTTTTCTTAGGATTTTCTTATTGCCATTTTGCAAACACAGTAGTTTATTAGGCATTTTATTGTATTTTAGATCTTTGTAGCAGGTTAGCAGAGTCAAGAGTAGACCGTGCTTGAACTCATCAAGAAGTTTTTAACTTGTAATGAACAAGAGATATTATCTTAGAAATTAATCAAGACACAATTTCATGGAAATTTCAGATGTCTTATTGATTAGGACCCGTTTTATGAAAACTTGAATATCCTTTATTATTGTTTAGGACGCATTTCATGGAGACTTAATCGCCCCTTTTTATTGTTTAGATCGAACCATAAATGGCTGCCTACGTTCTCCTTTTACAAGAAAGACTAAGTGGCTCAGGTCTTCCTAGTTCATTCTGGTGAACTATTGAATTTTTTTTTTTATATGCAGCCCTGTTTTTTGCCTAGACCGCCCCTTTTGGGTTTTCAGCCTAGCTGGGCATTACTCTTTTTGCACTGAGAATTTATTTTTTATGTGCAACCCTGTTTTTTGCCTAGACCGCCCTTTTTGAGTTTTCAGCCTAGCTGGGCATTACTCTTTTTGCACTAAGATTTTTTTTTATTATTTTTTTTATTTATTTTTTTCTTCTTTTTTTTTGTTTATTTATTTTTTCATTTCTTAGACATAGTACCTTCGGAGCTTATCACCGTTATTTGGGTGGACAAAGGGATTGCCGTCCAGGTCTGCAAGCTTCATGGCTCCTCCCGATAGTATCTTCTGCACCACATACGGGCCGATCCAAACGGGTTCCCATTTTTCCAGGGGGTTGTCTCTGGTAGGGGGCTTCACTTTCAACACTAAGTCATCCTCTTTGATGTCCCTGGCCTTGACGTTTTTGTCAAATGCTCTGGCCATTTGCCTCTGGTAGGCTCGGGTGTGCTCCATGGCTTTTAGCCTTCTTTCATCGAGCAGGGCCAACTCATCATACCGGCTACGTAGCCATTCTACTTCGTTGACACTGTTTTCCAGGAGGACCCTTAATGACGGGATTTCCAACTCCACTGGTAACACTGCTTCCATCCCGTAAGTTAGGGCAAAAGGAGTTTCTCCTGTGGCATTCTGACAGACGTTACGTAGCCCCCGAGTGCCGGGTGCGGCTTTTTCGGGCCAATCACGACCACGGGTGGCCATTTTCCGGATGATCCGTTCGAGCGTCTTATTAGCGGCTTCCACGGCTCCGTTAGTCCGAGGTCTGTATGGGGATGACTTGTGGCGAGTGATTCTGAATTCGACAAGAACCTATCGCAGTCTCCTTCAAAGTGCGACCCATTATCAGAAATGATCTCATTGGGCACCCCATATCTACACATTATGTTTTCCTTGATAAACTGGGCCACCTTCTTGGAAGTGGGGACCTTGTAGGACTTGGCCTCTACCCACTTGGTGAAGTAGTCGACGGCTACTAACACAAATTCATGCCCATTGCTTCCTGCCGGGGCTATCTTCCTTATCACGTCAATACCCCAAGTTGCAAACGGCCAAGGAGTCGTCATGCAGTACAGGTCATGAGGCGGGAGATGGTTGAGGTTGGCAAACCGTTGGCATTTGTCACACGCTCGGACATGCTGGACACAGTCTATCTCCATGGAAATCCAGTAGTAACCCATTCTGAGGATCACTTGCATCAGGGCTCTAGCATTCATATGAGGACCGCAGGGACCATTGTGGACTTCGGTCATCAACTCTCTGGCCCTTTCTTGAGTGAAGAACAAGAGGAGTGGTCCTTGGTACCGCTTTTTGTACAGGTTGCCTCCTAAAATGACATAATGGTAGGCCAATCTTTTCAGGGCCTGTAAGCTCTTGGCTTTGACACCTTCTTTTGGTCTGCCCTCTTCATCTCTGAAAGCTGACTCTCCATCTTTGAGGAATTGGTAAATTTGATTGTACCAGGGTTTCTTGATAGGCTCAGGTCCCAAGTCTACTTCACAACAGAAAGCCGGGGCTTCTCTTCTACCCACTCTGAAGGGTTTTATGGCTTTTCCCTCGGGAATCTCTACCAGTGAGGCTAGAGTAGATAGGGCATCTGCGAATCTGTTCTTTTCCCTTGGAAAGTAGTGGAAAGTCACTTCTCTGAACTGTCCAGTCAACTCCTCCATATGGGCATGATACCGCTGAAGATTAGGGTCCACAATCTTCCATTTGTTGGAGACCTGGTTGATGATCAGGGCCGAGTCTCCATAAACTTCGAGCTCCTTAACATTCCTTTCTAAGGCAGCTTCTAAACCAACAATGCAGGCTTCGTACTCGGCAACATTGTTCGTGGCAGGGAATTTCAACTTAAGGGCTATGGGCGTGTGCTCATCTTTTGGATCGACCAGTAGCATCCCTACGTCATTTCCTCTTTTGTTAGCGGCTCCATCAAAGAAAAGCTGCCATCGGTTCTCAGGCTCGACTACAAAGATCCCTTCATCTCGGGAATTGGGGTTCGTGCCCACGATCCTCATTACGGGAAAATTTGCCGATGGTCCGACAATGCTTGACCCTCGATGGCCTTTCCGGTCACGTAATTGATGTCATATTCAAATTTAAGAAGAAGGACCATTTTGCTAGACGCATCGAGAGGGAAGGCTTATCAAAGATGTACTTGATGGGGTCCATTTTCGAGACCAAGTTCACAGGGTGGGCTTCGCATATAATGCTTCGCCTTACCGACTACCTGCACTCAGCTCCCGCACAAGTCTTTTCACATGCCGAGTAATTGAGCTCACTTCCCGCAGCCTTCCTACCGACAAAGTAAATGGCATTTTCTACCCGAGAGTCTTTCTTCTCCGAGCAAGCATAGCCCCAACTGTCGTATCGTTGACACAGTGAGATGAGCGTAAGAGGTTTCGTCTATGTGGGGGCATAGTACCGGAGGATGTACTAAGTACGCCTTGATCCGGTCAAAGGCATCCCTGCATTCTTCGGTCCACTCTGTGTCTACATTCTTCTTCATGAGTTTGAAAATGGGCTCGCACATAGTGGTCACCGGTTGACAAAACGGCCGATGTACCGCAGCTTTGCCCATAAAGATTTTGACTTCGTCCTGGGTTTGAGGTGGCCTCATGTCCATAATGGCTTTGATCTTTCGGGGTCGACTTCGATACCTCGCTCCGTGACCATATACCCGAGCACTTTTCCCCTTGTCACTCCGAAGGTGCATTTAGCAGTGGTTTAGTCTCATGGAATGTTGTCTCAAACCTTTCGAAGAACTTTCGCAGTCAACAAAGTGCCGCCTATCCTCGCCTTTGGAGTGGATTATCATGTCGTCGACGTAGACCTCAATCTCCTTGTGGATCATGTTATGAAAAAGAGCGGTCGCCGCCTTTCGATAAGTAGCCCCGGCGTTCTTAAGCCCAAATGGCATTACCGTATAGCAAGAGGTTCCCCACGGTGTGGTGAAAAGCCGTCTTTTCTTGGTCTTCTTCGGCCATCTTGATCTGGTTGTAGCTCGCAAAGCCGTCAACGAAGGATTTGACTTCGTAGTTGGCAGTGGAGTCCACCAGATGTCTATGTTTGGCAAGGGGTAATCGTCTTTGGGGCCGGGCCTTGTTTAGATCCCAAAATCTACACAGCCGCACCTTCCCATTCGCCTTGGTTACGGTCACAATATTGGACAACCATGTCGGATATTCGATGACTCGATGAATCCTACCCGCAGTAGCTTCTCAATTTCTTCTTTGACCTATAGAGACCACTCTGGCTTGATTTTTCTCATTTTCTCGCTTTACCGGCTTAGCATCTCGGTGCTAGAGGGATTCTCGTGCTCTACTATTGAACTGCCTAGCCCCGCATATCCTTGTACGACCATGCAAAGACGTCCATGTATTCTCTCGAGCAGATTAACCACCTGTCCCTTTCAACCCCCTGGAAGAAGCTTCCAATCTGTGTCTCTTTAGGTTCCTCGACAGTACCCAAGTTAACACTTATCAAAACCTCCTCGGCAGCTTGGGCCCGGTTTTCCTCTTTTTCTGTAACCTGCTTAAAGATTTCTTTAATGTATTGTTCGTTTAGTGTGTTTGCATCTTGTTCAAATGATTCATTATTAACTGTTGTTAAGTTTTGAGTTAATTTATCATTTGTTAAGTTGGCAATAAGAGGATACTCAGAAAGATCTGTCATTTCATTCAAAGCAAGGGGAAAGATGACATTGATTACATGTTCATAATCCTCAGGCGTGAGGCCTTCGGATGACTCAGAGGACTGGAATTCAAAGATTACTGACTCAACTGTATAGACGACAGGGTGTTTGACATGACTGGGTTGAGAAGGACGGGGTACCAATCCAAGCTCCATGATCATTTGCTGTTGGCTGGCTATCGACCCTAAGAATGTTTCCCAATTCTTCAACGGCATCTCTGTCTTGGTCACCAAAGTGCGGGGATCGAAAGGCTCTTCATCACCGTCTCCAATTACGGCAACTACCTCATCATCTGAGCTGAAGTCGATCAAATCAGGGATCTGTGCTTCTTCATCAAACAACTTTTGCAAACCCCACTCACCGTCTTCACTACTGGCAGCTTCTATCTGGCTGATCTTCGGAAGAGCTAACTCAAAGGCGGAGAAATCCATTACCCCGGATGAGAAAGATGCTGACCCTTTGACATTGTTCTGGTTTCCCTTGGTGACACACTCTTCATGAACGGTAGTGGTAGCTCCAGGAATGTCCGGCAAGTCGAGGAACATTCTCTGAACAGGATTCGCTGGTTTTCCCCTAACTTTCTCAAGATTTTCCAGAAGGGTTCTCCTCAGGGAGGTCTGAGGGTTACTTTCATCGTATTGAGTCCCACCTTTTGTAAAGTAATGGGTCAGAGACAAGATGTAGGGATGGAGATGGACCCCTTCACTTCATTTTCCTGGAACTGTGCCTTTAGCTTTTCTGTCATCCCGAGAGTTCGGTTTGTATCCCAAGCCATATCTGGTAGTCTGTTCCTTTACATCAATAATAGTATTGCGACCCTGCAGTCTTTTGCCCAATCCAAGCCCCGGAAGATAACCCATTTTTCTCATCATTCTCATGGCAGGAGGGATTTTATCGGAGGTAGTGGTGAGGTCAGTGCAACACACTTGTGCTTTGGAAGAAGCTACAGAGAATCCGGTCAAGGCAAACCCTTCATCATCATGCTTAATTTCCAATATCGGGATACCTCCAGTGCTGGTTCCTTCCACCGTGACACTGTCTCCATAAATAGTGGTGATAGTACCATCACTTGACTGAAATTTGACGCATTGGTGCAGAGTAGAGGCTACCCCGTTTATCTGGTGGATCCAAGGGCGTCCCAGCAGAGCGGTAAATGAAATTGGAATGTCAATCACTTGAAAGTCAACGTCCATGACCTTTTTCCCGAACCATAATTTGAGAGTAGCAATCCCCAAAACTGATCGTGCAGTGGAGTCATAGGCCTTAATAGTCTGACTAGAAGGCTTCAAATCCGTGGGCTTCAGATTCAATAAGTCCATCATCTTTGCTGGCAGGACATTCATCCCAGACCCTCCATCGACTAATACCCGTGGCAACCGGTGTTCTTCCAACTGGACCGTGATGTAAAGAGGTTCGTTATGGCTAGCCCCATACTTTGGCAGGTCCAAGTCAGTGAAGGTAATGATGTTTCCGTAATGGATACTTCCAATCATCTGGACGACCTCATCTGGGGTGACATCTATGGGCACCATGGTCTTGGCCAAACTTTCTTCTAGTTTCAGCTTATGAGGGTATGAAGAGGTTAACAGGGACCACAAGGAGATATTGGCCTGAGTACACTTCAACTGAGTCAGCACCGGATCCTCCTTGTCAGAGTCTGGCTTTTCTGCTTCTGGCTTATAGGGTCTTTTGTCTGTTTTCGGCTCAGAGACGGCATTTCTTTTGTCACCCTTAGGCTGTTCAACACTCATCTGTCCGGACCGAGTCATCACATAGACATTAGACTTCTCTGAATCATCATTCCTACTGGAGGATTCTGTCAGCTCTTTCAAAGTCAGAGGCGGGCTCTTGCTGGCGTATGGCCAATTCTGCTGATTAATCTGATTGACAGCGCTACCAGAGGCATAGGCGGCTTCCCGAATCTGATCCCAGGTTAATGGCTTTCTGGCCTTCTCGGGGTTTGGAATTCTTAACTGACTTAGCGACTGGCTGATTTCAGCTTCATCCTTTTCACTCAGAGCCTTGACAGTCTCATTCAGGCTTTTCAAGGTCAGCATGCAACAAGAATTATCAGAGTCTGGAGGTTTGCTAATGGCTTCCTCACTTGGACCTAGCAACTTTTTCAGCAGAGTGGGATTGCATTCCTCATCACTGTCAAGTATATCCCTCTTTTCTTTAGGGGTTAGCCTTCTGACGGCATCTTTGACGTTGGCCAAACACTTTCTGAAGTGGGAAATTCCATCATCGAGAAGGATTTCTGCGGGGTCAAACCTCATGGCGGGTTCCTGTTCTTTACTGTCAGGAAGATTTTCTGGGCTTTTCGGCTTCTGGGCTAACCATTTCTCTACTGTTCCTTCTGGCATTTCGACTGTGTCTTCCTCAGTATCACTACAGTAACTTTCGTGAGAACTCTCATCTTGACTTTGATGACCAATGAGGGCAAAAACAGGTCGGGATACTTGGCACCATATAAGGGGTATCTTGGATTTTTCCTCTGACTTGGGGATTACCAAGAAAACATCATTGTCATCATAGGACATAAAGGGGACTGGGGTCGCTTCAAACCTTAAGACTCTTTCCAGGGCATCCATACACTCTTCTTCAGACAAGGTTTCAGGGGTGACTCTTAGCACTGCAATGGAGTCTACTCTTCCCGACGGGGGTTTGGCCTCAATGACGCTTACATGTTCTAGATCGACGGGTGGAGCCCACTTCCCTCTTTCAGCTAAAGCTTCGATCAAGTTCCTCCATTCACCGACCAAGTCTTTGTAAGGAGTATTGAACTCTAGGATGTAGAATTCGTATGCTGCCTCATCTGAGCTTGCATCCTTTTTCTCTTCCGAACCTTCACACAGGCTACAGACACATTTTGAAGTGATACCATCTCCCATTCCGGGTCCGTGGTTTTCTACTTCATCTTACCTTCCGGGTTTCACTTCTGTTGATTCCAGGTTCATTCCTTCTACTGAACTGTCATCATCACTGTAAATCCACCCATTCTTGTTCTCATTTCCGACTGACTCTTCACTGCCACTGTCTGGTAGATAGGCAAACTCACAGGCGTTGACAAAGTTAGAAAGGTCAGGCTGGTACTGGAATTCCAAGGTAGGGAAATTTGGTTCAGGCTGAGAGGAGGGAAAGAGTCCCATGGGGTAATGCAGAGGCTGCGTTACGGGGATAGCTGTGGCGTTTGCTCTCTGTTGGTAGGGAACAAAGCTAGGTCTTATCTGAGGAGGAGAGGGTGTAGGGACCCTGATGGCTTGAGGCATTGGGAAGGTCTGAAAAGGGACAATTTTTGGCAATGGATCATATGTGGATGGAGGAGGGCATTGGTTATAGGCTAGCTCTTCTTCCCTAGCCATCTGGTTACCCAAACCACTACTGTCCTCTGTCAAATCGGCCATTCTGACTCTCTGGACTGACAAAGCTGAGGATTCTGGCGAACTGTCTGAGAATTCTGCGCTAACAAGTCGCTGACCTGGTGTTCTCACCCACTTCTTTCTCGCTGCGGGAAAGGGATAGGAGAGGTTTAGACTCGGGGTAGGTGTTTAGGCTGAAGACTCAAGCAATATGTAAATTAAGAATCTTCCAGTTTACTTAAAACAGTGTCTTTTATTAATTTCTATTTGGTTGGAAAAGGGGTTCTGCCCTTCTTTTTCGCAACTACTCTAGATCCTGGATCAGTGGGTTCCGTCACTACGTCTATAAGCCCCTCGTATTCCACCTATATTTCGACCTCCCAGGGTGGACAGCCCCGGGCGAGGGTCCTATAGGGCATGCGGATCCCACCGACCGAGAGAGAAGAACGCTCCTAACGGGTCTAGCGGGTCATAGGAACTTTTAACGCACGAGCGATGCGAATTATAGTCAAGGCAATACCGGGAAAGTCTCGTCTTTCAGCCTTAACATAATTTCGGCAGAATTTCGCTTGCGCGACTGACGTTTTGACTTTTCGGTAATGTCTGTGAAGATAATAGGCATGGGTCGGGCGGTAAAAGCCGGATGACACAGTGTCACATTGAACTTCGTTGCATACGCCGTGCGTGAGTCAGAATCGAAGTCAATGCAGGTCAAGATCTTGCCAATTTTTCCTTGTCGGAATTTTGGCAGAGCTTCGCTTGAGCGAAAGATCTTTTGGATTTTTGGCATGGACTTGGTCTCGACTCTTACGCATTCCGTGCGGGTCAAGGTCAAAGTCAATGTCGGAGTCAAGATTCTACCGATTTTTCCTTGTCAGAATTTCGGCAGAGTTTCGCTTGAGCAAAAGATCTTGACTTCCGTTATGGACTAAGGCTTGACCTTTACGGGGATATGCAACTGGGCTATATGACACGGGCTAGACCAAAAACCAACCAAAAAAGTCACGGTTTTTTGAAACGTGTGACACGGACTGTGCATTGGTCGACACTGGCTGCCATGGGGAGTTTGGGGTGATTCCGTGCGCGCCCGGGAGCATCGTAAGGCTGTCCGTGACTGCAGCTGAAAAACCACCCCGGGTTTAAAGGGACGTGCGTGCAAAGTGTACAGGATATATAAGGTGCGCGTAGTGTGCGGCCTCCTAAAAATGTTCCTTTTTGAGTTAAAACAGAGATTTTCAGAAATGTGTTTTAAAGGAATGATTTTTCGGGATGGGGAAAATGCAAATGTATAAGGCACGTAAATTTTCTCGGGAGCCCCGCCGCCTTGGAACCGAATAGCCCCAAGCCGCCAAGGCCGCTGATTAACCTCAATTTTTCCTGGTGGAATTGCCACTGAGGCCGTCCGGTTAGAATCCAAGGAGGATTGAGCCGTACGACTGCATGGATCAATTTTCCAGGTTCCACTCCTTTGCAATTTCAGGTTGCTTCCCGAACATTTCAGGCACCTTTCAGTAGGTTTTCCTGTTCAAAGTATGCACAATTCCCAAGATGCAAATGATGCAATGCAAGGCAAAGAAAGAAAGCAAGCACGATAATTGGAATCCGTGACGGGAGTCTAACCCGCTCAAAGGAAAAAACTTTCTTTTTATATTTTTTTTTTCGAAAAGAGATACCGGTACGTGGGATTGTTAAACCACCGTTTATCCCAAGCCCCAGGTTAGGGAGCGATACAGGAAGGTTAAATGGTTTCCACCTATATACCGGGTATCGTTTTTTTTTTTGAAAATGAAAGCTTTTCTCCTTTGGAATTTCCCCAGCGGAGTCACCAAACTGTGAATGTGTGCCCAAATTCTAATTTTTTGTTTTTTTAGATTGGATTCACGCGAGTTTGAAAACATCCGATTTAATTTGAAAAACGGAGTCGCCACGCCATTTTGATTTCCTCAAAACTTTGAAAAAAAGGTTTTTAGGGTTCGGAGGTTAAGTTACCCCTTGGGAAGAACGGATCGTCGTTCACCCAAGGTGCCTTGCCGTAGCAAGTCTCCCTAGATTCCATTTTTCGTGCTTGCTTGTGTGCTTTCTTGTGTGCATGTGTTGAAAAGAAGGGGGGGAATGTTCCAAGTTGTCTTCCGGACGTACAAACCATTTAATTGGTTGTCGCTCGGGATTCCTTGGATTTTTATGTGTTCGGGACTTTGATCCCGCCCTCATCTTGGACTTGTGATCATCGCTATTTGACCTTGGGTTTTGCGTGATCGAGAGAAAGACTCTCTTTTATAGTCCAAAATGGGGTTCTTTAGAAAAGGAGTGTCCTTAGCCCATCAATCCTACGCCTTGAGACGATTGAGCTTATATTGGAGCTATCATGCTCGTCTCAAGCGATAATCGGAGATATAGGTTCAAGGTTTATCCCTTTCTAAAGAGATTGTGGCACCTTTAATGGAAGAAACGATGTAAAGATAGGATCTTTACACCGGTCCGTTCCGAAGGTTGCATCAAGTACCAATTGGGAACTAGGGAAATGCATGTAAAAATGATATTTTTAGTGAAAAGATGACATTTTGGGTGCAAAGGATGCTTTTGATTGCAAATGAGCCTTTTTGATGTAAAGAAAGAATTTTTATGCAAATGATGTATTTTTTTTATAGGAAAATAGTGCTTCATATGCAAAGGATGCATCTTTGATGTGAAGAAATGATTTTTAATGCAAAGGATGCATTTTTATGTGTAAAAATGAGTTTTAGGGTGCAAATGATGCAATTTGAATATAAAGATTACATTTTTATATGCAAATGATGCATAAAGATATCATTTTTATGTAAAAAAAGGACTTTTAGGTGCAAAGGATGCACCTTTAACGCAAAAAATTATATTTTTATGGGCAAAGGATGCTTATTTCATGCAAAGGATGCAAAGGGGGAGGGGGTATGATTTATATGAATAAAGATAGGATCTTTAACAACTAATACCAAGTCCCAAGCAAGATAATAGTAATATATGAATGCAAGGAGCAATTATATCACATGAACAAGTATGATGCAAGGTAAGGGGTGAGAGGTTACCAATGGTGGTGACCTCTTCTTCTTTGGATCTTGCCTTGCGGAAGGACCAACATGGAAGGCTTCAAGGAGGAGGGAGGTGACTCTTGGCACTCTTCAACTTCCTAGATTTTCGCAGCAGTGCTTGAATAGAGTTTTTGGTGCTGAATATGGTATATTGTTGTTGTTAAAATGGGTAGAGGAGGGCTCTATTTATAGGCAGTCTGGATAAGGCTAATGAGGCCGTGCGGCTAGGAGTCTTCTCCTAATGCAGCCGTGCGGCATTATCCTTTATGACTCAGCATGTTTCTAGAATCATGCAAGGTGGCAATTCTAGAAGGATTCCAAATACAAGGAAAACATGCTCTTTTATTTTAAAGCAGTCCCTTCATTCCTCGGAAGGTTCGGAACAGTTTCGGAATTGCTCCCAGATTTTAGGAAAGTCCGAAAAATTGCCGGAAAACTTAACCGGAAGGCATGAGCCAGATTTGGAAACTTACAGAAGGACCAAATGCAAAGATGACCAAAACTCATATTCCAGTACTCACTCAGTAGCTTGGCTTGGCCTTGGCCC
Source organism: Adenophora triphylla var. japonica (assembly GCA_022495995.1). Classification (NCBI taxonomy): domain Eukaryota; kingdom Viridiplantae; phylum Streptophyta; class Magnoliopsida; order Asterales; family Campanulaceae; genus Adenophora; species Adenophora triphylla. The sequence goes on from JAFEMH010000379.1 coordinate 714,117, forward strand.
AGGTGGGCGCCCGCATGGAGATAGGAGAGGCTGGCGCCTCGTGGCCAGTAGCTTGCGTCAGTTTCAATTTATTTTTTTTAAGAAAGAATAAGGCCCAAGGTGTTTGTCCTTCAGCACAAAATTACTTTCTTTTTCTTTTTTTATTTATTTTTTATTTTATTAACAAGCCTTTTTTTTTAACAGTTTTTTTTTTCATTTAAGTGCCCAAGATTTTTGTGTTGTGCTCCTCTCCCACATTTTGCAATTTTCTACACAAAACACATACAACAAAAACCTTAGTAGCACCGATTCGAGCCGTAAAATAAAACATATAAAACAAAAAATTTAAAATACAAACTAAACTAATAAATAAAACAAATAAAACATACCTTCTTGGGTTGCCTCCTAATAAGCGCATTTGTTTAAGGTCGTTAGCCCTTCCAGATTCCCACTTCAATGGGGATTAGAGGTGGCCATCTTGTTTTTGGTCTTAACTTTTCTTTCCTTGGCCCACCTCGCACCTTCACGATCACAAATATCCATAATTTTCCACACATATGTACCTTTCTTAATTAAATCGGGTGGATCCCCCAAAAAAAATTGTGGCATTTTTCTTGGCCCTTATTTTCTTTTTCTTGGGGACCTCCCAAGAAATTTTTGTGGCCTTTTTCTTGGCCCTTATCTTTTTTTTTCTTTTCCTTGAGAACCTCCCAAGGAGTTTTTGTGGCCCTTTTCTTGACCTTTTTCTTCTTTTTCTTTTTATTGGGGACCTCTCCCCTAAACTCACTCGGTTCCTCGGTCTTACTAACATCAAACACCTCAGTAAGACTCATTATCGCCTCCTTCATCTCATCAGAAAGATCAAATTCTAACTCTGCATATCCCAAAGCATTCTCCAACACAGATTTCATGTCATCAACAACATTAAACTTCATTCGTTGTCCATCATCCTCCATAGTCAAACAAGGTTATTAGCAGAACGGGTATGGACCATGTAATGTTCCACACCACAAGATAAAAAAAAATAAAGCTTAACAAAAAAAAAAGAAAAGAAAAGAAAAAGAAATAGATTAAGAAACAGAATAAGAGTGCAAACAAATAACACCGTTCTCCGATAATGGGGCCAAAATATGGTAGGCTTAGTCGCACACCTACTAAATTAAATCGGGACTCGGCCACAAGAATGTAGCAAAGGTAAGTCCAGGGTCGAACCACTGAAGAACGGTATTGCAAACGAACTAGTCACACACACAAATGGGAGATTTTGTTTGTTTTTGAATTAAAATCCTAAGACGGGAATTAAAATCTAAGTTATAAATAATAATGAAAAAAAACACTTTGGACATGCAAAATTATCCCCGTCTATCAATCAATATTAACAGAATGATTCTTTCTTACTTTCTCCTAATTACTTGATCACGAGATATAAAATCTCTATCTCTTTTTTTATAGTAGTTAATAGCGGCGACACGCTCAACTAAAAATCCTAATTGATAAATAAAACCTAGCCAACACGGTCAAGGTTCTAAATATTAATTGATAAAATTCTAAGAGATTAAGATCAAAGAATTAATCTATTACTATTTCAAATAGAATTAAAGCCAATTTTACTTTAATCACCATTCAAGATGACACATACATGAATAACGAATGTGCTACAGTGACAACCCTAGTCTGACACGATAAAAGGGAGATCTAGCAATAACCAATTAAAAGGATTAAGAGATTGATCAATTTCTTAAAACCCTAGAAATTGATATGAATTAAGAACAAGTAAAATTGCAATTAGGAAAAAATAAGTACGAAAGAACCATACCTCAATTGATGTTCAAGTCGGTTCAAAAGTTACAATCCAAAGCAATGGATTTTAGCCTTCCATGGAAACCAACAAAGCTCTCTAAGAAAAATCAAGTTCGAACCCTAAAAATATTGTTAAAGAGAGTATATATACTCCTCCATCCAATAAACCTAATCTAATTAATAAAGGAAAAAGGAAAAAGAAATTAAATCACATTAAAGATTCTCTTTCGGTCAATTGACTTTCCTCGGTCAACGCCTATCCCTTGGTTTTCACGTACGGCAGGCATTTAAGTTTCCTAATTTCTTCCTTCCAATTTGGTCATTCAGCTTTCTACACTTCCATTCTGGTCACCGAACTTTCTCCAATTTGCAGCTTGGTCCTTGAACTTTCAGTTGACTTGTTGACTTTTTGGCTTCCTTGGTATCTCCAAAACAGGTCTACCTCATATTACAATAAAATACCAATAATAATCTCTCCTATTAAAATGTTTCTCAATATTACAAAATATAGCAATTTAACTAATATAAACACCAAATATAACCAAATTGTTATAAAATGTCCCGAAAAACCGAAAAATTATCAAAACTAAAAACAACCTATCATAGACAGCCTCGTAGACGTGGACATCGGTCACCCAGACAGGCACAATCGGGGATGAACTTACATGATGAGCCGGAGCCACAGCCAGAGCCTCACATCGACCCACAGCCACAACCTCAAGCCCAGACCCAGGATGATGGGCTATTTGAATGGTCACAGTGGACTTAAAGTCAATTTAGTGGGAGTGGGAGTAGGTGGGGGGATGGGATTGGGAGTGGGAGTGGATGGAGTCCCCAGCTAGACCCTCCCCCTGAACCCACTATGGGTTTTGGACAATATTCGGGGATTGGAAGTGCCTTTGGGGTTCCTCTATCTACGTCACAAGCATCGTTCCAACCCTTCTCCGATCCGAATTCGACTTCTTCAGGTGGGACTTACTTTGAGGGCATTACACAACCTCAGAGGGAGAAATTTCAGAGACAGGCTGACATAAGAAAGGGGTCTAGGTCGCGACATCCGGTAAACAAATTCATTCCATCTACATATGATAAAACATATGAAAGAAGGAAGAAGAAGTGAGATTTGATTAGTTTAGTAGTTTTTGTAATGGATATTTGTAGTATATTACAATATTTTTATAATCTATTTGTTTGTTTTTTGAAAGTTTTAGTTTGTTTCTATATTTGTTGCTGTATACATGAGTTTTGTTTTGTTGATTTTGTTGCTTGTGTAAGTGTGTTTTGCAGGTGGACCAAACTGTTAGCTGCTGGTGTGAATTCTGATTTCTACAAACTCGCCAATTCAATTGACTAGTTCACCTTTCCTTTAAAAATTCGCTATTTAAATTGGCGATTTTAAATTTCGTTTAAACTCGCCAAATGAAATGGCGAGTTTAATTTCCATGGAATTGTTTTTTAATATTTGGAATTTATTTTTTAATATTACAAAAAATAATTAATGGAAATAAAAAATAAATAAACTCGCTAAATGGTTTGGCGAGTTTGAAATTAAAAATGTCAAAATCCCTGCACGGTCTAGCTATTTACAAAAAGTAGGACATTCTGAACAAAAGTTTGAACAGTAAGTCATATTTGTAAATAAAAATTTAAAAAAGAATTAAATGAGAAAAAATTTGACGGAGGAGTATCTATAATCTATAATCTGTAGTATAAATTAGAATGGGGTGCTACAGTACTATAAATAGTTTCAAGCGACGAATTTTCCATTTTATCCTCATACATTTGTCCCTTTTCCATTTTGCCCTTAATTTTTTTTTTAAATAAAAAAAAAATAAATAGTGTCCTTGAAAACGGCGGTTTCAACTAACGGTTTAGCGTGTAACACTCATAGGTGGAGCGCAAGAGCCATAAGCCCAATAACCCAAATTCGAATCAAAACTGAATCGAAAAGGCTACTACTTAGTGTATTTTTCATTCAATTCTTCCCTTCTTCTATAAAATCGAGTGCGAGCAAAAGAAAGATTAGAATTTTCTTTGCGGAGAACGGCTTCTTGAATCGGAACAGGTATCATCTCCCTCTTATTCAAATCTCAAACCCCAATTTAGGATTTTAGAACTGGAAACCCCTTTTCATATTCTGATTGATTTTTACCAATGGCATTTGAAATTGAAATACATGTTCACTGTTCATAGGTGTGAAGTATGCGCAACCCATGAGCTTGAGATATAGTATTTGCAGGGTTAATAGCAAAATACCCGGATGCAAACAATAGATAATGAACAAATCCCTAATAAACTCTTTATTACATTTTAAATTGATTTTAGTTCCTGTTTATGGTATAACCGTGCTCTCATTGGTGAAACCAGATTTTTTTGGGAAGGAGGTCAAGATTGATTGGGAAAAAAATATTATACCGACCGTATAGAAATTTGGAATAAAGGGGGGGGGGAGTCAAAATGATGTCATAGTACAAAGTTTACCAAAAATAAAGGGGGTCAAAATAGAAAAAAAAACATTATTTTGTGTATTTTTTCCAATATTTAAAGGTTATAAAATGACATTTCCCAAAAATAAGGGGGCCGACCTGTGTGTAGCTTCGACACTATAACGATTCTAGGTTTTCTTGCATATTGATGCAAATGATTTAGTAACAAACTTAACATTGTAATACACTAGGAGATTCGCGGTTTAATGATTGCTTGGTGATCTTTCCAGAGGATGAGATTTTGAATAAAATGAAAATGAAGATATTATGATGTATTTTAAAAAGATGAAGAATACGAGAACATTTATGTGAACACTCTTTCTATATCAAAATTTTAACTTATGTCAATGAATCAATTCTATATACCGCGTTAAATTTTATTGACGTTAATAGTGTGATTTTTATTTTTTTATGTTAAAATTTGACCCCCTAAACATGCTAGATTCGGGAGAGCAAGGAATGAGTTTAGGCAAGGAAAGGGAAGATGCGGTTCCACAGCGACGGCGATTATCTTGCACTGTCTACTTCGATGCCCTTTGGTTTTGTTACTGTAAGCCCTTCTTTCTTTCTTTCCACTTGATACTCTACAAATCAAATCACTTTTCCCTTCCATGCTATTTGAACTTGTTATAATTGTGTATTACAATGAAAACTTGTTTGAATTAATTTAGTGGAAATATTTTTTTTGGGTTTGTTAAATAAATAATTCTCTAAACTATGGAAGTTCTTTGGTATCAATAAATCAAAATATGGAAATTCTTTTATCAAGTAACCACTATATGGAAATCCTTAATTTGCCTAAAATATTCATGAATGATTAATTGCTTATCAATTTGTTTCCAAGATGAGGCCAATAAAATCTTGGTCAATCTGATGAACAACGCCATAGATAGTGATATTCTTGGTCCCTAGAGTCATCCCAATTTATACATTATCTAGTACCATCATAGTGAGTCGAGGTAGAGACTTTAGAAGTTCTCAAGGGTAAGAAACACTAAAGTAGTTGCTTGAATTAATGGCCGGAGGTTAGTCTATATATTAAACTTATTCTTTCGCTCCATTTCATGTACTCTGATGTTCTAGCATGTTGATTTTGCTAACATTTTTAACATATAAACTGTCGTTTTAAGAGGCCCATCCTATAAGGATTCAGGGAGCTTGGAGTTGCTACAATTACTTCACACCATGTCTATTAAAGTTCGATTTCTTCTTTCTGCCACGTCGTTCTGACATGGCGTGCCATGCATGGTGTGTTGAGCAATTCCTTGTTATGGAAGAAACATTGTAAATGGACTAGGTGTTTGTTCATTTTCTACCATAATATTCACCACCTCTATCTATCTGATCTCATATTTTTTAATTTGTTTTTCCAATTGTTTCTCCACTTTACCCTTAAAGCTGTAAAGACATTTAGTGATTTGTCCTTATTATGAAGCAAGTAGAGATACATGTATTGTGAGTAGTCATCCATAAAAGCCTTAAAAACTTTAAAGTCATTCAGTGCTTCGTCCATAAACACTTTGATTTGGGTTTTAGGATAATGTGGATGTATTTCTGAGTTTTGAGTGTAATGTGGTAAAATAGAACCATTTCACACTGATATTCTAGCCACAATGAGGTGCTTTGGGGGGTTTTAAGGATGCTTGTGGTGGGTTTTGTTTGCTCCCATGAACTGGGACATGCGTTTAGTTGCAACACCGATGGTATTAAAGTATAGAGAGACTAACTAGAGTTGTAAGATGAGGAAGGTAGTAATTGTGATAGTGGTAAATGTTTAGAGAATGTAGGTTTTTAGGGTTTGCAATTGTAGGAAGGGAAGATGAACAGAGATAGAGAAGCTTTTGTTTGTGAGCATCATATAGTTGACTGACCATATGGTGCAAGACTCATAGGCAGTTGTATAGTGTAATCAATCTAGTATGAAATGAAAATGAATTTATCGCTGTTGATTAAAAAATAAAATAAAATTGAAGCAAGTAGAGATACATGTATTATGAGCAATTATCAAAAAAAGTGATGAAATATTTTGGATCATAAGCGTCTTTGTCCGGATAACAAATATTTGTATGCATGATCTCTAATAGATCTGTACTCCTTTGACACATTTCTTTGAGTTGTTTGTGTGCTTTTCCTTGCTGCAGTCCACATAATGTACTTAGTACTCCATTATTTATCAATTTCTTAATTCTATCTAATGAGATATGTCCTAATCTCTGTCGTCATAATGTAGAGGAATCTTCATTCATAATACATCGATCTTTTAATTCTATCTAAGGAGATATGTCCTAATCTCTGATTGCCATTATGTAGAGGAATCTTCATTCATAATACCCCGTTTTATACCGGTGAAAATGTGAACATGCATAACATTATTAATGGTATTATATTGCAAATTAATAAAGAAAGGACCATCAGACAATGTACTAGTCTTGAAATTGAATAATAATTCAAGTTTATTTTATAAATCTAATCTTATTCGAAAACTTTAAGGAGTAACCAAAAGTACTAGTCTTGAAATTGAAATCAAATTTCTAGAAAAACTTGGAATATTAAAGGTCTTTTCTAAATTCAAACATAACCATAAGTTAATACTAAACTGCTTGTTCCAATAGCTTCCACATGTGAGCTGCTCTTGTTTCCTGATAAGATGCATTGCTCACTTCCCACTGGTTTTCTTAGGCTTCACATACCCTACAAGGTATTCAAAATATGGATTGTAACACCAGAGTCAATCCACCGTGTATTAACCATATTAGATTCATAACAAACTATTGAGGTTTAAATGTCTGAAATTTTATTGGTGTACTACTTATTAAATACTCTTCCACGACAATATGGACACTTCAAGATTTCTTACAACACACATAAGGATAAGTGATCAATTAATATAATTTTGACCATGTATGTTCAAGAGGAGGGAAGGTTAATGATGGAAATAGGTGAGTGGTGCTATGTTGGCTACACAAGACCAAGGCAAAATAAAGAATCATAAATAAGCCAATCAAATTGGGAATGTAAAGTACCCACCTTATGTGGAATTAAGAAGGAAGACAAGTGTTTCTTCTGTATGTATAAGTATGTATAAGGAAGGGTCACATGAAGAAAAATTGCACCAAGTTTCAGAATTGGCTTGAGTAAACCAATCAAATTTGTTTATTATGAATCTAACATTTGACGTTAATCATAATATATGGGGGATTGATTTTGGTGCTACAGTATATATTTCGAATACCTTGCAGGGTATGCAAAACCTAAGGAAACCAGTGAAGTGAACAATGCATCTTATCAGGAAACAAGAGTAGCTCACATGTGGAAGCTATTGGAACATTCAATTTAGTATTAAATAATGGCTATGTTTTGGATTTAGAAAAGAACTTTTATATTCAAAGTTTTTCTAGAAATTTGATTTCAGTTTCAAGACTAGTACCTTTTGAACTCCTTAAGTTTTCAGAGAATAATTTCAGTTTATTTTATAAATTTGATTTTGTTGAAAATGGTACTTATTCCTCTATTAATTTGAAACATACTTCCATTAATAATGTTATGCGTATTCAAACTGGTATTAGACGGTGTATTATGAATGAAGATTTCTCTACATTATGGTATCAGAGATTAGAACATATCTTTTTAGCTAGAAATGAAAGAGTGGTAAATGATGGAGTACTAAGTACTTTAGATTTTACTTATTTTTGTACTTGTGGAGTGTATCAAGGAAAATAGACAAACAAGTCAAACAATGGTGCCAGAAGGAGTACAAATCTATAGAGATCATACATACACCTATTAGTGATCATACATATAGATGTTTATTGTTCAGACATAAACGCTTATCATCCAAAATATATCTATCACTTTTATTGATGATTACTCACGACACATGTAACTTTACTTGCTTAATAGTAAGGACAAAGCACTAAATGAATTTAAAGCTTTTAAGGCCGAAGTAGAGAAACAATTGCGAAAACAAAATTAAGAAAATGGGATCGTATAGAGGTGGTGAATATATTATGGTAGATATATAAAGAATGGACAAGCACCTAGTTCATTTGCGAAGTTTCTTCGCTGCTCAACAACCCATACTGAAAAAAAAAAGAAAAAATCGAACTTCAATGGACATGGTGCTGAATATGCGTAGCCACCCCAAGCTTCCCGAATCCTTGTGGAATGAGGCTCTTTAGACGATAGTGTATATATTAAAAATGTTAGCAAAATCAACATGCTAGCACAATAATATCCGAGTATATGAAATGCAGTGGAAGAATAAGTTTAATATGTATGGACTAACCTCCGACCATTGATTCAAGCAACTACTTTAGTGCTTCTTAACCTTGAGAACTTCTGGAATCTCTCCCTCTACTCACTATGATGGGTGCTAGAGAATGTATGAATTAGGATGACTCTAGGGACCCAAGGATGCCGATATTCATAGGCTTTGTCATCACAAAGTCTATCAATTAATCCTACAAATCATGAGATTTAATTTGGACTAATTGATTGTTTCTCATAATATTACATTTGACCGAGATTTTATTGGTGTAATCTTGGAAACAAATCGATGTGCAAATCATTCATGAATACTTTGGGGCAATTATGGATTTCCATATATTGGTTACTTGATACCAAAGCTTTTCCGTATTTTGGTTTCTTGATACCAAGGAATTTCCTTAGTTTAGAGAATATTTAACGGGTTTGCTCTTAATGAAGGTACATTCTTCATATTTTGCCATTTGTTTGGCAATTAGGCTTCTCAAAGTTGTGACTAGTTGGTTTTTCCCTTTTCTTGCGAATGGTTGGTTTAATTCATAATTTTATTTGTTAAAACCTGACTTCTGATGATGCAAGATTCATTCCTTTGGATTATTATGGGGTTGCTTGAACTTTCCCATTTCAATCCCTTACATTGTGTGAACGTTTCTAATCATTGTTTGTACCTCTGTGTATATAGATCCAAACTAACAAACATTATGTTCTACCAGCTCCAGTCCATCAGATGCAGCAATACTATCGATTTGGAACCCTGGATAACTGTTATAAAAAATTTAGTGACCTTTTTGATTGTTTGAACCTAAAAAGAAAGCGCAATCATGAGGTGGAGGTATGTTAACTTCCTAATTTCACTACCTAGTTTGGAGGTTCACATATTTGGTTATCAGATATCTAATGAACCATTTACATAGCGTTATCATCTCATCTCTTTCCTTTACCTGATATAATAATGTAAAATGGAAATTCATATTCGGTTAAGAATCAGTTTTACATTAGTGGAGAGTCTAAAGAAGCTATGATGCTCGGACTCGGGTACGAGTGTCCGACACGGGTACGGATCCAAGTGTCGGATCCCCCAACATTTTAAGATTTTACATCAAATTTAGTGCAAAATAGCCACACTCATACCCACACCCACACCCACACCCACACCCATGTCCTATCCTCTGGACACGGGTACTTTGGCAAAAGTGAAGGGTCTGAGCATCACAAAGAAGTTTTGATTTTGATCCTTTTTGAGTTATAAATAGAAATTTGTGGGGAGAATACCCAAAGTTGCCCTGGAAAAAATAAAAGATATGAAAAAGCCGAACATAATTCACTCTTCTTTGAAAAGTCTCGAAGCTGTTATTTTAATACCAAATAGCCCAATTCTCACTTTCCTATGATCTCCGTCTAAGAAGTTCATTGTTTGGACTGAAATGATGGGATATTCAAAACTCCTTCATATAATAGTCCTTGCATATAAAATGAGTTTCATTTATGTTCATGACCAGTAGTTTCATTTATGTTGATGATGGGATATTCAAAACTCCTTCATATAGTAGTTATCGGATGGAAACTTACATACAAGCACTGAACCACCCATGATTGGATGAGAGTTTATAAATGCATACACGCGAATGAAAAGTTCCAATTTTTCTTCTGTTTGCAGATTTCTGTTTCTTCGTTGGTTTTTTGGTTTTAATAATCGATATAAGGGCAAAGGGCAAACCCCGGTGCGCCAAGTGCTCCCCGCCAAGCGGGGGTTGGGAGAGGGAACCATTTGCTAGAGCCTTCCCCTGACAATTGCCAAGAGGCTGTTCGCCAAGGTTCGAACCCGTGACCTTATGGTCACCAAAGGAGCAACTTAACCGTTGCGCCAAGGCTCGCCCTCTTTAATAATCGATATACTGGGGAATAATTATCTCAATTTTTTTTTGAGCAAAATGATAAAACAAATTTTAGGCTTGTCCCTTCTGCGGTTAGTGATTTCCTTCGGTTACCTTAATCATCCAGACTCTTTGTATACAATTGAGTCTCTGAGGCCTTGTGCAAGATTAATGTTGCTTGCAACTTTGTTTTTGTCATGATTTTTCTTACTGATTCTTTTATTGCTAAGTACTTTGCTGGTTAGGAGCATAGGAGAGACCTTTGTGTGTGTGTGTTTCACTGTGTTTGTGCATAGCCTTACCTGGAAATAACATTTTAAAGAGTTTATGCAGGAAATTCTTGAAACTCGCGAGAAAGCCAAGGTCCATATCTGGTCTTTCAGGTCTCCGGAAGAAGCTGCGTCTAATTGGAATGAGCAATATGGACATTTAGATGATGAAGATATTAACTGAGCTCTAGTAGACATCTGGTAATATGTAGGAAAAATGAGTAATCGTTTAGCCACTTTTTTTCTGCTTGGGTACGAGATTCAATAAGAGCAATGCTAGGGGCACACAAAAGTCCCAAAATGATCTTCCTACCTTTTGGGTTATTAACATGATGGTATTTTTAGCAATAATTTTAGATTAATTTAATTATTCTGATGAACATTTAAAAATTGTTACTGATAATATTTATAATGGTATATTAATAACAAGTTTTTAATTTTTGTTGGGATAATAAAATTAATCTAAGTTTATTGTTAGAAGTACCTTAGTAGTGACAAGATAAAAAGTGGGAAAATCACTTGGGACCAAAGTGGGTAATTGGGTGGTTAATTAATGAGTAGAAGGGCTACAAACACAACAACTAATTACTGACACAACCGTGTTTGTGGCAACTTAAAAGTGAAGAATACCCTGTGAGATATTGAACATCATCATCATGGAATATTTTTGTTTGACTGTTAAAGTTTCTATTTATAAAGAGCTGTCAGCCCAATTTTTTGGAAATGGTGAGGTCTTAGTCATGTTTTGCTAATTGCTACAATCTCTGTCCCAAAATGAACTGACAAAAATTTTGAGTGAAATTGATTTTTTTCATTCATTTTGATACGATTGTGGAAAATAGATTGGGCCCAAACGCTAGGGTTAGGCCCAATAGCTAGGTATGGGCAGGGCCCACATGGTCCAAACTATGCAAGTGGGCCGTAACATTGGTGCGACATTGGAAGTCGAGGCGACAAGGGCAAGATGTCGCGTGGGAATATGACTGAGTAAGAAATAAGGTTACGCGAGACACGTGGTATGATGTCTATAATTCGTTATGATTAGGCATAGGAGGGGGAGCCCGCCCAAGAGGGTGCCTGCATAGTGGCGACATGTAGAATGTCGCCTATCTCCCCTTAGTTGCCGCCTTGGCGACACGGGTAGTCGGGCGTTTCCGGGCAACGTTCCGCTGGCGCCCGCCCGTTTAACCCTAACCGCATGTGACGGATGATTGATGTGACAAGGTGAACAGGTGAAATCCCATTATCTTGAAGTCAAGTTAGAACCCTAATCGATGATTGACATGCGTCCACCCTACGCTGCAAGGCACACGGGGCTCGGGAGTATAAATAGATGAATATTGTTCTCTTGCATACTATGTACTCTCTCTCCTCTCTAAGCTCTCTCTCTAGGGTTTCCATTATTATTACCATTTTCGTGACCTAGTAATCTTACTCTCACGCCGGGAGGGGTTTCACGGAGTCACCTCCGCCTAGTTCACGTGTTTCGCATGTGTGTAGAGCGATCGGACGAAGAAGGAAGCGGCGAGTATCTTTCCTTTTCGCTCCCGTGCAACCGTCACTTGGGATGGCAACATCACTGGTTTCGTTGCCGGACCCGACTTTCTTTCTTCGTTAGGTCGATCGCCTGTTCGTGGTGCTTCCTGAGGTTCGATACGTAGTCAAAGGTGTTAGTGGTTTCTGCTTCTTGAAGTTTCTTGTCCGTGGCCCGTAAAGTTGTCCTCAGGTGTGCCGATTGGTGTTAGATTGTGGCCGGTTTAGTTATTCCTTTCGATTGTGAACCCGAGAGTGATCTAATGGTTCAAGAAAAGAATACTCAGCGAAGGTTACCTGTAATCCGGTGTTGGAGACCCCCAATCGAAGGATACCCGCAAGGCCGATCAGTGGATCGCGCGAGATGGCGAGGCGCACACTTCGAGACCGATTCGGCAATCGTGGAGTACCTGAGGCGGAAGAGAGGGAGCGAGTTGAAAAGAATAAGTGGAAAGGCCGTGAGCGTAATCCCGCTCCTTCGAAGACCGATGAGGCAAGAGCAAAGGCCGACTACCGAGGAAAGACAATGAGTTGATGTTGAAAGTTCTCGAGAACAATCGAATGCTAAGAGAAATGGGTCGTACCCACCGAGATCCCGCCCGATATGTCTGGCCGAAATTGAAGGGCAAGCTCTGGGAGAAGAGCGAGATGTTAGTCGAGTGCGGCGAAGAGAGATGATAGCGGGCGAGGGGTACGCCGCCGCCTAAGGATGCAGTGCAGAGATCATGTGACGGCGAGATGCCGCTAAGGCGAGATCCGAGGGTGCCGCGGCAAAAGAAAGCATCCAGATCGTGAAGACGGGAGTGAGGGACGAAGATTTATCACAAGTCGAGAAACTCGCGCGAGAAGTCATATTATTATGAATACGAAAGTAACGACGGTCGATCGCGGACAGAGATTATGTACCTAGCCGTACGAGATATTCGATGACAATACTTATGTAGAAGAAAGGTCGCATCGATCACGGCATTCGGATAAAGCTCGCCCTGAGGAGGGTCGCCGCGCGATAGAGATCGCAGCAACAAGAAAGGAGAGATAGGGATAAGGAAAGAGAAAAGCGTAAAAGGCCAAGGAAGTCAAAGCCGCCGAGGCCGAGAAGATTGTGGAAGCGATTAAGGTAGCGGAGGCTTCTAAAGTCAGCAGAGATGGCTAAAGCCGCCGAGTTGGAGAAGGCCAAGAAAGATGAGGATGATAAATGGAAATCCGAGATGGCGTAAATGGCGAAGAAGATTAAAGAGTTGGAGGCTGGAACCAAGCCCGCTGAGGTGAAAGGCTCTTACCTACCCGGCTCCGTTCGCAAAGAGTATTCAGATTGCCGCCCCGATCCGTCGTTTCGTATGCCGAATTTGCCAAATTATTCAGTGGAGCTCTGTGAGCTAACACTCATATCGAGGGTTTCGAGGTTACTTTGTCGTTATCGACCGAGAATGAAGCCGTGATACGGAGGCGGGAACCAAGCCCGCTGAGGTGAAAGGCTCTTACCGGACGTCACGTTGTCGACCTAAGGGAAACGTTCGCCAATTTGCGAGCTAACGACATGAAGCTCAACCCTAGCAAATGTGTGTTCAGAGTAGCAGCAGGGAAGTTTCTGGGTTTTATGGTTTCTCAGCGAGGTATTGAAGCAAATCCAGAAAAGATCAAGGCTCTATTCGACATGAAGGAGCCTACGAGTATCAAGGAGATGCAGCGACTCAACGGTAGGGTGGCAGCCCTAGATCGTTTTATTGCTAAGTCGGCAGAAAGGCCTCTTCCCTTCTTTAAATCTTTGAGGGGGACGAAATTTTTTGAGTGGACGGCCGAATGTCATTCGTCGTTCCAGCAGCTTAAGGAGTATCTCGCCTCCCCACCATTATTGAGTAGCCCGGTCATGGGGGAGACTTTGTTCGTTTATTTGTCTGTTGGCGATCAAGCCGTGACTGCTGTTTTAGTTCGAGAAGAAGGAGGGCTTCAGAAGCCCGTATATTATGTAAGTAAGGCCCTGTCAGACGTGGAAGGTAGATACTATAATGCAGAGAAGGTGGCCTACGCCTCGGTCAGAAGCCAGAAAATGCGAGCCTATTTTTTGGCTCATCCTATTATCGTGCTAACTAATGCACCCCTTAGGAAAATCCTGCATAAACCAGAAATTTCAGGCCGACTACTCAACTGGTCAATTGCTCTCACAGAATTCGACATTGAGTATAGGCCTCGAAAGGCATTGAAAGCTCAAGCTTTGGCAGACTTCTTGGTCGAGCTTACGTTCACCAAGGAAGATAGCGAGGTACGAGCTCAGAAGGAGAAAGCAAAGGGAAAGGAACCAGCAACTCAGCCCACCATAAGTTTGCCCGATGATTGCTGGAAAGTATACTCTGATGGGTCGGCAACAAAGAACGTCAGTGGGGCTGGGTTTGTATTGGTCGAGCCAGAATCAAGGACAGTCTACGAGGAAGCCTTGAGATTCAAATTTGAAGCATCTAACAACCAGGCCGAGTATGAAGCTTTGGTCGCAGCCATCGAATATACAAAGTGTTTTGGGGCAACCAAGATCGTGGCATACTGTGACTCCCACCGATAGCGAATCAAGTTGGGAGGAGAGTATTGAAGTCCCGAATCCCACCTTGGTCAAATACGCGACCACGGTAAAGGAGCCGATCAAAGACTTGGAATTTTGGGAGATACAGAGGGTCGGGTCGAGATGACAATGAATTGGCCGACCTACTCTTAAAACTCGGCTACATCGGACGAAAGCAAAGATGGGGAACCTATCTCTTACATCGAACACCCACTTATGAGAGGGTTCGCATTCAATGCCCGGAGGATACTACTAGAGATCGGGTCTACACCCACTTGGCGAGAGGGTTCATATTGGAGGGTTTGAGGTTACTTTGTCGTTATTGACCGAGAATGAAGCCGTGAATCGCTTCCTGCTATCAAGATCTTAAGGCGAAGTTTTTAGCGAGATTCAGCTGGTCGTGAGCGCACTCGTGCAAAAGACCGAGTCAGGCAAGCTTTGAAGCGTAATGAAGGGGAGGAGATATCGGTCTTTACCGACTGTGTTTATGGGTGTTGCAAATCGATTGCCGATGTTAGCCAAGGCGAGATTATTATGTCAGACAATGCAAGTTTGTCAGCTCGGGCATTTCAAGCAGAATTTTGTATGAGATTGCCGAAGATGACGGAGTCAGTATGAAAGGGTTGGGGAGGGTTTCAGAGCCGGTGGTAAGGAGTCGGGAATTAAGGTCGTCCACGCGACAACCACCGCGGGAAGGAAAAGTGTGAAGGAAAGAATTGATATTGTGAAAGATGAAAATAGAGGTGGTCAAGGAGGCCGCAATGAATCGTGGCCGGAGCAAGCGGTGGCGGCCGGTCATGGGCCGAATCGTAGGAAGGTTTTCAAGTACGACCGACCGAATACCACCATCGCCGAGATTTTGAGGAAGGAGAATTTGCCCGTATGCCATCGAGGAGGGATCTTATATGGCCAGGATCAAAATAGTTATTGCGAGTACCACAAAGACAAGTGGTCACAAATGGACGGAGGATTGTTATAATTTAAGAAGGGTAATTCAGGGAAAAATCAATAAAGGTGAGCTTAAACAAGATTCTAGAGCGAGATCCAAGGCGAGATGAAGGGGTCGGGCCAGAGAGAACTCTGGAGCGAAATGTGGTTGATGTCATTCAAGATCCATTGCCCAGCGTGGCCCATTGGATAATTAAATCATGATGTTGTCACACGCTGATATCCCTATTGTCGCCGCCGAGGACATGGGTGATCACTTTTCGAGAAGCGAGTTGGCGGCGACAAAGAATCACGGAGCCAACCAAAGTGATTATAACCATTTGTCCCGAAACAACATAGTTCAAAGGGTGATGGCGGATTCAGGAGCTAGTCTAATGTTTTGTATTATGATGCATTCAAGAGGATGAATTACTCCGACGCGAACTTGGTGCCTTACAAGGGATTTTTGGAGGGATTCACAAATCATTCTGGCCAAGGTGAAGGGGACAATCATGTTGGAGGTAGAGATTGGCGAGGGTGAGACGGCGAGAAGCGAGAATGTAGAATTCATGGTGATTGACTTAGTCTCCCCTATAATGCAATTGTCTGGGATCCCTTTCATGTCGAGCTTTGAAATGGTGTTGTCCATCCCGCATCAAAGGGTGAAGTATCCGACTTCCAGGGGTGCGGGTTGCTTAAAAAGTGAGGCGATTACATGGCGAGAAAGAAAAAGGAGATGTCAAGGCCAAGGGGCATCCACCGCCTTATTTACGACAAAATCCGATTCTCGCCGCCGAGGATAAATGTGATCGAGGTGGTCGAGCCCGAGACTCGATTGGGTGGTAACCGAAAGTACGAGGAATGGTACGACAATGATTGTCGCGGAGGCAAGTATGGCCCCAAAGAAGGCAGAGGTTGGATTGTTGACGGAATGGTTGGGTCTGAGAATATGCAAGAAAGGGAAATGATTATTGTGCGAGAACCTGAGCAGGATGTCGCGGGAAAAATTAATTTGGGTATGGAAGTGGTGAATGTGACACCGCTCTTGAGCTATGCTAGAGTGGTTCGCCTGCTCAGATGGGTGAGCCGAGAATCGAAGAGATTGTGATGAAAGAGATTTTCGATGACTCGGAGGAGGATTGTGAAGGGGTAGAAGTTGAGGATAGTGAGGGGCGACCTACTGGAAATGTGTTCGCTGACTCAAGGAGGTGATTCCCGCCAAGGGCCAAGCAAGCAAGAAGCGGAAAAGAATCGAGGTTGAAACCTTACAGACGCGAGATGAGCCTGAGATTCAGGCGGATGAGGAGCTGGAAGAGGTGGAAATCAATTGTTATTTCCCGGAGCAAAAGGTTAAGATTGGAAAGCAGTTGTTTCGGGACGAGCGAGAACGTTTGTTGAATTTTTTAAGGAGAATTTGGATGTGTTTGCGTGGCGGCCTGAAGATATGAGGGGCATCGATGAGAATGCCGCCATGCATTGTTTAAACGCCAACCCAAATGTCGAGCCATTCAAGCAGAAGGTTAGGCACTTGTCGCCGAAGAAAGAGAAGGCGGTTCTGGAAGAAGTGGATAAGTTGTTGAAGGCGGGAATCATAGAGAAAATCCAATATCCCGTTTGGTTGGCATGCCCCGTTATGGTGTTGAAATCAAATAAGAAATGGAGGATGTGCATCGACTTTACTGACTTGAATACCGCCTGTCCTAAAGATTGCTACCTGCTTCCAAAGATTGACAAGTTAGTTGACTCGATTGCCCGCCATCGAGTTTTCAGTTTCATCGACGCATATTCAGGTTATCATCAGATTAAAATGAAGAATGCTGGGGCGACATATCAAAGGATGGTGAATGATGTTTTTAAGTCGCAAATTGGGCGGAATCTGAAAGCATACATTGATGACATGGTGATAAAGACTAGAGAGTATGACCGGATCTCGCTGAGACGTTTGAGAATTTGAGGAGAAACTCGATGAAGTTGAACCCCAGCAAGTGCACGTTTGGGGTTACGGCGGGAAAATTTTTGGGTTTTCTGGTAAACAGGCGCGGGATCGAGGCCAATCCCGAAAAAATTCAGGCTCTATTGGATATGTCGCCTCCCAAGTCGATTCGCGAGATTCAGAGGCTGAATGGGAGGATCATTGCTTTGGGGAGATTCATTTCCAAACCGGCGGAAAAGTGTTTGCCGTTTTTTAAGGTTTTAAAAGGTGTGAAGAGTTTTGTTTGGAACGAGGAATGTGATGCCGCTTTCGAGCAAATGAAGACCTATCTGGGGAAGCCGCCTCTGTTATGTAGTCCCGTTGAGGGGGAGGAGCTGTTTGTATATTTGACGGCTTCAGACTTTGTAGTGGCGGTTGTTTTGGTGAGAGAAGAGGGGGGTGGTCGAGGCCGATTTACTATGTGTCAAAAGCATTCGAGCGAGATTGAAGCAATATACTTTAATGCCGAGAAGCTGGCATACGCTTTGGTGGTTGCAGCGCGAAAACTAAGAGCTTACTTTGTCGCGCACACCATTGTCGTATTGAGTGACGCCCTCTTAAGAAAATTTTGCTACGGCCTGATGCCGCAGGAAGGCTGTTGAAATTGTCTATTGAATTGACTGAATTTGATTTAAGATATGAATCTCGCCGGGCGATTAAGGCGCAGCATCGGGCCGATTTCATTGTGGAAACATCTTTTACGAGATCTCAGGCTGAGCCGGAGGAAGATGCAATTAAGAAAAGGGCAGAGAAGAAAGTTGGGCCAAGATTGATTGAAGAAAAGGAAAGGCTGCCTGATTGTTGGATCTTGCATGTGGATGGTTCTTCTTCCAAAGATAAGGGTGGGGCGGGAATCACCGTGATCTCGCCTAACGAGGAGGTTAAGTATGAGAAGGCGCCGCACTTCAAGTTTAATGTTTCAAATAACCAGCCGAATATGAGGCATTGATCGACGGGGTTGAATTGGCGAGAGACATCAATGGGCCAAGATAGTAATCCATTCTCGATTCCCGCTTGATTGTCAATCAAATAAAGGGCGAATATGGAGTTCTGAACTCGAATTTGGTGAAATATTGCAACTTGGCGAGAAGTATTTTGAAGGGCTTCGAGTTTTGGGAGTTGGTGCAGATAGATTTAGCTGAGAATTCGCGGGCAGATTCCTTGAGTAGGTCGGCGGGATCAGAAGGACAAAGCTCGGTTAATGAGCCTTGATTGAATATGTTGAAATGCCGCAATCAATAGGCCGCTCGTTTTGGAGATTGTCGAGGTCGAGAAGAGCTGGGTAGGGGAGATGAAAGATTTTTTAGAAAAGGAAGAGTTGCCGCCAGATGAGGAGAAAGCGAGATTGATAAAGATAACCTCCCCGCGGTTTACAGTCCAAGATGGCGTGCTGTATAGAAAATCTTTCTCGAAGCCGTTAATGAGGCGTGGCCGAGCCGTGCATGGTACGCAGGGCGTTATTTGAAATTCGTATATGCGCGCCATCCCGGCGGATAAAGTTTTGTTTCACTGTATTATTGGCCGAGTTTGAGAAAAGATGCCGAGATGTATGTCAAGAAGTGCGAGAAGTATCAGAGGTTTAGCAATATTCCCCGGCAACCGGCTACAGAACAGTCCCCTATAGTGCCGACTTGGCCTTTCGACATGTGGGGAATTGACTTGATAGGGCCTTTTCCGAAAGCCAAAGGTGGTTGTCGCACGTGGTTGTCGCCGTGGATTATTTTACAAAATGGACAGAGGCGAAAGCTTTGGCGACAATCTGAGGACCAGTGATCAAATTTGTACAAGAGAATATTTGGTGTAGATACGGGTTCCTAGTGGCAATCATTTCGCATCATGGTACCCAATTCGGAAATAATTTTCGGGGAATGCGCGAGGGTGAATGTCAAACATTGGATGTCGGCAGCTTACAGCAGCGGTGCAGAATCGCGAGCCAAAGCGGCAAACAAATAAGTCATTGTCGCATTGCGCAAAAAATTTGGAAGGAAAAGGTGGAGCTTGGCCGAGGAGGAGTTGCCAGCTTTTATGGTATGTGAGAACAACGGTCAAGGGCTCAACGAGAGAAACCGCATTTGCCCTTACTTATGAATCGGAGGCAATGGCGCCTGCCGAGATGGCATTGCCGACTTATAGGGTGGCCTGCTATGATGAAGCGAGAAACGGGCAAAGGCGGTGCAATGATCTGGATTTGATTGACGAAAAGAGGATGTATGCGAGAATGAAGATGATTAATTACAAGCAAAGGATGAAAGCCCAAAGATGACAAACGGGTTAACAAAAGGTCTTTCAATGCCTGAGATTGGGTTCTCGAGGAGCGTGGAGGCAACTGGAGCCAAGCCGGGGTCATAGTTGCGAAAGGCGCTCGCCTCTCGCCCGCCTCTCGCCATAATCGCGCCTGGGAGGTTTCACCGCCTCTGCGGATTGTGGCGGTCGTTTTTGAAAAAGCGACAAACATAAGAAAATTTCTAGTCAAAGTAGGAATCGAGAAGCTGTCAAATTGGGATTCTAGGGTTTTCAATTTTATGGAAACATCGTCAATTTTTGGAATTCCGAGTTCGATTATGAAATTGATTAGGAATTCCGAAATCAATTAGGAAATCGATTATGAAATCGATTATAAAATCGATTATGAAATAAATTTCATAGACGTAAACCAAGCAATTGATCATTGACGACGACGACGACGACGAAGGCCTTCGCAAATCACGACACTTTTCAGGTTAACGTCGACTCGTCGTTGGTACTCTGCGTCTCTGTTTTTTTTTTTACTCTCTTAAACGTCGATTTGTAAACCAAGCAATTGCGTCTGTCTCTTTTATTTTATATTTATTACGTTTGTTTTCTTTTCTGTTTTTCAACAACACCGTGTGTCTGTCTCTTTTATTTTATATTTATTACTTTTGTTTTCTTCTCTTTTTTTCAACAACAACGTGTCTTCCTTTCATGGTTTTTAAGTTATTTTTTATTTTTCCTTTGTTTAATTATTGTTTTTTTCTATTTTTAAGTCGATGTTTAAATTTATTTTTTCATAAAACAAGAAAATACTTTTGTTATTTTTTTAAATAATGTTCTTTCTTTCAGTGAGATCATAATTAACAATGTCGAACATCTCCTCCACTAATTCTAAACGGAAGGATCCATGTTGGAAATACGTGACATTAAAAGATGAAAAAAAATACAAATAATACAACATGTAATTTTTGTGGACTTGAGTTCAGAGGTGGGATATTAAGAGCCAAACATCATATCGTTGGTGGAAATCCTAATGTAAGGGATTGTGAGAGTGTGCCAGATGATGTTAAAGAAGAAATTAAAGCATTTATGGGCATAAAGCAACAAGCTAAGGAAAACGAATTTTCGATAAAGATATCCATCAGCAAAGGATAAGAGAAGAAACTATGAGAAGTTATGGGGATGAACTTGATGGTGAGGATGGCGGAGAACAAGGTCATTCAATTAAAAAGCCAAAGATACAAACTAGAGGGCCCATGGATAATTTTGTTAGTCATGGCGGCTCAACAGCAAAAACATGAAGCAACAAAAGAGTGAGAATGAGGCAGCATTGAAAGTGCTTTTAGAAACAAAGCATGTTCATCTTTAGCTAGATGGTTTTATGATGCAGGAATACCATTTAATGCAAATAATT
Source organism: Adenophora triphylla var. japonica (assembly GCA_022495995.1). Taxonomy (NCBI): domain Eukaryota; kingdom Viridiplantae; phylum Streptophyta; class Magnoliopsida; order Asterales; family Campanulaceae; genus Adenophora; species Adenophora triphylla. The sequence goes on from JAFEMH010000379.1 coordinate 735,417, forward strand.
ATGATAGTTTCCAAGAAGCAATCAATGATGTCGGTAGATGTGGTTGATGAAAGCTCCGAGTTACTATGAATTGAGAGTTCCTTTACTAAAGAAAGAAGTGGAAGTCAGAAACGTTATGGAGGATCATCGACAAGAGTGGAAGACATATGGTTGCTCTATTATGTCGATGGGTGGAAGGACAAGAGAGAGTGAACTTTGATTAATTTTCTAGTCAACAGTCCTAAAGGGAGTATGTTTCTAAGGTCGCTTGATGCTTCGATTATTGCAAAACCGGAGATAGGCTATGTGATTTGCTCGGTCAAGTTGTGGAGGAAATCGGTCCCGAGAATGTTATACAAGTTATAACTGATAATGCTTCCAATATGAAAAGTGCTGGTAAGTAATAATTTGATATTATAATTAGTATGTTTATGTAATTGTTTTAATTATTATTTTATTCTCTTTTACATAGGTGAGAATTTAATGGAAAAATATACACATTTATTCTCGACACCGTGCGCCGCTCATTGCATGGACTTGATGTTGGAGGATATTTTTAACATTCCAAGAATGAAAAAGTATTTGAACGGGCTATGAAGTTGAATAGCTACATTTATGGACGTCCCGGGGTCGTGAATATGATGAGGAAGTTCACCAAGCCGGATTTAGTGAGACCAAGAAAGACTCGATTTGCAACAAAGATTTCTTACTCTCTCGAGTTATGACAAGGTAAAGAAAGAGTTAAGGGCAATGTTTATTTCCGATGTTTGGAAGAATAGCAAATGGGCAAAGGAAGAAAAAGGTAAACAAGCAACTAAAACCATCATGGATGCTAGATTTTGGAAGGTGGCTAAAGAGACTCTTTTGGTCGCCGGTCCTCTTTTTAATGTCCTTCGATTAGTTGATGGTGAGATAAAGGCTCCTATGCCATATATCTATGAAGCCACGGATAGAGCGAAGGAAAAATTGCAAAGAATTTTGAAGACAAAGAGGAGGAGTATTCAGAGTTTTTTCAAATCATTGATCGCAGTGGGAAGATCAACTTCATCGACCTTTGCATGCCGCCGCTACTACTTGAATCCGTAGTTTCACTACACGAATAAGAATATTCACGAGGACCAAGAGGTTTGGGATGGGTTCGTTAAATGTCTTGAGAGATTGATACCCGACACAAATACTCAAGATCAAATAACCAGACAATTGAAGGTTTATACAAATGCAGAAGAATCATTTGGGTCGGTGACGGCTAAAAGGCAACGATACACGATTGCTCCGGTAATATTTTATTTATAATTTGATGGATTTCATGTTTATAGTATAACAACTATGAGTATTAACTTCTTGTTTCTTCAATTCGTAGGTAAGTGGTGGAGGCTTTATGGTAAATCAACTCCAGAATTGCGAGAGTTTGCCATGAAAATCACTAACTTGACTTGTAGTGCTTCGGGATGCGAGAGGACTTGGAGTTTCTTCGAGCATGTATGTATACAAATTTTAAAAAGTGTGAGTTAGCAATAATATAAACGTTAATTCATGTAGCCTTGTACTAATTTGGATTAAAATAATTACAGGTTCACAGTAAGAAGAGGAATAGGTTGGATCAAACCAAGTTAAATGACTTGGTCTTCGTAAAATATAACAGAGCTTTAAGACGACGCTACCAATCCCGATATACAATCGATCCAATTTGTTTGGATGAAGTTGATGAATGTGATGAATGGTATACCAAAGATGATGGTGATGAAGTGAATGGTGGTGGATTAACTTGGGATTTGGTTAGTAATGTGTGTGGCGCTGAGGATCGTGCTTATACTACTAGAGATAGGCCAACCAAATCAACTCCATCACACGAAAGTGACTGGGGTCCAAGTAGCTCAAGGAAAAAGACAACTACAACGATTAAGGGGGAGGACAAACTTCAGAGATTCCTAGGCGAAGTAGGCCACCACCACCACCTCTACACCTTCTTGATGAAGATGAGGAAGAAGAGGAAGATATAGAGCTCCTTGAGAAAGCACACGACTTGGATGGGAACGTAAATGATGACAAGGAAGATGTTGAGATACTAGATGATGATGAAGAGGATAGTGTTTCTGTCGGGGGGATGGATTGGGGTCGAGGCTAAGATTTATAGGCCTTAACCCTTGCTTGACTTACTTTTGCACGATTTTAGATCTTTATTTCCTTTCTTTAGTGTTTTATACTTTAAATTCATTTCAATTTCTTAAACTAGTATTTATTTTGTTGATTTGAACTATGTGGTTTAAATTTATGCACCTTTTGCCTTAAAATTATCTCTTTTGAGGTCTAAATTACGTTTAGGATATTATTATAAGTGAAATGACATTTATTAAATGTTTATGTTAGTCCTTAATATGTTTGAATTTTTGTTCATATGTTACAGGTATATTTATATATTTTTCAAATATTTACTAATTTTTTTTTTATTTTTCCGCCTTGCTCGCCTTTTTGCCGCTTTTCTATCGCCTCGCCTTTCGCCTTTTCCAGGTGTGTATCGCCCGCCACTCGCCTTTCGCCTTTAACAACTATGGCCGGTGTACACCAAGTTGAATGAGAAATGGGAAGGTCCGTTCCAGGTATCGAAGGTTGTGCGAGAAGGGACTTTCAGGTTGAGAAGGCAGGATGGGGAAGAGTTGAAGAATGCTTGGAGTGTTGACCATCTCAAACAGTTCTATCAATAAAGCCGCCGCGACCTCGGTTCCGTTTTGATTGTTTGCCCTAGACCGCTAGAGTTATATAACTTTTTCTTGTAATTTGTTCCTTTTGATTATCGTGTTTGAGAAAAAGTTATGTAAAATTTGATGATCTGGTGACATGTAATTTGTATATATGATAGAAATAGCGGCGAGATGTTCTATCGACATGTTTGTAGCTTGATGGTATACTTGTGAAATTCTGACGACGCTGTTTTTGTTTTATGGATTGACGAACGAATGACGAGTAGACAAGGATCAGGCGCAAAGCTTGAAGATGGCGGCAATGATGGTTACCGCAAAGCTTGAAGATGGAGGCAAGTGACAGTTGCCGCTAAAGCTTCACAATTACAGCCGGTTGGTCCCGACACCATTACAGCCGGTTGGTCCCAACACAATTACAAACCGGTTGGTCCCCGGCAAAACAAGCGAAAGTTTTTGAAAAGTGAAATTTCGGCGAGATGTCAGTTTGAAAAGTTTTCGAAAGTTTTAAATGCCGAGTTTGAAAAGTTTTTGAAAGTTTTTGAAAAACGAAATTTCGGCGAGATGCCAGTTTGAAAAGTTTTCGAAAGTTTTTGAAAAATGAAATTTCGGCGAGATGCCAGTTTGAAAAGTTTTCGAAAGTTTTAAATGCCGAGTTTGAAAAGTTTTCGAAAGTTTTTGAAAAACGAAATTTCGGCGAGATGCCGGTTTGAAAAGTTTTCGAAAGATTTTGAAAAAGAAATTTTGGCGAGATGCACAATTTGAAAGGTTTTCGAAAAGTTTTGAAAAAAGAAGGGCTTACATCCCGAACTGTCCGAAGGGATTACATCCCGAACTGTCCGAAGGGCTCGCATCCCGAACTGCTTATGCGACAAAGTTGATAAAGTGATAGACTGAATAGTTCCTGGCGGGAAGCCGGGCATGTCTTGGCGAAAAAAGTCCTGGCGGTAATCAGGCGAGAAGGATCGGGTTCAAAGGCGCCAATCATGTAGGCAACTTAGCCGTAAAGCACAAAGCAGGAAGTAAATGAAAAAGTAAGCCGATGTAAGTTGTCGCGATTTATATGAAAAACGGTTGCCGCCAGCTAGAAACTGGTCTATTGAATTTTTAACTAAAAAATGATTTCAGCCAAGAGTTTGGCCGCGCAATATTTGTCGCATACGACCCTAACAATAGAGTAAGGCTGCCTAAAGACAAGCCTCACTCTTTTGAAGGGAGTAGTATGTATATAGATAAGCTAAGGGAAAGGAGTCTTCGATAAACTATCGAAGCAAAAATGACGACATATCAAAGTAGAATTTAAAGCAAATTACAGTAAGCAGAGTAACGATGTCCGAGAAAGATAAAGCATGGAGTCGAAGTCGCACCGCGACATTCAGCAAAGCGAATGGTAAAGAAATCATGCATAGAGGCGGAAGACAAAGTTAAGAATAAGTCGCAAATCGCGACATTTGTAGAAAAGTAATGTGCATAAATCGCGTACTAGGATCTCCCAAAAAAGTGAGTTTAATGTCAAGTCGCAAACCGCGACATCCCAAAGCAACAAAACCAAAGTTTAAGAGCGAAAAGGTAAATTGTTTAATACAAACCAGAACTAAGATTGTTTTAAAGCAAAGTCAAAATCATCAAGAAGTAGAAGCTTAATGCTTTCTCTGGCGGCATCTTTGGCGTCTTTGAGAGCCTTGGCCTTCTCGCCGATTAAATCCACCCACATGGTCAAGGCGTCATTGGCGGCTAGTGGGGGAGGCACCCAAACTGGCTTGCCTAAAAGTTTATCTTCTAAAGCCAAGACGCGAAGCTCGCTCTCCTCATATGGAACAAGAGAGTGGCCGCGGTGGCAAAAGTCGCTATAAATCTGTTCAGACCCCTATTTGGTGAGAAGCTCAGCAGTGATGGCTGGAATCTCTTCGGAGCTCGCAGCTGCTACCCGCATAGCATGAAGTAGAGCTTTGTCGTACATGTCCATTGCATCATTTTCCGCCTTCTCTTTGTTGTCAGCGATCTCCTTGATTAATTCGGCATTCGAAGTCGCCCTAGCTAGGTTTTCAGCCTCTAGGGCCATGATTTTCTCTTCTGACCTTAGCTTTAGGGTAGAAATCTCATCACGCAATTCTTTCTCTTGATTCTCGCTAGCCTTGAGCGCCTCAGCCATCTTCAATTTCTCCGCCTGGAAAGCCGCCAAATCTTTTTCCATGTCAACACACTTGCTCTTGTATTTGTCTTTTTCACCCAAAGCCCGCTTGCGTGCTTTCTCAAGTTTCTCCGAATCGCGAACCAAACGTTGACATTTGTTCCTCAGTCCATGCAAAGTACTGGTAATCTGCGGAGAGTATTAGAAGAGAATAAATGATTTAGGAAGAAAAGTGAAAGGCATAGCTAAAATAAGAAGCGACAATCCTTACCCCGCAGATTTGAAGGCCGACAAAGTTTAGAGACAGGTCAGTATCCTGCTCCACAACCTTAGCTATGGCTGCTTTGTCTCCTGCGCGTTCAATGATGCCGGCACCGATTATGCTGTAAGTGGGGTCGCGAGAATGGATATCAAAGACTGTCAGATTGGGAATGGAGGCAATCTCCACGCTTAAGTCGTACAGGCCATCTTTGTCGGACAGCATTTCAAACCCTTCTCGGAGCCAACTGACAAGTTGGACCTCGGCTTCGGTGGAAGTTTTCTCAATCATGACCGCCTCAGGGTCATCCTCAGTACGGCCTCGTTTATTGGGGCGGGAACCAGTTGGCTTGGGGGAGTTAGTAGGCGGGATTGGCTCAATGTCCTCAGCGGCGGCCTCAGTTTCCTTCTCGAAATTTTCTCCCTCAACCATATCTTCATCTCTCAAAGCAAGGGCAGAAGACCGCATAGGGGTTTTGGCCCTGCTGGATTTCTTGGCATGTCCAACGGCCTTCTCTGCGGCAACAGCAGCCTTCTCGCGTGCGATGGCCTCGGAGTCATCCCCATGCAAGGAAATTGGAATCTCCAATTCAGCAGTCTGTAGCAGGGCAGCTTGGCGTGAATCGGTAAGTCGCTTACGACGACCATCAGAGCCTGAGGAAGCAGCTCGCCTATCTGATACATCCATGAGTCGAAATTCTGAATCGAAAACAACATACAGTTAGCATAAGGAAAGTAAAGAGAGAACGTGAGACAAGGATAAAGGCGAGAAACATACTTATTGCGTCAAACATAGCATTACAGCAGTAACCTTCCCTTTGACAAGGCCCACACTCAGAAGCAAAGCAATTTCTAGTATGGAGATCCCACCCAGGATAGGGAGCAGTGTGAACTATGGATAGGCGAGGTTCATCATCTGGGCAAGTAAAGTCAGGAAGGCCAACTTGGCGAAGCAATGAAGGGCGGGATAGGACATCTCGCCACGAAAATAGCGCTAGACCCGTGTCGGCGGCATCAGCAAGAGTTTTGAGAATCTTTTCTTTCAATCGTGTGCCGTCGGAAACCAAGGCGGATCGAGTCTCAATTTTTGGATTGATGTCCCCAAGGTCGCATGAATATGTCGAACCCATGCGAGATGTAACAAAAATGGGATTGGATTGCCAGTTATGAACTTTCCGGGGAAAGGGAGTCCAAATCTTGGGTTTTTTATACTTAATTGAGAGGCGATTTTCAATAGCGCCATCTCGCTGAGACACGTATAACTCTCGAATAAGTGAACAAATAGGGGAACATTAGCCTCTTGTCTTAAGGCCCTGCAGATTACTAAGTAGCTAGTAAGGATCCTAAGGGCATTGGGGTGGAGATCAACAACGACGGCACGAGCTTTGTGCATGACAGCACTAATAAAAGGGTCAATGGGGAACCTAAGGCCAGCATCTAACTGGGAAGGATAGACAATAACGCCATCAGTTCTAACTCGCATGGCAGCAAGTGATAAGTCGCCTGCATAGGGCTCTATGCGGTAAAGGTCAGGGTTAATACCGTACTTGACATGATAGGATGTTTGAAAGTCCATGGAAGAGGAGCTACTGGCTCCAGCGACATCAGGGTTAGAGGAACCCTGCGAGATGGGTGGTCGCATTGAAGTCTCAGCTGCCAAAGTGTCCGACACGTCATGATTTGAGGTTGAATTGGAGGAAGACATGTCGCTCCTATCACTGGAGCTTGACAGCACTTGTTTATAGAAGTGACGACTATGTAAATTGGGGGCTGCGAGATAGTCACTGTCAGAAAATTCAGTTTCAGAAAAAGGGAGGTGGAAGTCGCAGATATGAGCACAAAGTTCATTAGTTGTGAAAAAAGTTTTCATAGGAGCGGATTTGTGCAAGAAAGGGGGACCCCTAATTTCTAAGGCATTCAGTATGACGACATCCGCTCCATGTCGCATTAGCATAAAGTTGAGATCCTCGCGCGAGATCCGAGCCTATACCCCCATGTCCATTCTGTAATACCCCCCACTCCTTTTATTTTGGCCAAACCTAACAGTCTTAGAGCATGACTTGGTCCTAGCCATAATATGCTAGATAAGAGAAACGAGAATTCAAGCGAGAATTCAAGAGATTTCGAAATAAGTACCGGAAAATTTGCAGAAAAGGTTAAGGTGGGATGAGCGGCAGGAGAACGGCCGAAAAAGCTTCGAAGCTGTGAAATTCCTTCGAAAATGCTCCAAATCAGCTGGAATTTGGAGTGCAACGTGGGTAGCAAGAAAGATAACACGTTTGAGGATGAAATGAACGGAGTAATCTGACGGAAAAAGCGAAAATGCAGCAGCCGGGAAGTGAGTCGCCGGTGGTCTCTATGAAGCAAAAAAACAAATGAGCAAAGGAGTGGGAAGTGAAACTGATAGAGGGATTTTGGTTTCCAAGCCAATGGAAGGGGAAAGGTTTTTGGGGAGTTTCCAAGGCGTATTTAAGAGAGTTCGAATTTTGAAAATCCCCCCATTATTACTGGTATTAATTTGAAAAGAAGACATGAATTCCTAGGGGGGCGTACGGCGCTGCCTAACCGCCCAACCCGATCAACCCCGAGGTGACATGTGTTACGCGGGTGTCATGTGAGCCTTGTTTCTCGCCAAAAAGGCGTAAAACGGCGGAAACCATAGGGTGACCGTGAAAGTTCTAAACTGGACCATAATAGTCTAGGTCTTGAACTTGGGGGCTTCTGATACGATTGTGGAAAATAGATTGGGCCCAATCACTAGGGTTAGGCCCAATAGCTAGGTATGGGCAGGGCCCACATGGTCCAAACTATGCAAGTGGGCCGTAACATTGGTGCGACATTGGAAGTCGAGGCGACAAGGGCAAGATGTCGCGTGGGAGTATGACTGAGTAAGAAATAAGGTTACGCGAGACACGTGGTATGATGTCTATAATTCGTTATGATTAGGCATAGGAGGGGGAGCCCGCCCCCAGTAGGGTGCCGGGTATAGGGCGACATATAGAATGTCGCCTATCTCCCCTTAGTTGCCGCCTTGGCGACATGGGTAGTTGGGCGTTTCCTGGGCAACGTTCCGGTTGGCGCCTGCGTGTTTAACCCTAACCGCCTGTGATGGATGATTGATGTGACAAGGTGAACAGTGAAATTCCACTAACCTGGAGTTGGTTGGGGACCCTAATTGGATGATTGACATGTGTCCACCCCATGTGCAAGGCACATGGGGGCTTGGGAGTATAAATAGATGAATAGTGTTCTCTTGCATGGTATGTACTCTCTCTCCTCTCTAAGCTCTCTCTCTCTCTAGGGTTTCCATTATTATTACCATTTTCGTGACCTAGTAATCTTACTCTCACGCCGGAGGGGTTTCGCCGGAGTCACCCCCGGCTAGTTCACGTGTTTGCATGTGTGTAGGCGATCGGACGAAGAAGGAAGCAGCCGGAGTATCTTTCCTTTTTCAGTTCCTGTGCAACCGTCACTTTGGGATGGCAGCATCACATTTTGGGACGGAGGGAGTAATATTATTATTTTTGACTTAAATTGCATAAATGTAGACATGGCAATCATCATTTTCATGCATAAAGAACATATTCTTTGATACCCACATCTTTAGCTGATGAATTACAACTTCCTTTGACTTGGTGATGGTAATATCAGCATTGCCCAAAATGAGAATGATAAGGGTGGCACATTTGCGGCTTTAGAAGAGTATAAATAGGAATTTAACAGAACCACTCCGATTGCATAGCAGTTGAGCGAGCCTGTGTCTGTTGATGATAAACTAACGGACGAGATGCGAATAGCATGTCTGTTCATGATAAACCAACGGACTAGATGCATATTAAGTGGAAATGTCCGAACTCCCAAGTAAACCATGTTATAATATTGGATGAGTTTCATGTTACAATAAGCTAGTTTGACTACATTATTGATATCTTCATTATTTTTCTAAAGGAAAGAGTAGGCTACTTATATACTTGAAAAGTATAGGTTTGTTTTACACATATAAAGCTTTATTCAAAGACAAATTTGATTGTTTTTCTGATTACAATTTGGTAGGTACCCTTGCATTATTTGTCTTGATATTGATCATCTGAATTCCTTGATGAGCCCTTCTCTAAGAGCCTGATCATCATCTGAATTCCATTAAGCAATCTTCTCTTAATGGAAAATCATACATTAGCAAACAATCTATAAGTCTTGGCATCAAGACTTATTTGTCTAACAGCTGCAATACCTGCAATCACAGCCAAAACCGAAAAAACCACAGCTATTGTCGAATTCAACCAAAATATAAAGCTCCGTCTTGATGGCTTGAAAGTCAAGTTGAAGAAGATGAAAGGCAGCACGAAATCCAGTGGCATGAAACCAAATGCTCCAATCAAAGCGTTTATGTCTCCAAAGAATGGAAGCATTGCTGCAATAGTAATTGCTACTGTAACAGATAGTGATCTGAATATCAGCCTCGGAATAACGTTGCGAGCTGAGAATTCAGTGCTCTTTGGGTCAGCAAATGTTCGTTCGAGCACTTCATTTGTAGGCTGCAAATAAACCTGTTCAAATCAAAGTGTACTTGTTTATAAGCAAGCTTTTCTGCCCAAGTTATATAAACACTTTTTTCATGTGCCGAATATGAAAGAAAACGTAATACAGTACTAGAGTTATAGAGAGAGGGGGGGGGAGAGAGAGAGAGATTCTTACGACAGCAACGGCTGATAGTTGAAGAATGGTGAAAACATTTGTCATGGTAACGAACCATTTTGGGACCAAAGGTTTGCCATTGTCCAAGAAGTTAGTAAGAATGAGACCTGCAGATTGGTTCCCAAATGCCCAATAACCCGAAATGGATACTGCAAAGAAAGTTGATGTAACTACTGCATAGCAAACACACAACCCCTTGAACATCTTTCCCTTCACCGGGGGTGCTAAAGTCGCCTAAAACTCAGAAATAAAATAAAAATACATTCAATCAATTGCAAAAAGATTAGACAATTACCCATTGTGACTGTCACATAACGTCATCCAAATATATGACGATTACCTGAATTTCGGGAATAATCCCATTTCCATAAGTGGTAGCGATGATGGCCATTGCATTAAAGATGCCAAAAATGCGAGTTTGATCGTTGTTACTCAAGGAATAGTCCTTCTTAGGCCCCTTGGAAGAAGTACCTAACATTAGTAAACCAAATTTTGTGACTATAGTGTTACGAAAATCACAATTCTTTCGTATCAAATGAACACCTGATTACCAATATAAATAGAGGCGGCGGTGGCGCAGGAGCTATAGGCGAGGCATAGTAATAAGGAAACCAAGTTAATGTGCCTTAGAGAATGAAAAGATGGAACTTGAGCTAAGATTAACATTAGAATTCCAAAAATAATCACAAATTGGTAAAGCTTCATGCTTCCATTCGGACTCGACAACACGTAAATTGCCTGCAAAAACAACAACAAAATTATGAAATTTGTGTGGGAAAAAAAAAGAAAAAGAAAAAGAAAAAGAAAGAGAAAGAAGAAGACCTTGAGGCATTGTCCTCCCAAAAGAATACAAGCAACAACTGCTCCATAGCATACTGTGAATTGAATTGGCCCAACAAAATATCTTCCCCATCCTGGTCCTGATATTTTTTCAATTTACTTACCTGTTATATTAATTCTTTTTACCTTTCATTTAATTATATTTTAATATCATCATATTTTATGAAAAATCTATTTTTTTTCAAAAAAAAAAAAACATATATATAGGAAAACACAAAGAAGCGTTTACAGTATAGTATAGTATAGTTTTTCTTCGGAAACTTTCAACACTATTAGACTATTACTTACAAGAGAGATGAAATAATCATTCTAATATTACTTTTTGTCGGTGGCGGATCTAGGATGCTATAATAACGGTTGCACAATTTACATTATAAAAGTTCAAACTATTTGTTTTTCAAACCCAACTAGATTATAATACATAAATTAACTATAAACATTTGCTAATCTTTAACCTATTAGCCATGTTATATGATAAGGTTTTCCTTACCCTTTTAGTATTATAGATACATTGTATAGATAGCTTTAGTTGGTCAGTTGTCTGTATGTATTCAATACATTAGTGTACCTTAGGGGTCAAAGTCATGTATTTTATACTTGTTCTCTGTATGGAATGAAAATGCACAGGGAAAAATTCTCCATTCTTGTTTCTCTCTTCCGCTGTGTAATCTAACATGGTATCAGTCTAAACTTCGATCCAGAAATTAGCACAGACCATATCTTTTCTGTCCCTCGATAATCATTCTTTCTTCTCCGGTTTATTATGGAGTCCACTCCAAAGTCCAATTCCTCCTCTACTACTCTCGAGCATCATACACCAGCAGCCTCTACTCTCCCTTTGTTCTACAACCCAAATGCTATCATGGGTCAAACCTACCTAACCAAAGACAATTACGTCAACTGGAGTACCTTGTTCAAAACTCTTCTCCGCACCCACAAGTTGCTTTACATTATCGATCCCACACAACCGGCTGCTACACTTGCCGATGGATCTGATAATCCGCAGCACGAAATGTGGGCTACCGGTACTGATCTAGTCTGTGGATGGATCAAGGGAACGGTCACACCGGCAGTTCAACCCTATCTCAATTCTTGTGACACCGCTCCGAAGGCTTGGGCCGTTCTTGCCAAGCGTTTTGGAGCCACTTTCGCTCTTCAGATTGAAAATCTTAAGGAAAAACTGCATGACCTTAAGAAGGCATATGAAACTTCAATTGCGGATTATCTTCTTCGGGCCACAACTATCTCCGATGCCCTCACAGCAGCGGGTGATCCGGTTGATGACAGGGTCCTTATTCAGAGGATTTTGGGTGGTCTTGGTCCTGAATTTAAAGAGTTTCTCACCTTTACAGCTGTAATTCATGCTCTAAATCCTCTTTCTTTTGATGACATGTCCGAACTACTACTCAAGGAGGAAACGTTACAACAAAAGTTTGCTGTCCCAGTTCAGCAGTCTGCTGCCCTTCTTGGCGAGAAACAACCCACGGTGGCATCTCGTCGTGGTGGTAATCATGGTGGTTCACACAGCCGTGGTAATAACAGATGGCAGAGACGTCATAATAGCAACCGAGGTGGAGGTAACTGGCAAGGACAGTGGCAATCATATGGTAATCAGAATGGTGGTCGTGGTTAGCATGGTGATCGTGGTCGTGGAAATGGTGCACATCGTGGTGGCTCATCTGGTTCCCACGGTCGTGGTCGTGGCATTCTTCCAACTCCGCCATACGGAGGACAGCCGTTGGATAGTGATTTAATCTGTCAATGGTGTTATAAGTCAGGACATAGTGTAGACACCCCATTCTGAACCCATAATTACATGATTACACTACTCTTCATCTTTCTTTTATGTTTTGATGAAAGCATGTCAGTTTCGTCATGTTTCGTTAAGTTTCTAACTAACCTCGTTAGTTTTGGACCTAACTGACTAACGAAACAACTGAAGAGGACAAAATAGTCATCAGACTAGTTATCTCGCACGAGATATCATATCTCGCGCGAGATATCCCCTCGACAGGATGTGCAGAAATCACTCTCCTTCTCCGTTTCAAACTCTCTTTTTGGATAAAACCTTATCAATTCGGGTATCCAATCAGAACTGAGTTCTGGAACCTTCCTAGGGTAATTTCCCTCTCCACCTTCACCTCTCCAACCTCCTATAAATACTGGATGACTTCCAGTGTTTCGGGGGTCGACAATTCTGATCCTTGATCAAGAACACACACAACACACACAATTTGTTGGTTTCTTTCCACGAAAGACTCCTTCAAACCACTCACAAACAACTCCTAGATTCGTCCTTCAACCACGTTGATTGACGAACATCGAAGCCCGAATCAAAGGACCAAGGCGAAGCTCCGTCCGCATCAAGATCCAAATCAAGGATCGAGGCGAAGCTCTGTCCGTATCAAGTTTCAACTCTAAACTTGAGTCGAAACTCTGTCCGAATCTCTTCTCAAAAGGTAATCATCCTTTAAACTTTCGTTTCTCTTCTCAACCTCTCTATTGATTTTAGAGTAGTGTAATCCCATCAAAAGGATTAGCCTAGAGTCCCTTCAGTCGATGAAGGCGATCTCGAAGTATACAATCCGACATTCCTAATCAAGAAATTGATTAGGGTTTATTTGTTCTTCTTTAATTATTTTATTAAAAAGATTGAAGACCTCTCTTTTCTTTAGCAAGACCGATCTCCGGATTGGGTGAAATGGATGCCTTCTAAACCTACCCATTTCATAACCTAAGCCCCGAACTCAAATCTCTTTCAAAATGGTTTTCCTATGTTTCCAATCGAATAATATAGGTGGCGACTCAAAAAGATGAAAAGATGAAATTTTCTCACAACGCTACAGTGGCGACTCTGCTGGGGAATAAAAATTAAGAGGCTTAAACTTGCGTCAAAATTAAAAGAGAGGTTTTTCAATCTGTTTTGTAAAATTCGAATTTTTCTGCTCTCAGATGGGAGATATCTCGCACGAGATATCATTATCTCGCGCGAGATATGGCCTCCAGTCTGGTTGTTTTCTGGTTTCTCCTGTTTAGCTCGTAATCCAAGACGAGAGCCGAACATGCAAGGGGGATCCCAGAATTCATTATCTGCAGAGTTCCTGCATCTTAAGGCCTCCCTTAAGGTGTAGAACTCGAACCTTTAATTTCCTTAAATAATTGATTATTATTTATGAACTGCGTGTGATTGGGTTTTATTTAATTAAAGTCCGGTCCATTGGGGATTCGGGAGTTGTAAATTGAATTATTTATCTCTCTTTATCTCTCTTTATGTGGAACTACGACGGCCTGAGTCTCCCCAAATTGGGAGAAACGTAGGCAACCACTTGGTGCGGCCATTATTTGTTTTCCTTTTGATTTTCAAAAAAAAAATCTCTATTTTATCTATCACCTAGATTGACTCTCACACACGCGCACTCATATTATATCTGTCATTGCACTACATACCCCGATTAACCCGGGACCCACACTAAGGACGGATGACGGTAACCACCTAGTCGCCGGTCTCTCCGAAGTTGGATCATCCCACTCCGCGTATTCAATCCACCTAGATTGTCATATCGCGGGGAGCCTAGCCTTCCAGCCCTGCATCGCCACATATCATGTAGATTGTCCTTTTTAGGAACACTCCGTGACCGGTCGGTTTTGACTCGGTAATCTTTCTTGTCTTTGACCAAAATAAAGTTCATATAAAATTGACTATCGAGAAAAGGATTCGGAAAAGTCCCTTCAAAAAAAAAAAGAAAAAGTCCCTTCGGAAATGTCCCTTCGGAATGACCCTTTCGGAAGTCCCTTTAAAGAAAAAATCCTTCCGGTCAATTTTACGTGGCTTTACTTTTCAAAGAATGGTCAATTACCGAGTCCCTAGGTTTGGTTCGAATTACGTACGCCTGCAAGTTTTGCCTAGGATGCTAGATAGAAAACGGATCTTTGTCCGTCCGACCATGAATTTAGGAAATAAAAAGGAATAAAATCCATCTCTCCGAATGGTTATATCGTGCGAGATTACCTAGTCTCGCGCGAGATATTATTTGCAGAATCTGTGTTTGTAATTGATGATCGATGTGCGCTCCCTCCTTGAGTCAAAACTCCGTCTCTAATAAAAATAAAAACTTCAAAAAAATCACTCGTGAGGTAATTTTAACCATCATCCTTTTCTCCATCTAGGATCGTTTGGGGCTAATATTCTAAAAGACGTTTCGTTGGGATATCTAGTTCATCTCTAAGGCCGTCAAGCTCCCTTACCTCTCCAACGGTAGCGTATCAATTTCCTTCCGACACGTTGAATTCCGAAGCACTCAAGAAGGAAATGGAGGATCAAAGGATTCGATATGAAGAAATGCTACAAGCCCAAGCCGATGAAATGGAGGCCCGATTAGAACTTGAAAGGAGAATCCAAGCCGGAAATGAAAGCCATGGTTGACGAACTCCAAGCCATGAAACTAAAAGTGGTCGAATTAAGCTCAAAGAAGAAAGAGAATGAGACCTCTTCCGATGATGAAGTATCATACACTAAGAAGGCTAAAAGACACCGCAAGCACAAGAAAAGGGTGTATGAGTCTAGCTCATCATCTTCCTCCTCTGACAATGAGAGTTATGCTTCCAAGAAAGAAAGCAAGGACGAACCTCTTACCATGGCAATGCTAGAAAAGAAACTTGCATCCCTCGATGTGAGTAAGGGAGCCTCGCTCTCTATTGACTATGACACCCTTCGTCAATCCATTTCAAAGCTTCCTAGAAAGTACAAGACACCCGACATTGCAAAATTCAATGGCACTACCTGTCCCAAATCACATTTGGAGACCTATTCTTGGGCCATGCTACCTATGGGTGTCGATGACAACCTACTAGCTCAATGCTTTCCACAAACTCTCGATGGTGCCGCTAGAGATTGGTACATGACTCTTCCACTCTCCACAAGGCTTGATTGGCCACTCGCCAGTCGTGCCTTCCAAGAACAATTTGAGGACAACACTACCTACCGCACTACTAGGAGAGACCTTGAGCAAACTAAGCAACAACAAAATGAGTCATTCGCCGATTTTGTTAAAAGATGGAGGACCAAACTGACTGAAATCGTTGATAGGCCAAGCCTAGACGAATAAATTCATATCCTACTTCAATGTCTCCGCGAAGAGTATCAAGAGAAGCTTGCCGGCAATTACTTCCCTAGTTTCGTCGAACTCCATAAATCGGGCCTTAGAATCGATGAATTGATCCATCTTAGAAAGAATTCAGAAAAGGAGAATCATCCAACAAAGGGGAGCACCGGTCGTACCTATCATGATTTTGGTGGGGCTACTCTTAAGGAAATGTTCGATGATCTAGTAGGCCAAGGAAAACTGAAGCCCATGGAAGACTATCATCCTAAGAAAATGAGGGAAGATTGGGACCACGACAAATTTTGCGATTACCATCAGTTTAGTGGTCATGACACCAACAATTGCTACAATTTGAGGGATGCCATCCAAGACTTGTATGAAGCCGGCAAGATCAACTGAAGCATCACCACCTTGGGGCTCCGATTGTCCTCTCCCTTTTTCCTTTGAAAAAAAAAAGAAATAGATTAGGTCAATTTCCTAGTATGTTCTCGAAGAGTCGTTCTGTCATTCTAGTCCATCTCTATCCTCTCTAGTTTGTGTCAAGTAAACTATCGAGTCTGTTTCGAATTTCCTTATCAATAAAAGTTATCTCTTTATCCTAAACACTTTCCCAAAAGTTATTTTTCTTTATGAGTATCATTTGATCCATGCTGAATAGTGGACCCTCATTCCTTAAATCATCACGAAAAATAGAAACTTCTAAACAAGTTTGAAATGAAACTATCCTTAGAAGGCTTAAGGCTAAACATTACTCATGTTGAAAGTCGAAGATCAACAAACGAAGGAAGCCAAAGGCGCTGCTATCAACATTCATCCCAAGAAGAGTGGGGCTACTCAATTCAAGGCTTTGAGAATACAAAAATAAATAAAAAGCTCGCTAGGTCGAAACTCCTCAAATCGTCCTAGGCAAAAATAGAGCATCAAAAAAAAAAAAAAAAAAAAAAAAAAAGAGAAAAACTCTCAAGCCTTCATCGCCCCACAACAAGGATGGAATTTCAACAAATGCAAGAAGGACTCTCCCACAAAGAAGAAGAGTCAAGTGATACCAATGAAGAAAAGAGGATCCCTCAACATCCTCTTACAATGAAGCCCGAATGGCAACACAAATGAAGAAGACTTTCAACATCAATCCATAAAGAAAAATGTTTAGCCTTAAGTCGTGCTAATGATTGACTTTCTTTTCAAACTCGTTAAGAAATTTCTAGATGATACAAGGTCCATTAAAAGTAGAACAACTTTTCTAGACCTTTGAGCCATATAGCGTTCTTTGTTGAGTCTAGGGGCTTCCTCTTAGCCATTCTCATACACACTCTTGAAATCCAAGCATCAAAACTGGGGCTTCCTAACCTTTCCTCCCCCAGTCAATCTCTACTCAAGCTCTCAAGAGTAATCAAATCTGCATTAGGAGCTTCCTCCTTTTTGCCTCTCACTCTCATCATTAGAGATTATACTCTCCCAAAAGAGTCAATGCTTGGATCACCTTCCAAAGAATAGAGTCCGTCTCTCCTCAACTAACTTGAGATCTCATCTTTCTCCTTAATGAGATTCTTCCAACTGAGTTCTCTTCGAGTACACGTACTTTTCAAAAAAAAAAAAAAAAGGGCTCGCTAGGTTGAAAACTCGTAAAGAGCGGCCTAGGCAAAAGTTAGAGCACAAAAAACAAAAGACGCAAAAGAGATGCCCGCTAGATTGAAAACCCGAAAGGGCGGTCTAGGCAAAAACCAGGGTGCGTCACTAAGAAAGAAAAAAAAATTTAAAGGGAAAAAGGAGGGGATCCTTCTTCAATTCATGCAACCTCACAAGCCTGTTCACGAAGTCATCTACAACATACAAGAAGTCTTGGGGCTTAACGTCAAGAGGAGCCTTGGAAAATACGTGCTTTGGATTGGGTAGCATCAGTTCTACATAACAAAAGCCATTGGAGTGGTATAGACCTTGGTCAGTCAATGATCATCACATGAGAAACTTGGGGCTTGACGATGAAAAAAAGTCCTACGACAACGGAAAAAATCCTCGAACCATCTCGAACCTTAGTGTTGAACTTCGGAATCCTATTAGACGATTGTCTCATTCGATCTTTAGATGGACCTCACGAGTTGGTCTTCTAAACCAAAATCTAAATCACGAACAATTTTCAATCCTCACATAATAGAACTCATTCTCCCCGCTGATTCTTGGAGTCGAGTGCACATTGATCGTCTTGAACAAACAAATGCTTAAGTGAATGTATGTTGTTATGCAAATGCTTTCACTGACCCTCTTGCAGGAATTAAAATGCGTAAAGCACGTCAAGTGCCTACTTTCAAGAATTAGATTAAACATGTTGAGTGTTTGGATTTTTTCCTACCATATACCTTTATATGCATCCAATTAAGTGCGTCGAGCATCTCTTAAAGCGTCAAGCAACCATCGCGTCAAGCAACCATTGCGTCAAGCAACCATCGCGTCAATCATCCATCACGTCAAGTGCCATGCGTCAAGCATATTTCAACAAAAAGCCCGATTCAACGCCCAGACAGGTGGATCGTCAACAATTAGGTGTGTCAAACATCTAAGATGTGTCAAGCATCTAGGGTAAGTATGTCAAGTACTCACCATCAAAAGCCCGATCCAGCGCCCTTACAGGTGGATCATCATCAAATAGATGTGTCAAGCATCTAGGGTAAGTATGTCAAGTACTCACCATCAAAAGCCCGATCCAGCGCCCTTACAGGTGGATCGTCATCAAATAGATGTGTCAAGCATCTAGGGTAAGTATGTCAAGTACTCACCATCAAAAGCCCGATTCAGCGCCTTTACAGGTGGATCGTCACCAAGTAGGTGTGTCAAGCATCTACAAGTAGTATGTCGAGTACTACTCAACAAAAGCTCGGTCTTGAATCGCCAGGATCGTCACCAAGTAGGTGTGTCAAGCATATACAAGTAGTATGTCGAGTACTACTCAACAAAAGCTCGGTCTTGAATCGCCAGGATCGTCACCTCAACAAAAGCTCGATCCCGAATCGCCAGGATCGTCACCTCACTTCCACAAAAGACAGGTATCTTCAGAATTGGGTCATGATTTGATTTCTCAGTATGGATTTGCCTTTTCAAAAATAAAATCTCCTCGATTTTCAAAAAATGATTTTCAAAATACCTAAAGCAACCTTTTCGTGTTTTGGAGTCGAACTACGTTTTGGTCTGATTCTCCGATAGAGATACGTAGGCAGCCGTGCGGCACGACCATCCCAGTGTTCAGAATGATGTCTTTTCTATCGACGACACTTCTTCTTTCATAAGACCTGTCGCCGAGGGGCTCTGTAGACACCCCATTCTGAATCCATAATTACATGATTACACTACTCTTCATCTTTCTTTTATGTTTTGATGAAAGCATGTCAGTTTCGTCATGTTTCGTTAAGTTTCTAACTAACCTCGTTAGTTTTGGACCTAACTGACTAACGGAACAACTGAAGAGGACAAAATAGTCATCAGACTAGTTATCTCGCACGAGATATCATATCTCGCGCGAGATATCCCTCGACAGGATGTGCGTAAATCACTCTCCTTCTCGCTCAAACTCTCTTTTGGATAAAACCTTATCAATTCGGGTATCCAATCGAACCGAGTTCGAACCTTCCTAGGGTAATTTCCCTCTCCACCTTCACCTCTCCAACCTCCTATAAATACCGGATGACTTCCGAGTGTTTCTGGGTCGACAATTTCGATCCTTGATCAAGAACACACACAACACACACAATTTGTTGGTTTCTTTCCACGAAAGACTCCTTCAAACCACTCACAAACAACTCCTAGATTCGTCCTTCAACCACGTTGATTGACGAACATCGAAGCCCGAATCAAAGGATCAAGGCGAAGCTCCGTCCGCATCAAGATCCAAATCAAGGATCGAGGCGAAGCTCTGTCCGTATCAAGTTTCAACTCTAAACTTGAGTCGAAACTCTGTCCGAATCTCTTCTCAAAAGGTAATCATCCTTTAAACTTTCGTTTCTCTTCTCAACCTCTCTATTGATTTTAGAGTAGTGTAATCCCATCAAAAGGATTAGCCTAGAGTCCCTTCAGTCGATGAAGGCGATCTCGAAGCATACAATCCGACATTCCTAATCAAGAAATTGATTAGGGTTTATTTGTTCTTCTTTAATTATTTTATTAAAAAGATTGAAGACCTCTCTTTTCTTTAGCAAGACCGATCTCCGGATTGGGTGAAATGGATGCCTTCTAAACCTACCCATTTCATAACCTAAGCCCCGAACTCAAATCTCTTTCAAAATGGTTTTCCTATGTTTCCAATCGAATAATATAGGTGGCGACTCAAAAAGATGAAAAGATGAAATTTTCTCACAACGCTACACATAGTGCTCGACAGTGCCCTGCTAATTCTGCTGCAGCCTATTTCTCTCAACCTCTTCCGTATGTCTTCGATTCCGGGGCAACTAATCATATGACAGCGGATCCGTCTTCACTTTCCGATTATCATCCATATTCAGGTAAAAATACAGTTGTTTTTGGAAATGGCTCTAAGTTGCATATATCACATGTTGGAAATTCATCTTTACATCTTAATGATCGGTCTTTCCGTATGCGTAATGTTCTTTATGTTCCTAAACTCCATAAACCATTATTGTCTATTCGTCAATTTTCTAAAGATAACGACTGTTATTTTGAACTTGACTCATGTGGTTTTCGTGTTAAGGACAATCGCACACGGAAGACTCTCATCTCTGGCAATAATTCTGGCGGCTTGTATGAGCTCTCCTTCGAGTTCAAAGTCATCTACCGCCCCATTGCTCTTCTTGGAGAAAGATCGAGTCAGGATGTTTGGCATTCTCGTCTAGGCCATCCGTCCACCCCTATTCTTAAGATTTTGTGTCAACGGTCTGGCTTGCCGTTAAGTAGTAAAATAAATGAACAACATTGTTGTCACATTTGCCCGTTAGGCAAATCTAGTAAGCTACCTTTTTCTCTTAGGACTTTTAATTCTTTGCACCCGCTTGATATGTTACATCTGGATGTATGGGGCCCTGCTCCAGTTAATTCATTGAATGGACATCGTTTCTATTTATCTATCGTTGATGATTTTTCTAGATATGTGTGGCTTTTCCCATTATTTCACAAATCTGATGTTACACAAACATTGGCTACATTTAAAACTGAGATTGAAAATCAACTATCTCGTCGTATATGTGCCATTCATACTGTCAAGTCGGTTCAACCAGATGGGGGAGGTGAGTGAATTCACAAGTCGGGTTTTTACCTCATTTCTTCAAAAATTCGGTATAAGACACCAACTTACATGTCATTACACTCCTCAACAAAATGGTGTTGTTGAACGAAAACACCGTCACATAGTTGAAACCGGTTTATGTCTCTTATCCAAAGCAAATCTTCCCTTCAAGTTTTGGTTATAAGCATTTAACACTGTTGTATATCTCATTAACCGGTTGCCCATGCGTCAACATAAGTTTGTGTCCCCCTATGAACGATTACTGTTGCGTAAACCTGACTATCGCACTTTAAAAGTTTTTGGGTGTTCTTGTTTTCCACATGTGGTACCAATTAATGCTCATAAACTTATGCCAAAATCAATACACTGTATTTTTCTTGGATATGATAATATGCGAAAAGGGTATCGATGCATGGATTTGTCAACTGAAAAAGTATATATTTCACGCCATGTGATATTTGATGAAGCTTCTTTTCCTTGGAAAAATAGTGGCAAAAATGATTTTTTCCCAGGTACTTCCACTTTTTCGGTTGATAATCCACTGCATATGGATCATTCTCTTGGCTCTACATTGCTGCCCCCTCAACGACTTGCTCAAAATGCAACTCCCATGTCCTCCCCATATGGGCCTCCTACAATCCAGCGCCCTCCAAGGCAAACCAGGCCAAGATTTGCATTCGGCCCAATTCCGCTAAATCTGCCAGCAACTCCTGCTCATTCGGCAAATTCCAGCAACACTCAATCACAAACTATAGTTCCTGATCAGCCCACTGCTCAAACTACAATTTCTGATCAGTCTACTGCTTCCTCCAGTTTGACTCCAGGTAATTCAGTTGAATCGTCTTCTACTCCACCTCTACGGGTTCGAACCGTTGCCGATCTGCTACAAGCAACAACTCCTTACCCATTGCCATCTGGTCTTTTAGCTGTACAAAAAGACTCACTCACATATGAGCCTCGCACATTCAAATAAGCTTCCTTAATTCCACATTGGCAAGCAGCGATGCGTGAGGAAATTTCTGCACTACACAAAAATCAAACATGGTCTTTGGTTCCATCCCATTCCTCTATGAATATAGTTGGTTGCCGGTGGATTTTTAAAGTTAAAAGGAAGGCAAACGGTTCAATTGAACGTCATAAGGCTCGACTTGTGGCTCAAGGGTTTACTCAACAACCAGGCCTTGATTATGATGAAACGTTTAGCCTAGTGGTTAAACCTTCTACCATTCGCACTGTTCTCGCTGTTGCCCACTCTCGACAATGGGATATCAAACAGTTAGATGTGCGCAATGCTTTCCTGAACGGGGTTATTCAAGAGGAAGTTTACATGAAGCAACCTCCGGGTTTTGTCGATTCTTCTCATCCGACTCATGTGTGTAAACTTAAAAAGGCTCTTTATGGACTTAAGCAGTCCCCCCGTGCATGGTTTCAGCGTCTACATACTTTTCTCATTAATCATGGGTTTCTCAATAGTCGATCTGACTCATCTCTTTTCATCTGGCATGCTCATGGTTCCACAGTCGTCCTTCTTGTATATGTCGACGATATTATCATCACAGGCTCTTCCTCTTCCGTGATTTCGTCGATCATTGATGATATTTGCACCACATTCGATAGTCGCCGCTTGGGTGACCTCAGCTTCTTTCTTGGCATTGAAGCCACTCGGACAGGTGCAATCTTGCAACTTCGTCAAACTCGTTATGCCACTCGATCTTCTGGATAGGTTTCATATGTCAAACTGTAAACCTATGACTACTCCTATTATCCCTCACTCTAGACTGTCTAGTCATGATGGGGATCTTATTCAGGATGCTACTGAGTATCGGAGCTTAGTTGGTGACCTTCAATACCTTACTCTGACTCGACCTGATATTGCCTTCGCAGTTAATCAGGTTTGTCAATTCATGCACCAACCACGCTCTACTCATCTCGTTGCTGCCAAGCGCATTCTCCGTTTCATTAAAGGAACAATAGACATGGGGATTTCGTTTCAGTCTTCACCTGATCTCACTGTTAGTGCTTATTCGGATTCTGATTGGGCCGGGGATCCGGATGATCGTCGCTCGACTACGGGTGCATGCATATTTATTGGTCCAAATCTTGTGTCTTGGACAACAAAGAAATAAACCACCGTCTCTCGGTCCAGCAGCAAGGCCGAGTATCGTGCTCTTGCCACTACCACTGCGGAGCTTCAGTGGTTCTCTTTCTTATTCCGGGAGCTGCATATACCATTTTCTCCTCCGATCTTATTCTGTGATAACATCTCAGCCATACACATGGCCCGTAATCCTGTATTTCACGCTCGTACACGTCACATCGAGATCGATTATCACTTTACTAGAGAGTTAGTTGCTCGTGGTTTTCTCAAACTTCAATTTGTTTCATCTGATGACCAACTTGCAGACTTGTTTACAAAAGGTTTACCCAAACCTCGTTTTCAGGCACTCTCCATCAAGCTTCACCTTCCGTATGGACGTCTCGCTTGAGGGGGGGTATTAGCCATGTTATATGATAAGGTTTTCCTTACCCTTTTAGTATTATAGATACATTGTATAGATAGCTTTAGTTGGTCGGTTATCTGTATGTATTCAATATATTAATGTACCTTAGGGGTCAAAGTCATGTATTTTATACTTGTTCTCTGTATGGAATGAAAATGCAGAGGGAAAAATTCTCCATTCTTGTTTCTCTCTTCCGCTCTGTAATCTAACATAACCTACCATTTTCTTTTTATTGTTTACTTGAAAATAGTAAGCTTATATCATGAAGAAATAAAAAAAATGATATTTACATTATTGTTGTTTTAATGATGACATTATTTTAGGAAGCATTTCTTGAAATTAATCATGTAATTTATTTTTTATATGCTTCGAACTTACTTGTTTTTACAAACAATAAACGATGAAAAAACTAATAGATGATAAATAAAATTCATTTATATTAGTTAAAGTAATGCGCAAATGAATCCAAATATAAGAATATTTAAAAAGAAAAAATCATTTGTCATAATAGAGGTAAAATTTTGAACTTGAATAATAAATAAAAACTATTTATGATATGATAAACGAATTTAAGTACAATTTTGAAAAAAAAAAATCATTTCTCATAATAGAGACTAAAAATAATTTAAAAATTTGTGTAGCTAATAAGATTTGAAATCTGGTCCTTAGCAATAAACTGTAACAACTTAACTGAACTAATCAAAAGATCTATTAATAGTGAAGGTGGAAATTAGCTAATCTTATCTACGAGTGTACTTAGCAAATAGTGTAATTTTTTAATATTTTTTAACTAGAAATAGAATTTGATTGGGTGCACGTGCACCCCCACCTTCTACACTAAATTCGCCCCTCTGCTGCTTTCTGCTTCCTATAATAAATACCCATTTGAATTTTCAATATTTTAAGGTAGTTTTCTATTATACATTGCTTGTGAAATATAAAATAATACTCCCTCCGTCTTGATCGAAGTGTCCCAACTTTCTTTTTTGGATGTCCCATTTAAAATGTTCTAACCCAAAAAAGGAAAGTTTTTTATTACTTTTTTATTTGTGGGACTCACTTGTCATACTCACAATAAATATCCACTAACTATTCCCTACCCCACTTTCTATTTCCTACATCACTTTTCATACTCACAACATTTAAACTTTTTCTCTTTTCTACATCACTTTCCTTAATTCCCGTATATGGACAATTTTGAGACATTTGGATCGGGACGGAGGGAGTAGTAGATTATTCCTTATTTATATATTTAACACTTATTTTGAGACAAATAAAAAAGAAAGTGCGACATTATTTATGTTACAAGAAAATATTTATTTGAAATTCTTTCGTGAATTATAAAACAAAACATACGTGAAATATGGTAGCGAGAATCTATATTCTTTACGGACAGAAATCCTTCATACCAAGCCGAAGAGCCTTTGGCTCAATGGCTAAGGTCCTTGCTTTTGACAAGGATTTCCTTTGGCAAGGATAAGGATTCGAACCAGCTTCCCTACGTTATATTTAAAATGTTGTAATTTGAAAAAAAAAAAGGAAAAAAAAAGTCCTTCATACCAAAGGTAGTCTAGTAGTCCAAGACTAAGCAATCAAAATGGTCTATTTATATAATTCTAAGAGTAATTTAATTTATTGCGAGTGTTTCAATGTGAAAATGAAAGTGCCAATAAACAACTAATTCGGACTACTTCCTTTTCCTTTTGGCCGACACCTATCAATATTATAAATTTATAAAGGGACTTATAACCGATAACTCTATAACAATTAATTTAAATAATACTCCCTCCGTCCCAGAGCTTAATTCACAAACACTGTTTGCACGGGTTTTAAGGAGGGAGTATTATATTGAAAATGTTGTGAGTGTGAAAATAAAATAGGAGAGAGAATGAGTGGAGGGAATAGTAAATTATAATGGTGTTGTGAGTATTAAAATAATGTAGGAGAGAGAATGAGTGGAGGGAATAGTAAAGATTCCTTTCCATTTTAGGTAAGTTTTAAATGTGTGAAGTAAGTTTTGGGACGCCCAAAAGGGAAAGTGTGAAGATTGTTCTGGGACGGAGGGAGTATATATTTTCATTTTAGATATTTAGTGTTAGAAAAATGTCATGTGCAATGATAAAATGTGTCAGTTTTAGCTCTAAAGAATGCCAAAAATGTTAATAAGCTCCAATTATTTACAAAAATGCCACCGTATAATTTTAAAAACCGTCTCAGTTATCTATAAAAATGTCATTGCACGTTTTTGTAAAAGTTTCAATTAATTACAAAAATGTCACCACGCATTTTTAAAAATCAATTTTTTTTTTTTCAAATTGATAGGAAAAACTGATTTTTCTTAAGATTTTGACATATGACAAAAGCTTTTTTTTTTCTTAGAGAGAACAATATGTAAGAACTAATAAATACTCCCTCTGTCATGAAAAGTTCGTCTCACTTTTTTGGTTTTTAACTTTATTCAACTTTAAATAATAATTTAGGTTAGCTTTAATTATTCTAATGAAAATTAAAAATTTATATTGATAAGTTTTTCGATAATATATCAATAATTTTTTTTTTGATTTTTATTAAAATAATTAAAACTAACTTAAATTATTGATCAAATTTGACTCAAAGTAATAATCAAAAAAGTGAGACAAATCTTTCATTGTAAGACTACCTACAATGGTGGTATGAAACATGGGATGAAATGCTTTCATTCAGCTGAAGGGAGTACAATGGGTTGATTGAAACAGGCTGGATGAATTTACGGGATGAAATATTTCATCCCGTTTGAAACACTGCATTTGCAATTTTTTTTTTTTTTTTTTTTTTTGTTGTTACGTGTCAAGACCTTATTGGTCTTGACTTTATAACTTTTTCACCCAATTATTTAAACTCAATTGTCTCATAATAAATGATTTAAAAATAAAAAGAAAAATTTACCAAAATTCATCATTTTTTTTCTCTACAAATTGATATAAGTTTCATTTGATTTGGACACAAAAAAAAAACACTTAGTTTTCAATTTGGGCTGAATTATTACCTAGTAAATTAATTTTTTTAAAATTTTTTTTTTTCACCAAAATTCATCATTTTTTTATCCCTACAAATTGATATAAGTTTCATTTGATTTGGACACAAAAAAAAAACACTTTGTTTTCAATTTGGGCTGAATTATTACCTAGTAAATTAATATTTTTTTAATTTTTTTTTTCACCAAAATTCATCATTTTTTTTCCCTACAAATTGATATAAGTTTCATTTGATTTGGACACAAAAAAAAAACACTCATTTCTCAATTATCCTTCTTCATTTTAGCATTTATTTAAAAAAAATCATTATATTTTTTTTACCTATAAATTGATGCAATATTTTTTTAATTAAGTGTGAAATATTTTTTTTAATTATAAATAATAATTATTATTATTTTACTAATCATAAAAATAAAGAATATAAATAAAATAAAATAAAAGTAGTGGGGTATAGAATGATGAGTTGGAGGGAGTTGAAATTTAATTTAAGTTAGCCATTGGAGTGGGGGTAAATGAAATGGGTAGATGAAATATTAGGTGGATGAGAAAAAGTGTAAAAAGTGTTAGATGAAATGAGAGAGTGAAATGAAATCATTGTGGGTAGTCTAATATGCCTTTGTTATAACATTGATTGAAGTGTACTATGCATGAAACTATGAAAGAGACTTAATTACTCTCTTTAAGTTAGTTTAACCTTTTATCATTTGTGAATTTGATTAAACTTAGATTAAATAATACTCCCTTCGTCCCAATAAGAGCTTCCCTTTTTGCCATTTTGGGTGTCCCGCTAATAGCTTTCACTTTCCTTTTTTGGCAAATGAATCTTTACTATTTCCTCCACTCATTCTCTCTCCTCATTATTTTAATACTCACAACACTATTATAATTTACTATTCCCTCCACTCATTCTCTCTCCTATTTTCAAATTACACTCACAACATCTTTACTTCCCTCCCATTTTCTTAATTTGCGTGATTTTTAAAAATGTGGAAGGTCTTATTGGGACGGAGGGAGTATGATTCTTTAATTAAATTCATGAAATTCTAAAATATTTTTCAATTTAATTAAACTTTGATAAAATTAATATGATTTCTTTTCAAATAAATTATTACTCCCTCCGTCCCAGCCGAGTGTACACTTATTTCCCTTTTGATCCGTCCCAGCCGAGTGTGAACTGCCCAAAATGGAAAGGGAATCTTCACTATTTACCCCACTCACTCTCTCTCCTATTTTACTTTTACACTCACAACATTCTCTCTCCTAACTATTCCTTCCACTCATTCTCTCTCCTATTTTACTTTTACACTCAAAACATTCTCTCTCCACTTTTTTCCCTCTCTTACTTTTTCTTTATTTTATTATTATTCCTTAATCGGCGTGCCAGAAAATTTGGTGCACACTTGGGTGGGACGGAGGGAGTATATTTTAAAAATAATTATTGATAATATTCATTGGTGCATCAATAAATACCTTTAGAAATTTATAAAATACTTTAATAATCACAATTTTTTTGGTCAACATTGAACCAAAGTTGAACAAAAAAAAATAAAAAACGTAAAATAAAAAACAATTTAAAAAGATCCGTCAGTGGCCAAACTCTTAACGCATCATAAATGTAAAGAAGAAAAATAGTTCCGGGTCAACTTATTATTTTATCAGTCAAGTCCAAGACTAAGGAAGAAAAATAAAGCAGAGTTAGAAAGAGATGTAGACAGTTTTAAATCACAGTTCATTATTTTTCATTTTGAAAATAACGCAGATATGAAGAAGTTTATAGTGGAATGAGCCAAAAAAGAAAATAAAAATAAAATTGGGGAGGAGGGAGTACAACTTACCTAAAATGTCATCGGCCATGTCCCGGAAGCGAAGATGGCGGCGACCCAACTGAGCATGGTGTTCAAGCACAAGCGAAAGAAGGTTATATGAGTAGAATGTGACGGCTGCTCCGGTGATGAGAAACAAGATTCCGGCAACCCATCCAAGGGAGGCAAAAGCAAAGGGAAGACTCAATAATGGTGGTGCTACTATTGATGTTGTCAAGTGAAATCCACTATGCCACCATGACCCTACACAATTACTCATTAATCAAAGATGCCCAGAAGAGTAGAAAATGGATGAAATATTTCACCGAATAGGGATATAATCGGAAAAAGAAAACAAAAAAACCATTACGTATATCTTATTATCTTGTTCATTATAAGCGGCCGGGGTAGTTTGCAGACAAAACAGGACCTTTCCCATTTTCTATTCAATCATGTTCAATTCCTCCATGGATATTTGAAGATTTAACTAGCTATCAAAGATTGAATCTTTGGCACAACACGTCTCAATAATGTCAAGAGCAAATTTGATTTTTTTTTAAAGATTTTTTTGGGACGGAGGAATAATTATTTCTATGGAGAGAGAAGATGGAGGGGGGGGGGGAAGTAAATTTACCTTTGGATTTAAGTACAAAGAGGGCACCAGCATCGAGTTCTAAAGGTTGGTTTGGTTGAGGATCACTCTTCACTTCATTAGCTTTAATGGAATTTCTTCCATTTCCATCAAAGCTGCCCATTCTTTTCAGTCTTCTGATTTTCTTGATGAATGAAGAGAATGACAAATATTTCTATTTATATCTAAGAATATTTTACTCCCCCGGTTCCGAAATGATATTTTCAATTTTTTTTTCATTACTACAAATGAACTTTGAGCAATTATTTAGGTTGATATAATTATCCTATTAAAAATATAAAACTTGTTATTGATATTATTATTAATAGTGTATCAATCATGAGTTTTATATTTATATTAGTCTAATTAAATTAACATATAATTTTTTTTCAAATTTTATTAATAACAACAGAAAAAAAAAAGTATAAAAATCAATTTGAGACTGAGTGTATTTACATATGCACATGCTAAAAAGAGGGAGGAAAGTTCAACTCTTTTGACTCCTTACCATTAAATATATCTCCACCAAAACTTTTTACTCATGGAACACTTATTTTGTTTTATTATTATTATTATATTTTAAAGTATCTTGATATGCTTCAACATTTAGCTGTACGTGTCATAGGTTGTTGAATATTTTTAAATCCTTCGGATTTTAAAAAACACATCCCACAACCCTTTATTTTTTTCGATTAACGATGGGTCAGATTTGAGACAAGTTCGAGATTTTTGCCATCTCTACTCTCAAAAGCTATATTTAAGGGTAACTTGATTTACCTTTTTTATACCATGTACTACTAATTTTTATTAATTTGTTTACCAAATTGTAATTTTATATGCATTCTTTATTTTATTTTTCTAGCATTTTCTGATTTCTTTATACGGCTAAAAACTATTTAGCCCGGATGGATGGAACAGGCCAAACGGACATCATCAACTTTATGGGCATGGCAGAGCTAGAAAAAGTCGTTAAATAATCATGTACAAGTCACATATCATTTAACAGAGTATGTTTTGGACAAGAATTCTTTAATTGTTATTTTAATGCAAATTAAATTATAATAAATAACCAAAATAAAAAATCTAACTTAAAAACCCTTCTCTAACGGTGTATCCCATTTTATATTTCAAATTTTAAAACAAAATAAAATAATTATTATCTAAATTAAAAAAATAAACTAAAGAAAGTTAATATAATTAAAACATTTTTTTTGAAAACATTAATATATTATGTTGGAAACATTATTAGATTAAAATTAAATATTTCATTTTAATAATAACTATTTTACTGATTTAAAAATACAAAATTCATTGGATGGAAATTAATAGTGAGAATAAAAAAATACTCCAAAGTTTTTAAATGAAAATAACTCCACCTTGGTATCATATATATAAAAAAAAAAAAAACCAAACCCACCAAAATCTCTCTCCCTCTTGAGTCTACTTCACAGTCAACGACAATCTCCTTTACAATCCCACCTTAAACCCTCTATCTTCATAAAAAAAGTCTCACTTTCAGGCTCTAAACCCCTAACCACGCCCTTGATTTCCGATCCCTTCCCCTCTTCTCCTTACCCCACCCTTCCCCTCCCCCTTCTACGCCGCATCACCTTCCACCCCCCATTTATGGCGTATATCTAATTCGATATGTTAATTAAGTATAGAGGAAGAGAGACGACTTTGTCGTTAATGGCCAGAAGAAAGACGAAAATGAAGATAGAGTTGATCGTTCAGATTGAATTGAACAAATCTGCATTTTCTTCTTCGGTCACTACTCTCTAACGGCTTTCTTCTCACTACTGGCCGGATTCAACGAGCTCAAAGCGTTTGAAAATGGTGATTTCTTGAGGTATCTGGTCTGGGATTGGGGGGAATCCACCTGCAAATTCGAGTTTCGTTAATTGTGGTGGTGATGTCTGGAGGACGGAAAGTGGGATAGTGATGGGTGGGGGCTGTGAGATGATAGTAATGGTGGTGGGAGGGTGAGGTTAGGGAGATGAAGAAAAAGGTAGAGTGTGGGGCTCTCTCTTTTTATTTAATCATTTTAATTTAAGAAATTTCATTTCTCCCCCTTAATTTAAGAAATTTCATTTCAATTTGCATTAATACAACAATGAAAGAGTTCTTGTTAAAAAACATATTCCGTTAAATGACATTTGACTTGTACGTGATCATTTAACGAATTTTTCTAACGAAACTAGTTAAAAACCCTAAAATGCTAATAGAATAACAACTTTAGAGCCTATATTGTAAATAGTGATAGAATATGGTCTGACTTAGTAACAACCCCTAAATTTTGGGACCCAAAATGCAATTTCCCCTATAAAATATTAATTTAATCAAAACACAATTAATTTTTTTTTTGAGATTAGTGAGCAGGGCTCCATTTCTTTGTGGAAAAATGATTTTCTCATTTTACGATGTTTGATAAGTACCTGAGAATTGAAAATATATTTTTTCCACTTTTGCGAGTAAAATGACTTATAGATTTCTCTTCTTCGTTTCATTTTTCGAAAATTATTAACACCCCCACACACACACCCGACTCCCCACTACCCACCCCACATCCACCTCCACCCCCACCCTTACCCCACCCACTCACACTCACTCCATCCCACCCTACCTCTCTCCCACCCTTACTCCACCCCTACCTTTACCTTACCCACACCCACACCAACAACCTCACCCCCATCCCCCTGTAAAAAGAAATTTACTCATATTAAAATTACTTTTAACAACTTTCCACCGCCTGTACCCCATCTACCACACCCTCTCCTTCACCATACCCGACTCATCCCACCTTCATCACCCTACGCTACCTTAACCCCAACTATACCCCACCCAACCCATACCCTCCCTATTTTCATCACCTTATTCTAGATTATGTTTTTATCAGAACAATTTTTCCTTAAATTTATTGAACACATGAAAATGTTTTCAAACTGAAAACATGTTTATTTCATTTCGAAAAACATTTTTATTTTTCAGAAAACATTTTTCGAAAAATCAATTTACGGAAACCGTTTTGCAGAAAACAAACGAAACAGAGCCTAATAGGCATGTCATAGTTTAATGCATAACGAAACTTTTGTAGACACAATTAACCAGGGGATGTGTCTACACTAGAGTAAACTTGTAAATTTGTGAAATTGTGGTTTATTAAAGCTGTAATGTCCTATACCAGTTATCGATGGCGATAATCAACATACATGCAATAATAATATTAAATCAATAAAGAGATAAACACGCAATTTGTTCACCTAGTTCACCCATATAAGAAATTACATATGAGGCACTACCAAAACAAGATATTCACTATAAGCACAAATCTATCGTGTTAAAATAGAGAACATATTTTGCCTCACCAACATAATTCTACTCTATGACCACACCCTCACACTATCACCCTAGACATGCTTTTCGGTCATTAAAGGAATGCCCCTAAAGGCACCCCAAAGGCCGCCCAGCCTTGCCCTAGGCTCTTTTGTTGATCTCAAAGATTCAATATAGATAACCTAGATATTTCTCTCTCTAGCACCCAATAATTTAGGCCATCAATAAGCTCTTATAGGATACAATTCAAACCTTAAAAGGACTTAATTTCTCTACAAGAAATATCCTACTTTTTACCCAATAAAAAATCATGTTTCTGTTGGTGTAATGCCCTAGGCTTTAGTTATGTTTAACTTAAAACCATTATGTATCATCTTTATCCTTGATTATAGAGAAAGTTTATTATTTGATTATTATATATTTTGCATAATTATTGTAATAATCTCCGTTCCTAATTATTAAGTGAATAATTAGAATAAATGTTAATGGATAATCATATGATGATTATATGCATAAGAGATGCACATTAAATTTATGGGTACTTGTTAGCGAACAAGTGACTGGACTTGACCCGTTTGAGATTTATGTCATGGTCAAATGTCATAATTAAATCTCATATGGTCACTTCATTTAGTCCCTAGACCTGAGATTATCATGGCCTTACATATGATGAAAGTTATGTTTGATTTTAGTCAAACGATATCTTAACACAATATCTATAAAGGCTATCTTTGGAATGATCAGATTCATGATGGGAAGGATGATAAGTCAAGATGAAATTTTGTCCCTCAAAAGAGAGATGTTTTGCTTGGGCCCCTCGATGAGTGATAATGATGAAAGTGTATGGCCATACCCCAATACGATTGGATTATCATTATACTCAAGATCAAGAAAGCATTGAACAAATACAAGTTAACGTGGACCATGACTTGTGTTCAATATAACATCGTGAGACAAAGAGAGAAATGGAAGTGTACCATTGGAAACGTGAACTCTTACGTTATATTAATTGGGTAGACATAATGGCTTGCTAGAGTCCGCTTATGTCTTATGAGGGTCGATTTGATCGGACTCATTGCCAACATAATATAATCCTATTGGGTCACACACAATTGGAATGAATTAGTTAAACCAAAGGAAGAAATGTTTGAGAAGTCCTGATGAGGCAAGAGTCATCGCGCGACAGATCCTGTCCAGAGGACTCGTCTGGTCGCGCGACAGAACTAGCCAAATGGCACATGTCGCCGCGCGACATAATTTATCACATAGATGGTTTACAGCTTGTTTCCTAATATGATTAGGTCACAAACTCTAATACTAATATAGTATAAATATGAGTCTGTAAACCCTAATTGATAGCTGAATTTTCTAAGGAAAAATCACAACAAAGGTTTTTCAATATTTCTTCCATAGGTTTAAGAATCTAGCAATTCTCAAGAACTGTTCTTGATTCATTCTAAAGTGTGGATACTACTAGAGGGTTTTCGCTCGTACGACGATCAAGGCCTATAGTTCTATTGTTCAAGCAATCTGAAGATTCAAGTCTTGAAGATCGAAGTTTGTGATTCAAAATTACATTGATAATTGTTCGATAGCTCAAGAACGGAAAGCAATTAAGGTTGGTAAATTCTATCTCATAGGAATTCAATTTAATTGTATAGAACAGATCTTAGGGCTCTTGGGTTTTATGTTATTAGATGCTTAATTCCGCTGCGCATGGACCCGCAAAACCCAACAGTGGTATCAGAGCCCCGTTCGTATGGTTAAGTTTGAACTGGCATGCTAGAATTAAGATATAAATTGTTTATATGCTTATTGCATGTTTTTGTATGCGGTAGAATTTTGATTGTTTATGTGAAACAATGTGAAAATCGTTTTCTGATTATGTTGAATTAAATCTGTTAAAAGGTTGTTTTATATGATTTAATTGTTTTATGATTGGAATTGAGTGAAGTTTGGAAAATCTGCAAGTTTGATTCTGTCACGCGACAGAGTTGGCCTCTGTCACGCGACAGACTATGCCTGATCTGGACATAATTAGTTTGTTAACTTTTCTTGCTAATCTGTGATTATGTTTATAATCTGATATGTTTCTGTCTTAATCTGGATGCTATAAATTTCTGAAAATTAAATTTATAGGGCTATGCTAGATTAATTCATTATTTATGCATGCTTAATTAATTTAAATATGATTTTATTAATTGTTGCGATGCATGAATTATATGTTCTTATGTGTTAAGAACTTTGTTAGATGTTTAGTTGAAACATTGAATTGTAATTTCCTGAATGTTTAAATTGAAACATTAAAATTTTGGCGTTCTGATTGTTTATGAGAAATAAGTCAGTTTACGCAAAATTTAAAGGAATCTGATTGTTTGTGAGAAACAAGTCAGTATACAAAGTATTGATTATATTGCAAATCAGAGCTGGTATTCTAATTGTGCATGTCAAGGAGAGTTCTGTCGAAGGAGAAACTTGGTACTTAAGTAGTCCTTGTGGCTCACCTATTTTCCTAGGAACTTACCTGGTGCGCGATTATGATTATCTTTGCTGATATGCTTATAATCTGCTTTAAAGAACCTTCATTTAACTTTTAAGTTCTTTATGCCAATCCATGATTAAAACACTTGAGACCACTCGGATAGTTTTGGATGGGTTTGCCATAGCAAGGTACTTTGATTCTATTCGTTGTGCGAGCAAGATGAGGAAATGGTGGTTCATATACGTTTAAAGTGGATGAACTTAATTGGGTTATCAAAATGGTTTTGGACCCAAGGCATAAGATGAGATTAAAATATGCTCAGACATATGATGTCTTAAATAAATCTCATAAAAGATCTAAGAGTCATATGCGATATGATTGATGTTTTCTACCTAATTAATTTTAATCTTGAGCGGTGCGCCATAGCGTACTTGAGATTAAATTAAAGTTGGATCTTAGCCCATTAAATGTATATTATGCTTATTTGCATTGGAAGGTGTATAATCTAGTGGGAGTATTTGTGAAATACATGATTTGCTCTTAGATGATAAATGTGTTGATATTGATGTGTGTTCATAGAATTTGCATATTTTATTGTAGAAGTAGCATTACACAATAAATTGCGATTCGTCCTTATGAAGGACAAAGTTCGGAAGGAACGGTACAGATAATTCTGATTGGATCAGAAGCCTAAAGAATGGTTCTTAGGCAAATGTGTACGTTCTTGATGAATCCATTCCTGCTGAACCTACTGTAAATGTTGCAAAGGGCAAATAAGGAGCAACATTAGAAACATATTGATGATTCTTATAATATTGCTTACCTTATAATTGCCACCATGTTTAAAGGCTCTTATGAAGAACCTTAACTTATGGAAGTTACTTTTGTTCTAGCACAACGCACAAAGGAAATGTTCCAAGTGCATGCTAGGCAAAAGATGTATGTTGTGGTGAAGGCTCCTAATGCATGAGATGAAAAAGGAGTAATTGTAAGTGCTCCAATTTGAGCTTGTTAGAATTTTCGTTAGAAAATTAACGAAAGTTATAACATTTCTAACAATTCCTAACATTCCTAACATTTCTAACCAAGTAAGGGTAGATTAGGGATTGCAAAAAAAAGATAAACCAAGGAAAGGAATCAAAAAAGCAAAAGAAATAAGAAAACCAAAAAAAGAAATGGCTGGAAACAAAATCTGGCTGGTTAATTTGAATTTTAAAAAAGATTATTCCTTGTGTCCAAAGCCTGGAGC
The DNA here is from genome assembly GCA_022495995.1 of Adenophora triphylla var. japonica. Classification (NCBI taxonomy): domain Eukaryota; kingdom Viridiplantae; phylum Streptophyta; class Magnoliopsida; order Asterales; family Campanulaceae; genus Adenophora; species Adenophora triphylla. The sequence goes on from JAFEMH010000379.1 coordinate 771,354, forward strand.
AGCATTTAATGAACAGTGCACGCTGCAGGTCCTATCCGCGCGGATAGGTTTGTAAAATTCAGAGGGCTATAAATTGAGCCCTCCAGTCACAAAAATAAAGAAGACCAAGAACACAATTCACATTATTTGGCGAATATACTCGAGAAAACAGTGAGAATTCTATAAGAATTGTCACCTTTTTCTCTTGAATCTTCCCAACTTTCACTCACTCAAATCAAACCCAAACACTCTTGCATTCAAGCCTTCAAACACAAAACACAAAGAAGATAGGTATAACCTCCCTCTTCTTACCCTAAATCTCTTATCCATGCATGCATTTTCAAGCTACAAAATGTAGTTCATTCATCTTCTTGTCTTAGATCCAAGAAGATCACCATGGAAGTTCATCTCCATGGATGATCTTCTACAAGGATCAACATTTTATTCAAAGTGTTCTTACTTTCTTGCAAAGAAAACACATTTTCAAAACCCTAAAAAACATTTTCAAGCATCAAATCTCATTTTCAAAGGATAAAATTCCCCTTCCCAAGCAAATGAAGTGCTTAGTCCTAATGTACCCCAAGGATGGTTTGGTATAGTTGATTCACCACTAAAATGTCAAGTGATCACTAACCAAAACCTAGGGAAATGGGGACAAGCATGGATGCAAAACCCCCCTTAAAATCATATTTTCTTTCTTGAGAAGTTGCTGTCCAGTAGCAATTTTCCAAGACCCCAGTCCATTGTCTTAATTTTTGGACACAGATAAACTTGGAATTTGGTGTTGACTACAAAACACTTTTTGTAGCCAACATCCAGAGCTTTCCAGACATATTTTTACTTTATTTTTTGGGTGAGTAAAACTCCTTTTTTCAAATTTTCTTTTAGAGGCCAGTTCATCAGCTTCTGGGAATCCAGATCTCATATTTGAGATTTCCAGAAGGTTTTGACCCCTCAAATCTTCTCCAAAATGGAAAATTCCTTCGAAAAAATCTTATTTAAGGTGTCTGGAACAATTTTCATTCTCTGAGTTTATCCAGATTATGAAGTTTTAAGGCCCTTGAATCCATTTCAAAATCAAAGGTCCACTGCCCTTTTCATTCTGGCAGAAGTGACTCTCAACTTCAAAAGGTCTTTTGAGTACCAAATATCAATCCAAAAATCTTCCAAAAAATCATGGGATCAGTTTAAAGTCTTAAAAAGACATCCCAATTTTTACTTTTCTGAGTTTCAACTTATTTTGGCCAAAACACACACACACACACATACAAATGATTTTCAGCTTGGAAGACTCGTTTTACGAGGCATTCCGGGTGCACACTAACGTCTTTCCCGGCGTGTAACATGACCTCCGAACCCAAATCTCTAATCTCGGGCAATTTTCAAAGTTTTGGCCCTTAAAACAAAAATGGCGTGGCGACTCCGTTCTTTTTCCGGGTTTTATTTGGTTTTTTCAAAGAAACGCAAAAAATCGAATTTTTCCGCAGAAATTTTAGGTGGCACATCATCACGGTGGCGACTCATTTGGGGAATAAATAAGCTTTTAAAAAAAATGATATTTGGTATATTGGTGGAAACCATTAAACTTCCCGTTATCGCCTCCTAACACGAGTCGGGGATAAATTGTGGTTTAACAATCCCACGTACCGGTATCATCGTTTTCAAAAAAAAAAAGAAAAGCTTTTGAGGGTCAAGCTTCCGTCCCGGCTTTAAAAATCATTTGTGTGTGTGTGTTGATTTTTGCACATTTTTCGTGTTGTTTTGGCCGCCTCGGGAAAAGTCAAAATTTTGACCGTCGGAATCATGTCCCTAACTGTCGGAATTTTTGTGCTTATTTGCTTATGTGCTCATTTTTCAAAAAAAAATTTCAAAAAAAAAAAAATTCAATAAAAAAAAAAAAATTGTCAAAAAAAAATCATGCATCATATTTTCAAGACACATAAAAAAATTTCTATTTTACTCGGAAAAGAAAATAGGCCTTGCACACTACGCGCACGTTGACCGTACACTTGCACACTACGTCCCTAACAGGGAAATCCTTGTCGCGGCCTCGTTTGGTCTTATTACGCCTCTCGGTGCAAGCACGGGACTACCCAAACATTCCATGGAGCCTCGTGTCGACCATGCACTTGTCCGTGACACACTTTGTCCAGAGACCCGGTTGGTTTTTAGTTTGGTGCATTGTCATGCCACATGTACGTGTATAGACCTTTCCTTTCAAGCCTTTGTCGGCATACCGACTCAATATCTTTCGGGGACCCTTAATCGGTCGAAGTTACGCCGGTTTTCCGCCGCGAGACTTTGACCAAGATATTGGCCAGGCGCCTTGACTTCGGCTCGGCGGCACAAATTATACACGACTCCCGGCATTGACACTGAGTCATCAAGGATTAATGATTATTCCATGCCTAATTACGGCCTAATTGACGACAAGTCAAGATCAATCGTGGACATTTATCGGTCAAATCATGCCGACTTTTCGTCGAGCCCTCGGACATGATCTTGACTTTTGACGTCGGCTTTGTCCGTAATTTACATCGAATGCTCGTTAAGACTCGATTACCCGAGACTTTTAGGATCGTTTTTCTTTCGGTCGGTGGGACCCGCTTGCCACTATAGGACCACTCGCCAGGGTCCATCCGCCAGGAGGTCGAAATACGGGTGGAATACGAGGGGCTTATAGACGTAGTGACGGGGCCCGGCGATCCGGGATCGAGTAGTTTGCGAAAAAGAAGAAATCTTTTCCAACCGATTAGGTTAATAAAACATGTTTTAAGTAAACGTGAACAAATAGCTGCATGTTGCATGAGCCCCCAAGCCCGAACACCTACCCTCCTTCAATTCCCGGACATCTGAACCTTCGTGCCCTTTTCCCCATGACTCCTCACGAAAGGTTGGTTTCGGGACAGGGTCACCGTTTGATTAGTTAGGAGGGGAAGAGTCAGCGCGTCATCGGCTTCGCCGTTTATTCCGACTCGGGTTTGAGAATGCTGCATCGGCCCGGTAATGATGGGGACAACGTCACTCCGCCTCCGGGACCCCTCGAGACGGAACGGCGGTGGAATCGGTTAGCGAGAACGAGATGAGGTTGCGGCAGGAAGCACGGCTAAATAGCCTTATGGAGGCTATTAAGAGCCGTGGTTTGGCCGCCGGCCTCAATCCCGATGGCACCTTCACCGTGGAAGAAGACGAGGATGCCAACCCCACTCTCGGTCGCCACGACTACTCCGGGATGCCACCACCCACCTCCTATGGTGCCACTACCGAGAACCCATGCTCCTCGATCTTCGGGTCGGCCCGGCTCCCCAACCACGAGATCACCTTTGGATCCATGCGGCCGAAGTGGCACAAATCGGTTCACGGTCCTCGGTGGGGACAAAGCCGATGCGGAATGTCTTCTCATGGTTGGGGTTATCTCGAAATGCCCCAACAAATTGGAATGCCACCTCAGTTCGGAACCGATCAATCCAGGACCTTCACGGCCATCCACGGTTCGGAATGCCGCGCGGCAGTTACGGGCCACGATCGAGCCCTCCTCGAGAATAGTACTAGTTCATTTGCTCCTCACACAAATCCGTTCCTCACTCGGACTTTAATGGGTTACCAAGCCTCCATCCCGGTGTCATCCGAATCACCGGGACCGCAGTACCCCGGGTTATACACCCTCGCCTCGGCCCGGCCATGCATTTCAACGATCGGGGACGGCGGCCCGCACTAAGCCTACTTATGGGCCCCACTCTGGAAATCCAAGCTATCCGGCTACATCGGGGCTACCTCCACCTACTTTGCCGGTTGAAAATCAACGGCGGGCCGCGAGTTCTATCCCTTCGCCCAGGCTCCTACTCATGCTCCCAGGGCAATGTGGGCCGGGACGGGTTTTCACCTACGTCCTCGGATCGGCCGTTCCCTCCGCGATCTGCCGCCGGTGGTAGCTCCTCTCTCTAGCTCGGCCGCTAGCTTGAATGCCATGGCTCCGCCACAAGACCCTCATGGCTGGTTCATGGAGCAACACGAGGAAATGAAAGCGCGAGATCCGAGTTGACCGCTAAGAAATCGCCTTAGGCCTACGGACCGGACTCCATTGTTCCTCTGCCCCACAAATTCGTGATGCCCCTGTCTGGATCTCTTTGATGGGGCTGCGCATGCCGAAAACTCATGCGGACACATATACCTTGGCAATGAAGGCGAAAGGGTGCACCAATCAGCGATTAGGCGACTATTTCGATCTATCTTTGAAGTCCAGTGCCTTAAAGTGGTTCTTCCGTTTGAAACACGAAGCCGGGGCTACGTGGGACCAGATTACCAATGCCTTCACGAGAGAAATATAAGGCCAACTTGGAGTGGGAAACAAATAGGGTTGACCTACAAACAACGGTGCGGCGTCTGATGAGAATGTTGGGGACTTTTACAAGCGGTGGAATGCGGAAACTTCGGCGAAATGGCCATCCCTCCTTCCGAAGAGGAACAAGCTGGACATCTTCCGGTCATGTGAAACCGCATCGAGAGCCTCCCTCGGTCACTTCCCGTACTCGAGACTTACGGGCCATGGTTAACTCTGCGGCTAAGTTTGAAAAAGCTTACAATCGGCAGCCATTTCTTGCACACTTCTGAGATATCGGGCTCCTCCTGCCAGCCTTTGCCACTGCTCTGCTAAAGGCAAAGAGATGATTAACTATGCGGGACGGGGAATGTAATAACACAACTCCTTTTGCTCCCGAGAAAACCGGTCGAGCCCGGACCACGGGTCATGAACCTCGAAAACTTTGGAATGCCTCTGAATGACATCTTTAGGGGGCCCGGTGAAAAAAGGCTTCTTTGCGGCCTTTGGAGAATTTCCAACCCGGGAATCCGAATGCTCCGTGGATACTACAAAGTATTGTGCTTTTCATCAAGCTCACGGACATCTAACGACAATTGCTTCACTTTGAAAAAGGCAATCCAAGGGCTAATAGAGCAAGGAAAGTTGGAAGGCCCAGAAGGGCCTAATACGATCAAAAATCCTCTGCCGAGGAACCATAATCGAGTGAATATGATTGAATGCGGAGAATCTTCGCATGCCCGGGAAGATCTTGATGAAGGTCCCCAAATACCCGTGGCCAACCTCGTCGAGGATCCACGAATTCGGATTCCCCTCGGCCTTGAGGATATCGAGCGAATCAACCCATCTTGGTCTCATGTCGGAGACTCCTTGCAAGAATACGAGGCCCGCTATTTCTCGGATGAAGGGAAGGCCAATCTTGGAAGAAGCTGGGGGCATTAGGTCAAAACATGAAAGAACCATTTACACAAGATGGTTAGAAGCGATCAAGAAAGATTGAACAAGAAAGCTTCGGGCGGGCGCACATGCTTGGGAGCTTATCGGCAAAGAAGCCGAAGAACATGCGGAGCTAGTACATACCTTGGCCGGCTATTGGAGAAGTCGAATACGATCCGAAGGCGGTGGCGAAGAATCGAGAGGAGGAAGAATCCTTCTACATTCTACACAGTGTCAAATACGTGCCACCCCCTCTCACTCTTCCCCGCGGTTTACGGGAGGAGAAGGCGAGTCGCAATTATCACTTAGGGAATGGGAGCATATGACAATTTCTGCGGTTGCACGCACCCGTATTCCCTAACGGGTTTGATCGGCGTTCCCTCTCCGCCGAAATCCCGGTAGTATGGGAAGATGATTCCGATGGCGACGACGATGATGATGACGAGAGTGAAGAGTCAAGCGAGGCCCCGGATCCGGAAACAATGCAGGAATAATCATGCGAGAAATGAGCCCGTGGGAGCTAGGCACAATGGTTGGTTGTCGGCCAAGTGACGATGAAGGACCACGGAAAATGCAAGTCGAAATGCCAGTATGGACCCCCAGGCGTCACCTCGTAAGATGCACATGCGGTCGGTGTCCGGATACTTCGAGAGGATGAGGGACGGCAAAGCCCGCGCCCGGATCCGTACATATCCGAAATCCTAGAACACAACGTTCCTTATAAGAACTTTGGTGAATGGAAAGGGTTTATTGAAGCAGCAGTCGAGAATGGAGGGTTTCGGCCACCGAGAAGATGAAGAATTCGTAAACGTTATCGGATCTTTTCTTCCTTCCCGAGAACGGATGGCATAACAACCGTAAGGGTCTGGCAGGGCCGCTCGAGCGCGGCGAGTGCACTGCAATCACTGAAAAGGGTTATTGATACGAACGTCTCCCCGGTGGCCTTCGTACCTATGAATCCACATGACGCCTTCCTAATTGCTCCGGTGCCGACAATGGACCCGGGTGCTCCTTATTTGGACACGAATCTATCGAGTTGCTACATCAAACTCCGAAGGGAACGTTGCCTATCCTTCACTTGTGGCTGCCCTACTTGCAAGATTGAAAGAAAAAGGATATACGATGAAATGGAGGTGATAGCCATAACTGTGGGCCATCAGAGGATGAGATCGAAAAGCCGCCGAGTCAGACAATAGCGACTCTTGTTGCATGATAACTATGAGCAAGGCGAGGCTATGAGAGCGAATCGGAGGATGCCCTAGCTCTGTGGGCCATACGAGGGCAACAACACAACCCCAGGACCCAAAAGCACGTGACTTGGGAAGCGGTTATAAGGGCCGCCCGGGGAAGGAGCCGATGCGGCTCGGCCCCTCACCGTTGCTAGACTCCGTCGGGCCCGGTGGCCGATAGCCAAAAGGGCTCCCCATTGACCTTAGCGGCACTCAAGAAATCCGGTCGAGAAGCGGCGATGAGGAAGTTAACACTGTTGACCCGATCAGGGCAAATCTTCCAAGAAATCCCAAGGCGAGATAAGAAGGCCACGAGATCGAAGCACCGAAAGAAGATCGCCGCCCCTATGCTAAGGCAGTGAAACTCCGGACCACAGAAAAAGAGGATCCGTGCTCACCCGGTTGAAGCAGGCACGGCCAACATCTCTTTGTGGTCTCTACTCACTTCGTCCTATCCCCATGGCGGAAAATTTGGAAGAAAGCAGCTCGCACTCTAGTCCTATTGATGCTACTCCCGATGACGTGGTACGGTTGATTGGAAACATCCACTACGGGAACATAATCACTTTCCACGAGATCTCGACCTCCCTCAATTTGGGGCGATCATAACGAGCCTCTCTTCATCACGATCCCAATTGGATGAACGACGCCTCCCTCGGGTCTGGTTGATAATGGGTTCCGGAATGAACATTCTCGGCAAAGATCATGAGCACGCTTGATATCAAGACTACGAGACTTGAAGCCTTCCTCCCTCACGATCAAAGCTTACGACTCGACATCTCGGCGATCCTTGGAGTTGCTACCTTGGACCTCTGGTTTGGACAAATTGATACTGTGGAATTCCGGGTTATTGACATCCCGATCACTTTTAATGCCTTATTGGGAAGACCTTGGGCGCATCGGAGTCGGGGGTCGCCTCGAAGCCTCCACCGGTGTGTGAAATTCGTCTCGAATGGGGACACGACAACCATTTACGGAGATTTAGTCACCTTGGAGGGCACGGATACGGAGTGGAATACCTATTACGGAAATCAAACATGACGAGGAAGGTCTCGTGCTAACGGGCTTCACGGTCGAGCCTCCCAAGCCCAAGTGTGCAACATAGATCGACGGTCACTCGGGATAAAATCCCCGGTCTTGAAAATGATGAGAAAGATGAGCTATCTACGGCCTCGATGCAGGGAAGCACCAACAAGGAACTCACAAACTCATCGAGGTGAAAGGACGAGAATACTCGCCGCGGCACAGGATATGAGGCCTCCTCGGTGGACAACGCAAAGGAAAAAGATTTGAAGGCTGCCACGGGGAAGGGTCCCGGTCGAAGACCCTAAATCTCTCCCTTTCGAGTCCTAATTTGGGTGACTACTTTGTAAAGGGTCCCACACAACCGGGTAACATCACGAGCCCGCTCCTACGAAGAATGGCTAAAGCTACGGGATAGCCTCGACAAGTTCGGGGAGCAAGCTAACCCGGTCCGTAGAATGTTCTGGACCTACCCAGATACAGGGGCTACCACCACCATGAGAAGTGAGTACACCTTCAAAGGCGTGCCAAGCCTAGTGGAACAGTTCGAGAAGCTCACAACCACAATTCCTACTTTTGCCCGGGAAGGTCAGAAACCCGAGTTTGAATTGGCCAGTGCAGCGAAGCCACGAAGTCTTTTCGGACGATTGGGATGGTCCGATTATGCAACGGTTATTCGGGGAAGAGATCCGGGTGCCGGATCGATTGATTTCGGCTCGATCAAAGAAATGGTAGCAACGATCGAGGAAGGAGCACGATACGGCCCCGAGTCATGAGGCCCCCACGGCAATGCCGCGAAAGAATCGGGAAACTCTCTCGGGCCCGTCCGCGACCAAAGAAGAAATGATCACCAAGCTGGATTGGTCCCCGTCCCTTTGTGTTAATCTAGAAAAAAAAATCCTCAGGAGTCTTTCATTGTTAAGGTCGAGTCTCTAGAGTCGTCCAGACGGCCTACGCACGAAGACTACGAGTACGTAGCAAATCTTTGTATTTCCTTTTCGTTCCTAATGAAATGACGAACTTTTCTGAGTATCCCTTGATTGCCACTTTTAACTAATGATGAATTAATTGAAAAAAAAACAATTAATAATAATTCATTAGATAAAGAAGCAGACACATTAAACAAAAAAAAAATCAAACAAAAAAAAAAATCTTTAAGCGAGGTTGTCAGGAAAGAGGAAAATCGAGCCCAGTGCTGAAGAGATTTTGACGAGTGTGAATCAGGAGGCTGCGGAAGAGCCTAAAGAGACGCGATTGGTAATTTCTTCGAAGGAAGCTGGAAAGGATGCCTTACAAAATCCTACAAAATCCTCGGCTCGAAGGAAAGTAGCCCTCTTCATCAAAGAGAACATCATATGCGGATACGGGTTGCCAGTAGAAATCATCTCGAGATAATGGATCCCACTTCGAAGGGGAATGTGAAGAGCTGCAGCGAGAATTCGAATAACCCGTCACAAGTCATCTCCTTACGAGGCCCCAAACCAGCGGAGCCGTCGAGGCGGCAAACAAGACTTTGGAAAACATCATCAGGAAAATGGTGTCAGGCGAGAGATTGGCCCGAGAAGTTACACGGCACTGCGGGGCTACGAACATCGGTCGAATGGCAAGCTAGGGAAACACCGTTTGCCCTCACATACGGAGATGGAAGCCGTACTCCCAATCAAATTGGAAATCCCCTCGCTCAGGTGTGCTTTGTTGGAAAGCCGGATCAACGAGGTCGAATGGCTCCCAAAGTCGCCATGATGAATTGGCCCTGCTAGATGAGCGCCGATTGAAAGCAATGGAACACATCCGAGGAGCCTACCAAGGAAGAATGGCGAGCCTTTGACAAGAAAGTAAAGCATCGGGAGATCAGAAGGTGATCTCGTCTTAAAGAGAAAGCCCCGGTCCGTATCGAACCCCCTCGGCAAATGGGAGCTGTGTCAGGTCGGGCCATACGTCGTCCAAAGATCTTCTCGGAGGAGCCATGCAACTTGCGGACCTCGCGGAAATCCCTTTGTACACCCGGTGAATGGTGACAAGGCTGCGCGAGATACTACGCGTAAAAAAAAAAAGGCGAAAAAAAAAGAAAAAAAAAAAAAGAGTGCTAAAGAGTAATACCCAACTAGGTTGAAAACCCAGGCGGCCTAGGTAAAAAACGGGGTTGCACCAAAAAAAAACAAAAAAAAAAACAAAAAAAAAAAAAACAAAAAAAAAACAAAAAAAATCGGGTTGAACTACGAAGACTGAGCTCCTCAAAATATGAGGGAACGTAGGCGGCGGAAACGGTTCGGTCTAAAACACAAATAAAAGTCATACTTTGACAATCAATACAACGATCGAGACCATGAAAGCGTCTCGAAAAACTACGAAGCAATTCAAATATTCATTACAAGTTAAAAACTTTTTGATGAGTCTAAGCCCGATTCATTCCTACAAGCGGCGTAACTGCTAAAAGAAATTAAGATACATAATCAAACTAATGTGTCTGCCGCTGACAAGAAAGGGATACTCGGAAACCTCAAGGTCACTCCAAGCCGCTCGTGCGGCCTCTCCCCTCTTCTTCCCCCTTCGAGTCTTCTTCTTACGAGCAGGGAAAAATGTCGGTCTTCCTCCTACCAAGCTACGGTATAGGAACAAGATCTATCGAAACCGGCCTCTGTCGGGGCCTTAGTAGCCACTAGCGTTATCTCTCGTCTCCTGTAGCCTAGTGCTGTAAAGTAGGAGTCCTCCTCTCTTGTCTCTTGACATAAGCCTCATAGTCGGTCACGGCGTCTCCGCTCCTGTCATGAGGATTGGCCCTCGCCTCGGCCCTCCTCCTCTCGAAGCTGTCGGAGTCCTCCGCACCGCATTGGCCTCACGCCGCCTCAAAATAGCCACTGAGTCTCTCCCGGATGCCTCTCGTACCAATCCAGGTACCAAGTGGTCGGGAACAGGTCTCGGACGCTGAGGATAACAGGAGGAAAGACGTCATACCTCCATGCTCGGGAAAGAAAGGAAAACACCGAAGGATCATCCATAGAAGCAGGAGCCACCACCCTGGTGGCTATATCATCAAAGTCCTCCCGAAAGGAACACACTTTCCAAGCCGGCTGTCTCGGAGAACCAGGACGGAATATAGAAGGCTGGGTGAAAGCTCAGGAAGCATAACCACATGAGACCCGTCTGAAGCACTCTACGAGTCTCCACCCGCCAAGGCAGCGACCATCGATATCTTCTATCGGCGACCGGCCATCCAGCGCTCCCATGAGCCACGATCATCGAAATCCGCAACCCCCTCTGCGCAAATGTCGAGGCTTGATCATGTCGGGAGTTTCCCGAAAGAATCCCCAAGCGCTCCATCGGCCACGAGTCAAGAGGCAGGCTGCCCCGTGCATATATCGCTTCCCGGTAGCTTGGCTATCGAGAGCATGGAAAGTCTCCCCCGGGATCGGAGTACGACATCTACGCAGCGACAATGAACGACTACATCCGGCGAGGCCGATGACGGATCCCGAAAAGAATAGACCATGAGCAAGGTCCCGAACATGCAAAGTGCAAGGCATCCTGAAATTGCAGGATCCGAGAAGCGAGCTTCCGGACCCCGTGCATGCACGCATTTCCCGCTTTGCGAGCGTTTTGAGTTGGAGGTGTCTCGCCGTTTGTTTCGCATTTGTAGAGTCGCCACGCCGTTTTATTAAGCCCAAAGAAACATTGAAAAAGGGCATCGGTTTAAAGATAATTTTAAAGCTTGTTTTTTGTGTGATGAGATTTTGAGTTCGGAGGTCGAGATGACTCCCAGGGAAGAGAATATTAGAATATTAGAGCTCACCAGAGTAGCCTCGTAAACGAGTCTTTCGGATACCCCTAATATCCTTTAAATGTTGTGTGTGTGTGTGTGTGCTTTTAAAAATGCATCTTTGTATCGGATGTCTACATTGTATGCTATGTATGAAAATGTATTGAAATAGTAATGGAAGGAAGCCTTACCAATGTTGGTTACGTGTCTTTTTGTCTTCATTTGGGAATGGTGTTTGAGGTCGGAGTAGCGTTAGATACGGATCGGGATTGCTTCGGGAGATGCGGTTGTCGCGGACGAGTTTCTGCGTGAGTTGAGGTTGCGAGGCTGCGTTCGGGCGAGAGGTTCGGCGTGCGTGGGGATCGTCGGGATCACTCGGGCGGAGGGATTCGGCGTGCGTTGTGGTGGCGAAGTCACTCGGGCGGAGTTTCGGCGTGGTTTGGGATCGTCGGTTTGACTCGGAAAGAGCGGGACAGGTGGAAAGACCGAGGCGAGGCCTCGGAGTACCACGAGGGGCCTCGAGTACCTCGAGTGGCTCGGGGCAGCGCGGGAGCGTCTCGGGAGCGCTCGGGGAGGCTTCGGAGCACCACGAGGAGCTCGGAAGGCCTCGGAAGGATCGAAAGGGCGGGAGTGCCTCGAGAGGACTTAGAGGGGAGCCGAGGAAGGCTAAGGGAGGAAGAGAGAAGAGGGAGGTCTACGTGACTACGTGGATGAGTGCGGTGTTTATAGTTTTCGTGAGCTTGAAGAGGGTGATCCTTCTTGGGTACTTACGAAGCCTCGAGCGGCGTCACTGATGAAAGAAGTGGGGTCGCCGAATAAGATAAGGGTCTGTCTGGATCGCGTCTTTGGGAGAGGAAAGTGGCGAGTGAGGGTCATGTGAGGACGTGGTGGTATCCTTTTGTGTGACCGTTTAGGTCGATAATCATTGGACCACTGTGATAGGATTCCTACGTATCCCTGGCGGGAATCAAGCACAGTCGTAGTTCGGGTTTGTGGGGTGAGTGTTTTGTGAATGCGGGCGTGGTGGTGCCACTGTGAAAGTGTCGTGTCCTCGAGATTGGTGAGGACGTGGTGGTCTTTGGGTGACCGCATGGTCGATGTGGAGGGCGTGGTGGTGTCCTTTAGGTGGCCGTATAGGTCGATGGCTGGATCTGTGATAGGATTCCTACGTATCCACAGCGGGAATCAAGCACAGTCGTAGTTCGGAAGGTCGTGAGTGTTTTGTGAGTGCGGGCGTGGTGGTGCCACGAAGTGTTGTGTGACCGCGAGAGTCGGTGATAGGAACGGGGTGGTGTCCTAAGATGTGGTGGACCGCAGGAGTCAATTGTGAGACGTGGTGGCGTCACAGGATGGAAATTTTACGATTTTCCTAATCGGGTGGTTTAAGGCCTTAGAGTGAGGAGAATAGAGTGAGGACTTGAATCGTCTTCGATTGCGGTTGGTGCCACGGCCCAGAGGACTTTGAATCGTCTTACGGTTGCGGTTGGTGCCACGTTTGGAGGACTTTGAATCGTCTTAAGGCTGCGGTTGGTGCCACGGCCATTGGAGGACTTTGAATCGTCTTCGGCGGCGGTTGGTGCCTGTGGAGGACTTTGAATCGTCATACGGCGGCGGTTGGTGCCACGGCCCGGAGGACTTTGAATCGTCTTAAAGCGGCCCGGTTTGGTGCCTTATTTGGAGGACTTTGAATCGTCTTGCGGCGGTTGGTGCCACGGGAGGACTTTGAATCGTCTTACGCGGCGGTTGGTGCCACGCCAGAGAGACTTTGAATCGTCTTCGCGGCGGTTGGTGCCATGGCCCCGGAGGACTTTGAGATAAATCTTGGCGGCGGTTGGTGCGCGGCCCAGAGGACTTTGAATCGTCTTACGGCGGCGGTTGGTGCCACCTGGAGGACTTTGAATCGTCATCGCGGCGGTTGGTGCCTGGCCCGGAGGGACTTTGAATCGTCATCGGCGGCGGTTTGATGTAATGCGCGAGGACTTTGAATCGTCTTCAACGCTTGATTTGATGTAATGCGCGAGGACTTTGAATCGTCTTCTAGCCGCTTGATTGATGTAATGCGCGAGACTTTGAATCGTCTTCTAGCCGCGATTGATGTAATCTTGCGAGACTTTGAATCGTCTTCTAGCCGCGTGATTGTGGAGCGTGCTGCCTTGTGCTTGAGAAGCGTAGATGCCTTTGTGTTTTGCATGTTGAGTGAAATGAGATGATGGCGGTCTTTGAGGATATGCGATCTGTATGACTTCCACTTTCGACTTGTTAGAGGGGAGGAGCTCGGGCTTACTTTGATGGCCGGTGCTTTGCGGCTGCCGTTGAAGTGGCGAGATTCGGGCTTACATCGGCTTGCCGGTGCTTGAATTCTTTGGGGATGCGTGACCTTATGGGGCCACTTTTACATTGGGAAGATGACTTCGGACCTCCGGTGGTTGAGTTGTCGTTGAGCGTTTGGAGCGTCTTGTGCCTTGATATTCGTCTTTGGGAGGTGTTGGCTCCTTCTAAGTGCCGTTGAGCGGGCGGTGGTTGGATTACCGTTGGAGTGGCGGAGCCGGTCTTACGGCGATGGCGGGCGGTGGTTGAATTGCCGTTGGAGTGGCGAGAGGCCGGTCTTACGGCGGCGGCAAGGGGATTAGATGCCGTTGAAGTGGGCGAGGGCAGGTCTTACGGCGGCCCGGGATTGAATTGCGTTGAAGTGGGCGAGGACGATCTTACGGCGGCCGTGGTTGAGTGCCGTTGGAGTGGCGAGGGACCGGTCTTACGGCACGGCGGGGATTGAATTGCCGTTGAAGTGGGCGAGACCGATCTTACGGCGACGGCGGTGGTTGAATTGCCGTTGGAGTGGCGGAGGACCGGTCTTACGGCGACGGCCGGTGGTTGAATTGCCGTTGAAGTAGGCGAGAGGACCGGTCTTACGGCTGACGGCCGGTGGTTGAATTGCCGTTGAAGGTGGCGAGACCGGTCTTACGGCCCAGACGGCGGTGGTTGAATTGCGTTGGAGTGGGCGAGGCCGGTCTTACGGCGACGGCCAGTGGTTAGTGCCGTTGAAGTGGCGAGAGACGGTCTTACGGCGGACGGCGGTGGATTGAATTACCGTTGAAGTGGCGAGACCGGTCTTACGGCCAGCGGCCAGTGGTTGGGTGCCGTTGGAGTGGGCGAGACCGGTCTTACAGGCGACGGCCGGTGGTTGAATTGAAGGGTTAGGGACCATTACGCACTTGGATTCTTGGAAAAGGCCTTAGGACTGACGAGGGCAAAGATTATAAGGCGAGGGAAAGTAATTTGGCCACCCCTTGCAAAGAGGTCCGTACGGACCAACACAGTTACAAAGAGGTCCGTACGGACCACTTTGTTTTCTGATTCCCGAGGTTTTGACCGGGTTTAAATGGCCGAGCCCTTCCCCATTCCTTCTTCTTCCGGGCGTAAACGAGAGAGAGAGAGAAAGAGAAAATCCTCCATTGTTAACCAAAATCAAAGATTTTTGCTTGAATTGCTTGCCATAGGTGAAGGATCTCGAAGGAGTCGTCGTCAGCCTTGATCGAGGTGGTCGAGCAACGGATGGAGCTTGAAAGGAATTGGATTTCGTTCGTTCCATCTTCGAAGAACACAGGATGTCTTGTATCCGAATCCGGAGGTGCACAATCGTCGCTCTACGAACGTCGGGAGGTAAGAAATCTGTTCCGTTTTGATTCCACTGCTTTCGAATTTTTGAATGCTAGAACTAGGTTTTAGTTTTTCGCATTTTTGAATTTTTGTTATATTTTTTATTATGCCTTTTTGTGAAATTCTTGATGAATTGTTGAAAATGGACATGTAAAAATTGTGGGTATGTGTATTTTGTGCAGAAATGTGTAGATTAGCTCTTATTTGTGAAAATAAAGTGCCTATCTAGTGAATTGCATGCTTTGGTGTTTTGTACCTAATGCTATTTATGTATGTACATTGTGAGAAAAATTATCGTGTAGTGATAATTTTTGTGAAAAAATGTGACATGTGCCGTGTTTTGTGACGGGTTATATGTGAAAGTGTGTGCCGTGTAGGGACGGATTTTTTTGAAAAATGTGTTATGCATATGTGTCGTCTTCGTGTGTGCCATGTTTTGGGTGACGGACTACGTGGGGAAAAATATGTGCAATATGTGCCGTGTGGGGACGGATTTTCTTTTGAAAATGTGTCGTGTAGGATTTAACCCCCCCCCTTTTTTTCTTTTGAGAAAATGTGTACAGTGGGTGCCGTGTTTTTGTGACGGACTGCATGGGAAAAATTATATGTATGATATATGTGAAAATTATGTGCGACATGTGCCGTGTTTTGTGACGGGTTATATGTGCCTTTATATTAGAAATGCTTGTGATTGGCGTACCTTTCTTTGTGTTTACTGCGGGATGCGGGAGCTTATGGCGGGAAGGCCAAGAGGATGAACTTCGGGGATCGCTCGAGGCATTGTTGAGCTATGGCGGCGGATGCACGATATTTCCGTGGACGGTAGGCCGAGTCCCGGAGGGTGGTTTATGCTTGGCACAGGTGTGTTCGTTGAGAACACATTTGGAGTGTACGACACGAGGAAGAACAAGAGCGTCTTCCTTGGCCTTTACGAGTGCGGTGGGATACCACCCACACCTTCCATCGAGTGGGGAGAGGTGACGGTGACGCCTACCGACTTTCTTTGCGATCGCGGGCTTTCCTTGAAAAGGAGGGCCGGTGCGGTGGAAAGGATATGATAGGCGATGATGTGTTGGCCCAGAAATTTCTTTGGGCTTTGAGCCTCGTCCTCGCGAGGGCACAGGGCATGTTGTATAGCGACGTGGAGGCGAAGATCACGGCCGGCATTGGGGCCTACATCGGGGGACCAGAAGCCGGGTGGCAGCGGAGCGATTAGCGCGCTCCTTTCTTGTGGTATGCCTTGTCCAGAGACTTTGTTCTCGAACCACGCGACCGCGGCTCCCTTTGCTTTGTTGGAGAGCTTGATTGACTGGATAGGGTCTGCGACATTGCTTGGGGGCGAGCGAGCTTGGGCGAGCTCTACTTCTCCTTGGACCCAGGTTTAGCGAGGGGGTGGCCGGTTCGTTGGCTGTTTTGACTTTGCTTTGGAGGTATGAGTTTATTGCCATTTTTGATTTAGCAACTTGTCTTTTCTCCATTTTTCTTTTGCCTTGAGCCTTCTGTTTTTATCGCAGGTGTGGTTTTATGAGGTTTTCAGTGCTTCCCGTGGGATAGAGATCCAGGAGGTACATTGCTGCGTACCACCTGCTATGCTAGGGATTTGGGGCTCGTACGGCGAGGAAGAGGAGGACCGGCGGGGGAAGCTCACCATCGCCCTACGGGGATGTGCGGGGAGCGTACGGAGAGGATAGCCGGAGGGGTTCGTCTTGTTCCCGTGGGCTCGGTATGAGGAGATGAGTTTGAGGGGCTCCAGAGGTGACGGCGCGGCGGAAGATCTTTGCGGGGCTTGACTTGTGATGTCATGTACACAGGGGAGCGGGTCTTACGGCGGCATGGCCCGGTGTGCTTCCGTGGCTCAGGGGACCCTCCCTTTGGGATGCTTGATTCCGGGACATGGACGTGCTCGATTTCGAGAGGTACCTTGGCGGTGTCGGCGCCGAGGAGTTCATCTTGTATGGAGAGGAGTACGGGGCCTTCGTGAGGAGGAAGGCGAGGACGCCGCAGTGCGCGCGCGGGAGAGAGAGGCGCCCGCGAGCTCCCGAGAGGTTCCGTCTGGGACCGGATTTCACGTGCGTCCGCGGGGACGGATCGAGGAGGAGGGTGTGCATGCCGATTCGGAGCTTGAGCTCTGTTGCATACGAAGTGGACCAGATAGATCGGTGAGTGTCTTGACTCTTTTCCATCTTGGCATCTTTTACGTATTTTTCTCTTTTTGTTGTTGAGTATAAGCGTATTCTTTGAGCGTTTCCTTGGCTTCTTGTTGGTGCGGAGTCACGGGGAGAGCCTATGATATCTTGACTCGCCGATTACGTGGCGATGCGTTCCTTCGCTAAGAAGATGGCGTCGAAGATGTCTGCCGGTCTTCGCGTCGTGTGCCGGCGTACGAGCCTATGCCTTCGAGGCATTACGTGGGCGTTCCTCCGCCTAGAGCCGGCGGAGCCGCAGCGGGAGGGGCCTTTGAGGGGCGGCATAGCATGGATGCGGGACATCTTCGGGAGGCTGCGGGGCCTTCGAGGAGCGGCCCTTTTATCGGTTCATGCCTCCGCGTGGCGCGCGGGGTGAGGGTTCCTCGAGCCTTCTTTCTTTGATCCTTTCGCCGGATTTGATCCTTAAGTACTTTTCGTGGGAGCCTCGGCGGGTGCTCGGTATTCCGACTGACGAGGATGTGACGGGCGAGTTATTTGGGATGCCCGACTTCTCTCTGGAGGACCTTGGCGAGGATGATGATGCTTGAGGATTCGATTAGTATTCATTTGCTTTCCCTCTTTTCATATCCCTCCCTTTTTTTGTTTAGCAACAGAGACATTTATGGGTACAGTAATAAAACACGTGTATTTGCATGGCAAACAGCATTTTATTTTAAGATTTAATGTCATTTTTGTGATTCCCGGGAATTGTCCTAGA
The DNA here is from genome assembly GCA_022495995.1 of Adenophora triphylla var. japonica. Lineage (NCBI taxonomy): Eukaryota > Viridiplantae > Streptophyta > Magnoliopsida > Asterales > Campanulaceae > Adenophora > Adenophora triphylla. The sequence continues at coordinate 789,157 of JAFEMH010000379.1, forward strand.
AATTGTTGCTATTATTTTATTTTTTATTTTGTGCATGCCACGTGGTGAGAGTGCATTTGTGGGTAGTGTATGTTTCTTGCAGGGAATGGCTTTGGCGGTGTTTGGGCGGTTTGGAGCAAGGTTTCTTGAGGACGGTGGCTTTTATCTTGTTTCTTTGAGAAATGGGTTACATTTGCAAGGAGGTCCGTACGGACATACTTAGCATGCAAAGAGGTCCGTACGGACCAACCTTGCTTTGGGAAGGACATAAATGCTTTCCGATGTCTGGTTCTTCCTCATTTCCCCATTTGCAGCCACTTTCGAGCTTTCTTCCCCATTTTCTCTAGGAACCTCCATTTTTGCCATGGATTCTTCGTACGTCCCTAGAATTTTGTCGAGGCTTTCGCAGGAGAGGCAAGCACACTTCCTTGAGCGGTTGAAAACGTGGATGCGGCGCCGTATGAGGCATCGAGAGACGGAGCTTTCGAGGTAAGGTTTCGTCTTTGCTCGGTTTGGTCTTTTAAGGAGTTGGTTCTGATTGGGATTTGTTGCGGGCTGCCGCGAAGTTGCAGGATGTTAGGAGGCATGTGTCTTGTTTCTCCTACAATGAAATGGTGCCCACTTTTGAGGATTTTCGGGCTTTGATTGGAGGGCCCAGGAGGTGGAGGCCATCTCGCTTCCTTTGATTGAGTGGTCTTCTTTGTGAGCGTGAAGCTTGCGGACTTTCTTCGTACTTCGTTGGAAAAAGTGCGAGGGCATGATCCTTGATTCGGGTCATATCGACATTTACGAGAGCTGCCAGGAGCGGTTCATGGTTGATGATGAGTGACGTCTCTTGGGATGTATTTGCCTTGTGCGTGATGGCGGCGCTTTTCATGAGTCGGCTCCGCTTGGCATTTGTGATGGCGCTTTGCTAGATGTGGTAGAGACGCTGCGGAGTGGAGAGGATATTGTCCCGTTGGTCTTTGGGGAGACTCTTCATGGTATCGATCGTCTGCGGCAGGGATCGTTTTATGAGAGGGGAAGCCCGCTTTGCTCACCTTGTGGCTGCGAGAGAGACTTCGAGGCCATGTCAGGAGCTCAGAACGTCGTTTAGCCCGTGGTCATTTGCTCGGCGACCTCTTGTGTTGGATATGGATCGATCACGCTGGGAGAGATGGATGGCACGGCTTAGTACGCATCGAGATCCATTTGGTGGGTTCCTTCTTGGAGGATTGAGACCGGGAGGGTCTTGCGGGGAAGGGTCCTACGTTGTCGAGTTCCCGGGTTTGTCTTGGTCCTCCTTCTATGTTCCGTCGCTTGTTTCCGGCGGTTTGGGATGAAGCGGGAGCCTTTGTTGGTGTGGGATGACCTTGCTCTTTGCGGAGGTAGTTCCTCTTTGTATGGCGGCCGGGTGCCTTCTTGTATTTTACGAGGTATGGAAGTATTCCGCTTTCCCTCTGTGGTACTCCTTAGACGTCGGGGAGCGTTGTATTGACGACTCGGTATACGGCCTTTGGTATGAGCGGCGTGTTAGAGCGATCCCAAGTGGTCTTGGAGGCGAGGCGTGTAGCGGTCAGGACCGGTTGCCGTAGCGGCTATTGCCTTAGGAGTTAGAAGCACAGTCGACCCTTTGGATGTGACGGGGAGACACTTTGTTTGACTACGAGACTAGAGTTGGCCGGCCGACGGGGAGAGGTCCTCTTTTACGGACTCGCGGGGAGGAGATCAGAGTCGAAGCACGGGCGAATGAAGCCACGAGAGCTCTTGGATTGTTTGACTCTACGGGGAGGACCCCGGATCTCGGGCCGAGAGACGAGAGTTGGTTCACGTGGAGCGAAAGAAGACTCGCCGGGGGACGAGGAAGAAAGGAAAGAATGGCGAGGGACAAGCGAGATGGCGCGGAATGACCTCCTAGGTATCCATTCATTGCATTGCAAACACATTATTAGTTAAATGTATTAAAATTTGTCTTTTAGCATGTTGTGAACTTGAGAGTAGACCGTGCTTGAACTCATCGAAATGTTGTAACCGTTAGTGATTTGTGATTTACTTTTAAAGCTTTATCGAGACGCAAGATCTTTTGTTTGCCTTTAGCTTACATTGTGCACTTTGTCGGCGTCCATCTTTGGACTTTTGTTGCCTTTGCGGGTGACGATGCAGGCCATGACGGCAATCTCCTTTCTTTGAGGCTTTGTGCTTGGGCGAGAGCTTGAATGCTCCCTTGACAAGTTGTTTTGACGGTCTTTTTCGTAGCTTCCTTGCCTCTTGTTGGCGTCGGGCTCTTGACCTCAATTTCGCGGCTTACGCTTGAGCTTCTTTTTTTTTTTTTTTTTTGTGAGCCCTTGCTCAAGCTCTTTTTTTGTGAGCCCTTGCTCGAGCTCTTTTTTTTGTGAGCCCTTGCTCGAGCTCTCTTTTTTTATTTTATTTTTGAAGCGCGCGAGGGCGAAGGCAAGCCCCTGGCTTGGAAACGATCATGAGTCGATCGTTTGATCTTTGAGTGACCCTCGGATGTCCTTTGATGTTGCCGCCGTCGTTTGACTTGGTCAAGGTGGCGTGGCGTGTTCTTGAAAAGTGCGGAGCTTGATGGAGGTCTTGGTTGACATTGAACTTTTGACTTTTTGTGTATTTTTAGGCCAGGACCAATTAAGGTTGCCTACGTTCCCCGGACTAGAGGGCTCGGGTACGCGTAGTTCGACACTACATGGAGTGCCAAGAGATGCCACAGTGTTCTTCTTTAGGCGAAGTATCTGCGAAGTTTGCTTCCGTTATTTGGATTCATGAAGGGATTGCCGTCTAGGTGCATTGGCTTCGTGGTGCCTCAGGAGAAGATCTTTTGAACCACGAAAGGGCGATCCATGTGGGTTCCCATTTTCCCGGTGGGTTGGTTCGAGTGGGAGGCTTTTCTTTGAGTACAAGGTCACCTTCCACGATGTCTCGGGATTTGACTTTCTTGTCGAAAGCTCTAGCCATCTTTGCTTTGATAGGCTCGGACGTGTTCCATGGCCTTTAGTCGTCGCTCATCTAGCGAGCCAATTCGTCATGTCGGCTTCGGAGCCATTCGACTTCGTTGATGTCATTTTCCAGCGGCACTCGGAGTAGAGGAATTTCTAGCTCGATGGGAAGAATTTGCTTCCATCCCGTACGTCGGGGCAAATGGGGTTTCTCCCGTGGGTGATTACGGCGGATGTGCGGTAGCCCCAAAGTGCAAGGTGCGGCTTCTCGGGCCAATCTCGTCCTCGGGTGGTCATTTTCGGATGATCCGTTCGAGGGTTTTGTTTCTTTGCTTCCACGGCGCCGTTTGTTTGTGGCCGGTAGGGAGAAGATTTGTGGCGTGTGATCTTGAATTCAGCCCGGCGATGCAGCCGTAATTCCCCTTGAAGTGTGAGCCGTTGTACGATATGACCTCATTTGGGATCACGAGTATCGGCGAGATGAGTGTTTTCCTTAAGGAAATGCGCGACCTTCTTGGAGGTGAATACCTTGTAGGACTTGGCTTCGACCCATTTGGTGAAGTAGTCGATGGCCTACTAAGATGAACTTCGTGGCCAGATTCTTGCTGGCGGAGCGATTTTCCCGATGACGTCAATTCCCAGTGGCGAAAGGGCCAAGGTGTAGTCATGCGGTAGAGATCGTGGGGTGGTAGATGATTGAGGTTGGAGAAGCCGGTGGCACTTGTCGCGGCTTCGGACAAAGTGGATGCAATCTGCCTCCATGGAGATCCAGTAGTAGCCCATCCACGAGAATGATTTGCATCGGGGCTCACGGCGTTCATGTGGGGACCGCAAGCCCCATTGTGGACTTCGTTCATGAAGCTTGCTTGCTTCTTCTTGGGCGATGCGCGTAGGAGTGGCCCGTGGTAGCGTTTCTTGTATAAGCATGTCCCCGAGGATGACGAAGTGAGAGGCGAGGCGTTTAGGGCCATGATGCTCTTGGTTTTGACCCCTTACGTGTGTGGGTCTTCCTTGTTCATGAAGGTGGTTTCCCGCTCTTGAGGTATTGGAAGATGCTGGTTTATACCCATGGCTCATTGACGGAGCTTAGGTTCCGGTTCGATCTCACTGACAGTAGGCGGGGAACTTCCTTTCGTCCCAGGCCTTTGAAGGGTTTGATTGCTTTTCCTTGGGGGTTTCACTTGAGGAGGCGAGGTGGCTAAGGCATCTGAAGGCTGTTTCGGTCTCTTGGCAAGTAATGGAAGGTGACCTCTTGGTGTGTGATGAGGGTCCTACATGTGCGAGGCATGGTATTTTTGCAAGCCGGATCTATGGTTTTCCACTTGTTTGGAGACTTGGTTGATGATGGCGAGTCCCCATAAACTTCGAGTTTCTGGACATTTCCTTTCCGAGTGCGGCTTGTAGTCCGGCCAGCGAGGCTTCATATTCGGCTGGCATTGTTGGTTACCTCGAAATTGAGCTTTATAGCGGTGGGGTGTGCTCGTCCTTACAGGATCCACCAAGAGCATACCGATGCCGTTTCCCTTTTTGGTTGGCAGCTCCGTCGAACGGTTGCCATCGATTTTCGCCTTTCGGTGCGAAGATTCCCTCGTGCAGAATTGTGGTTCGGGGCCTCGAGCCTCGTCGGTTGGGAAATCGGCCAGTTGTTCAGCCGCCCGCCTTTCCTTGATTGACTTTTTGGTTTTACGTACTTGATGTCAAATTCGCTAGGAAGAAAGACCATTTGGCGAGCCTCATTGACGGAGATGGTTTGTCGAAGAGGTACTTGGCTGGGTCCATTTTGGAAACCAAGTGTACGCGTGTGGCGTGCATGTAGTCATAGTAGTTTCCCGACAACCCAGTACAGAGGCCGCGCAGGTTTCTCGAGGGGTACGAGAGTAATTGAGTTCGTTGCCTTGAAACTTTCATTGACCCGAAGTAGATGGCGTTTCGACCCGTGACTCCTTCTTTTCTTCGGCGAGCATGGCTCCAAGCTGCGGGGTGTCGGTCACGGTTAGGTATAGCAACAGGTGGCTTTTCCTCGTGGGGAGGACAGAGAATCGGAGGACTCACGAGTATGCTTTTATTTTCTCAAAGGCATCTTGGCATTCGAGTTCCATTCGATGTCGCGTTCTTCTTCATCGGTTTGAAGATTGGCTCGCAGTATGAGGTCAATTGGTTGACGAGCGGGCGATATATTGCGGGCGGCCCATGAAGCTTTTCACCTCTGTCGAGTTTGCGGTGGTCTCATTTCGATGATAGCTTTGATCTTTTGAGGATCCACCTCGATGCCTCTCTCGGTGACCATGTATCCCAAAACCTTGCCTCGGCTAACCCCAAATGTGCATTTTTGGGGTTAAGCCTCATTGGAGTGTTTTCGGAGGCGATTGAAGAAGAATTTTCTCAGAATTTGTGTCCGCGAGTGTATTTGTCCGTCTCAGTCCCTTTGAGTGAACGATCATGTCATCGACGTACGCCCGATCTCTTTGTGGATCATATCGTGGAAGAGAAGGCGGTTCTTGCCCGTTGGTAGGTAGCCCAATTGCCGTTCTTTAGTCCGAACGGCATTGCGTAGCAGCGGTAGGTTCCCCCAGCAAACACAAAGGGTTGTGGCTGTCTTTTCTTGGTCTTCTTCGTGCCATCTTGATTTGTAACCGGCGAGAGCCGTCCACGAAGGACTTGACTTCGAAATTGGTGTAGTGTCTACCAACATGTCGATGTTGGGTAGTGAAATCGTCCCTTGGGACTTGCTTTGTTGAGATCTCGGAAGTCCACGCAACGGCGTACTTTTCCATTGGCCTTGGTGACACGTGACGATATTGGAGAGCCATGTGGGGTACTCGATCACCACTGATGAAGCCGACGCGGAGCATTTTTCGATCTCCTCTTTGACTTGTAAAGACCATTACAGCTTGATTCGGCGTAGCTTTTGCTTGATGGAGCCTCTGGATTCAAAGTTGAGGATCCGGTGCTCTACAATGTTAGGATCTAATCCAGGGCATGTCTCGGTAAGACCAAGCGAACACATCCACGAACTCTTTGAGCGGTGCAAGTCAATGCGTCTTGCTGCATGTACTGAAATGAAGAAACATCGGACTTGCGTCTCTTTTGGCTCTTGAGCCGTCTTGCAAATTCACGTTGTGATTAAAACCTTCTCGGCGGAGGCTTAGGCCCGGTTTTTCTCTCGTTTGACAACATGCTTAAAGATGTGTGCTTAATGTATTGTTCATTTAATGTGTATGCACTTCTTTGCTCAAGTGAATCGTTATTAGCTTGTTTGTGTGTTGAATTTAGTTAATTTATCGAGTTGTTAAAGATGCAAAATGAGGAAAATTTACTCCCGGAAAGATCGAAGCATTCCGATTAAGAGCATACGGGAATACATTATTGGCAATGAAGTTCGTAATCTTCTGGCGTAGAGGCCATCGAGATGACTTCGAGAGACTCAGAATTCAAAGCTAATGGACTCGGGATGAGTTTTGACACTAGACTTTAGGACTCGAGAATTCGAGCGAGTTGTTCGATCATGTCCTTTTCTTGGCAGTGGAGAGTCAGGAGAAAGGTGGCCCGGTTATTAGTGGCAATGAGCTTGATAGGAGATGGGGCTTGAAAGGCTCTATGTCCACCCGTTCCCGATCATTTGCTATCACGAGTTATCCCGAAACAAAATCGATTAGATCCGGCATCCTCGGATTTCTTCTTTGAAGAAAGCGAGGTGGGAGCGGTGGTTCGTCCCAAGCGTCGTCTGCCGGAGTCTCTTGCACAGGTCTTGGGCATTACTAAGATTCGAATGCAAACTCGTCCCTCGCTTGTTGAAAGGCGGGAGTGTTGGCTTCGAAGATTTTGAATTCTTAGCGCCAAAGAGGGGTTTTCCCTGACCCAAAATGTCGGCGTGAATAGTGGTGGTTGTGGATCCCAGGCGGGGGCGGTGTGTCGAGAATGCTCTTCGCGGACGGGATTTGGCTTGAGGCCTCTACGAATCTTGCCGAGGTTACAACGCTGGAGCTTGACCATGGTTGTCGGCCGGCAGCTTTGTTTGGCGGCCCCGATCGGCTGGCCTCTGTTTCCTTTTACGAATCTTCTTAGAGTTGCTTAGGCCTTCCCCTTGTGAAGTACTTGAGTTGGTAAATGTCGAAGGCACATGGGAGCGAAGATCGGAGATGGCGTGCAAGCCTCTTTTGTTATACGCGGAGGCGTTTTAAAATGCGGCCTTTCGCTTGTCCTCCGCAAGGTGTTCGGGAGTAGGAGAGTATCCCGGGCCGTGCAAGGTATTACATTCTTTGATATTGATGATACATTTGAGATTGCCACACTGATGGCGTTTTCCCAAACCGAGCCACAGGGATGTAGTTCATGTGCTTCATCATTTTCATCGGGGAGAGGAATCTTGTCCCCGAATCAAAGGCAAATCTATGTGGCACACACGGGCAGCTTTAGGCTCTCGATGGTGAACCACTGTGAGCATCATGCCGATTATCATACGTGTTTGATCTCTAAGCCCGGACGCCGTAGTGGGTGGTGGTCGGTCACTTTCAGTGGACTATCTTTGTGCATAGTAGATGATGGTCGAGTCTGTTCCTTGGGCGAACTTGCATAGCGATGGAGAGTGGATGCCACCCCATTAATCGATGTAGCGAGGCGTCCCAAAATGGCAGTGAAGGTGATCGGGATAGTCGATGACTTGGGAAATACATCGGGACCATTTGTTTTCCAGAACCACGAGTTCAAGGTGGCTATTCCCAGTAAGGAGCTGGGCGGGATGTTGAGTCGTATGCCTTGATTTGCCCAGTGCGAGGGTTTTAGATCGAGTTGCTTTGATCCCTAGCAAATCCATCATTTTGGGGGCTGGAAAAGGACGTTCGTGGATGATTCCCCATCTACGAGACACCGAGGGAGAGAGGCAGCTAGCCGTCAGATTTGAAGCTGACCGCATATGTAGAGAGAGCTGCGTTGTGAGGTCGGCCCAAATTTTGGAAGATCGAGCTACGGCAGAAGGCTGATGATATTCTTTGTGATTGACGTTGCCAATCATACGGAGGCTGCTTCATCGAGGTGTCGGCCGCTGTGATGGGAACACACGTGATGCAGGCCGGAGGCTTTCTTCCAACTTGAGCTTGTGCGGGTAAGATGAAGTAGTAAGGACCGAGTGAGATGTTCGCTTTGAGTGCGCTTGAGGTGCATGTCGAGACGGGATCTTGACCTTTGGAGTCCAAGATTTCGAAGCTTCTTTGGCGTAGGGTCCCTTTTCAGTTCGTGGCTCGGTATGGCTGGCGCTTTTGTGCTGTCCGTGGAGGAGTTCACTGGGATTTGGCCAGGAACGTGTCGAAGACATTCACCTCTGGACTTATGGTTTTGCTTGTCTCTCCCGTTTTGCAGGAGTGGGAGGAGCACTGATTGCGTAAAGGCCGGCCCTGCTAACGCATTTCAATTCGTTTCTTTGTCATGTGCAACTTTTACTAAAGCATCAATAGTGGCTTTGAGAGATCTTCCCAAGAGACGAGGGTTGGATTATCTGGATCTTCGGGCCCTCGGTGGCGGTGCGAAGCTTCGTCCCAGTGATCATGGAGCGGGGCATTGCCATGGCCTTGTGCGGAAACTAGGCTTCTTTGGAGTAGATGGCGTAGTAATCAAACTTTCACGAGGGTTCTCGAGGGTTCCGGCATTTGTGGGATCACCAGATTCATACCTCTTTTTCAGTTTTTGTTGAGAAGATAGCTTAACTTCTTTCGTCGAGGGCGGCCCTCGTTCATTGCATCCTGGAATTCCATTTCCCAGGGACAATATTCTGTCGCGGAACGTCCCACCGGATGTGTTCGTTGTTCGGCGGTGGTACAAGGACCTCGGAGGCTGGATGGGCGAGGCTTTCCTCTGGAAGAGTCTTGTGGTCTTACGTCATAAACTTGCATGGCCTCGTACGAGGGTAATAGCCGGTTGACTTACGGGAGACAATGAGAGATGTTAGAGGCGTAGGGCTTGATCATGGCTTAGGAAGCCCCAGGTAGTTGGGTGGCTAAGGTTCCGAAGTGGTGCATGGCACCTTCGATCGAGCTTGTTGCTCACCTTGGCGTTTCTCGATAGCCGCGAGGACACTGCGAGCTTCTTCCGGTGTTGGGAAATTTCTTGAGGGGTAGGTCCGTTCTCATCCTTGTTATCGACTTGGCCATGGGAGTGTGGTGCCACTGGTGACGAGGTGGGAATTGGGTAGGACCTTCTTTGTTTTGACCTTTGGGAGACGGGTTCCGGGTACTCGACCACTCTCTGTTAGGCTGGAGGGGTGATGGGCAAGGTTTAGACACGGGAATGGCCCTAACGGGATAAAGGGGAAAGCTCGCGTGGCATGCGGTTTCCGTTTCTTTTATTTTTGATTTTTTTTTTTGTTGTTTTAATTTACTTAAAACATGTTTTCTCGAAGAATCCTAGGTAGGTTGGAAAAGATTGCTCTTATTTTTGCGTGACTATGCTAGATCTGAGTCGATGGAGACCATAAATGCGGCTATAAGCCCCTCGTTTTGCACACTGTATTTCGACATCCCGGTGGACGGCCCGGGCGGGTCCTATAGTGCAAGCGGTTTCCACCGGCCTAAAGAAAAATCGAACCTAAGGACACGAGCACATGTCATGTTCGTTTTGATGCGTTAGCCATGTGAATAGTGAGCCGAGCCGGCCCAGCTGAGTCAAGATCGGAGTCGAAGAGTTCGGCATGACCTCTCTTTACCTTGCTTGCGCAGGGATGCGCGACGTTAGGCGTTGGGTACAGGTCATATCGTGCATGGCGACGTATCAAAGCGTGATGACATGGTGTCATGCGAGCATGGATGTATATCGGGACGGAACATCGATGCAGGTGTAGCCGGAAATCAAGATCGAGTCGAGATTTTAGCATGACCTTTCATCGCTTTGCTTAGCGCAAGGGATCTTGAGTTAGAGCCTTGACTCGAGAAAAATGGCGGCATGGTATATGTATCCAGGCTGTATGACACGGGGCCAGGTAAAAACCAACCGAGTACGGGCGAGTGTGACTCGAGGCTCAAACGTGCGGGGTTGACGCTTGGCTAGGATGGGATGTTTGGAATGATCCGTGCGCGCCCAAGAGGCCTAGGAAGACCAAACGGGCCTGGCAGAGACCACTCCGGGTTAAGGGTTGTAGTGTGCGGTGTATCCAAGCGGCCGAGGTGCGCGTAGTGTGCGGTGTAACCGGGCGGCGGCGTGATGTGAGTAGAGTGCGGGTGTAACCGGCGGGATGCGAGTAGTGTGCGGTCTCTAAAATTCTTTTACGAGTAAAACGAAGTTTTTGAAGAATTTTAAATGTATGCACGAGATGTATATTGATGCATTTTTTGTATTTTTATTTTTTGTAAAATAAAAACGAAGCACGTGCACACACACAATAGTTAAAGGAAGGGTAAAATGAAAGTTTGACCCTCATCATCGTTTTAAAAATCTTTTGTTTTGTTTAAAAGTTTTTAAAACAAAATTTCCCAGTGCGTGAATGTGTGCCCAAAATTTTTGTTTATTGGAATTCACGCGAGTTTGAAGACATCGAGTTATTTGAAAAACGGAGTCGCCACGCCATTTTGATTACCTCAAAACTTTGAAAAAAAAAGGTTTTATGGGTTCGGAGGTTAAGTTACCCCTTGGGAAGAACGTTTGGCGTTCACCCAAAGTGCCTTGCCGGAGCAAGTCTCCTAGATTTCATTAATCGTGTTTGCTTGCGTGCTTTCTTTGTGTGCATGTGTTTGAAAATAAGGGGGAATGTCTCAAGTTATCTTCCGGACGTACAAACCATTTGTTGGTTGTCGCTCGGGATTCCTTGGAATTTATGTATTTGGGATTATGATCCCGTCCTCATCTTATGACTTATGATCATCGCATTTTTAAGCCTCGGGACCCTCGGGACTTGCGTGATCGAGAGAATGACTCTCTTTTGGGTCAAAGATGAGGTTCTTTAGGAAGGAATGTCCTTAGCCCATCAATCCTACGCTTTAAGACGGTCGAGCTCGTATAAAGGCTTCATACTCATTCTTAAGCGATAATCGGAGATATAGGGTTCAAGGTTATCCTTTTCCTAAAGAAATCATGAACCTTTAATGGAAGGAACGATGCAAAGATGAGAACTTTTACACCGGTCCGTTCCGAGGTTGGGGAAAGGGAAATGCATGATAAAAAAAATGACTCTTTAATGAAAAGATGACATTTTTAGGTTGCAAATGATGCTTTTTGATTTAAAGAAATGATCTTTATGCAAATGATGCATAAAGATTTGATTTTTATGCAAATGATGCATTGAAAAAGGGGTTTTGATGCAAAGGATGCGTTTTCATTGAAAAAGATTTGATCTTTATATGCAAATGATGCATAAAGATGACATTTTATTGGAAAATAGGGATTTTAGGTGCAAAGGATGCACATTTATGAAAAAGACTACATTTTTATGACAAATGAGGTCTTAATGCATGCAAAGGGAAAGGGGTGATAAAGATATGATCTTTATGAATAAATGCCAAGTCCCGAAGCAAGATATATGAATGCAATGAGCAAGTATATCAATTAAAATGCAAGGTTAGGGCGTGCGAGGTTACCAATCGTTTCCTTCGCTTCTTCGGACGGAGCTAGGAGGAGAGGTTCTTCTTGGGTCTTCAAGGAGGAGGGAGATGGCTTCTTGAGCTTCTTCTTCGCCTTCTTGAGCCTTGAGGAGTTTTCTTCACGTACGGGTGCTATGGAGTGTGTGTGTGATTGTTGGTGTTGTTGTTGTTGTTGTTGAAATGGGTAGAGGAGGGCTCTATTTATAGGCGATGCGGATAAGGCTAATGAAGCCGTGCGGCTGCGAGCTCTTTGCAAATGAGGCCGTGCGGTCTTATCCATTGTGACTCGGCATTCTAGAACCATGCGAGGTGGCATCATTCTAGAAGCTTCTCCACTTTAATTAAGAAAAACGTGTTTTCTTAATTAGGAAGGCTCCTTACGGCCTAATTTAAATTTGGGGTGTTCCGGGACATTTCCGGAACACTAGGAAGGTCAGGGAATTGCAGGAAATTTACCGAAATGTCGGGAAAATTAGCTTAGGAAGGCATGAGCCGAGATTTGGGTACTTACGAAGCCCCTCGGCAACGTCACTTGCAAGGCGAGTGGGGTTGTCGATAGAAAAAGGATCCGATGCGGCGAATGCGAGACGGATTGGGAGACGAGGTGGTCGAGTGGGTGAACCTTTTGGAAGGCTACCTACGTATCCGGAGGAATCGAAGCCGGGCCGTAGTTCGGAATTAGGATCCATTTGGGGGAGGAAGAAGAAAGCGGTCTCTTCTTTGGGGACATAGAAGAGAAAATGACCTAGGAGGTCAAGCAATTGATCCCTCTTTGGGGACATGCTAGGAGTGACCCAGGTGGTGAATATTTGAACTTCTATGAGGGCGCTTTATCAGCGAGGAGTGACAAAGGAACGGGGTGACCAAAGTGGTCGAATGGCTGGACCTTTTATAAAAGGCTACCTACGTATCCCGGAGGAATCAAGCCTTGATCGTAGTTCAAGCATCACTAGATAGTTAGGAACGATGTCTAGGATCCTTGAGATTTTGACAATTCGGAGGCTGTCACCTGAGGAAGCTAGAGCTTACGGCACTATCTCTTTATGACGGGGATAGAGGTAACTTAAGTTGGGAAACTTGAGCGTACGTCGCTATTCGCGGATAGAGGTATCACAAGTTGAAATGACTTGGGCATACTTCACTATTCACGGATAGAGGTAGCCTGAAGTTGGAATGACTTGGGCATACGTCACTATTCGCGGATAGAGGTAGCACAAGTTGGAATGACTTGGGCATACGTCACTATTCGCGGATAGAGGTAGCACAAGTTGGAATGACTTGGGCATACGTCACTATTCGCGGATAGAGGTAGCAGAAGTTGGAATGACTTGGGCATACGTCACTATTCGCGGATAGAGGTAGCACAAGTTGGAATGACTTGGGCATACGTCACTATTCGCGGATAGAGGTAGCACAAGTTGGAATGACTTGGGCATACGTCACTATTCGCGGATAGAGGTAGCACAAGTTGGAATGACTTGGGCATACGTCACTATTCGCGGATAGAGGTAGCACAAGTTGGAATGACTTGGGCATACGTCACTATTCGCGGATAGAGGTAGCACAAGTTTAGAGTTCGACAATTCGGAGGTTGTCACCTAGTGTTATCCCGTTATAACAGGAATTAACGGAGCGGCGGGAATAAAGCTTGATTGCTAAAGAGATAAGGGATATTTTACGAAAAGATGTTATCTTGGTTAAAAGATAACGGAAATTGCATGCCCAGTGGAAGGTCCGAGGGCGGGATTGTAATTTATGCTCGGGCGAATGAAGCCGCCCGGCATGAGATGGAGAAAAAAGAAAGCCGTACGGCTAGAAGCTGTTTTTTCAGATTATTTAAAATCGGGTTTTGAACGGGCATTGGGCACCATTGCCGCCCACTTCGGTAGAGAGAGAGAGAGAGAGAGAGAATTTTCGAAATTCTTGACCCCTTTTGCTTCCCTTTGATTTGAAATGGATCCGGAGGGCAATCCCATACCAAGGCAAGCGAGGAGAAACATCTCGGCGGCTGCGAGAAGGAGGAGGAAGGAGCTCGTGAGGACGGAGAGGAAGTATGACTTCCTTACGCCTCCATCGGAGCTTTATCAGGGAGAAGGAGCACAAATCAACGAACCCGCGATCGGTTGGGGTAAGCATTCTCATTTTGATCAAATCCGATGATTTTGCTTGATTTTTGAATGATTTAGGGCTTGACCCGAATTATAGGATTTTGAATGATTTTTTTTTTTTTTGAATGATTTTGAGATGCATGAACAACCTATGAGGCTAAGAATATGCATGTGCAACTTGTTTTGATGAAAATTATGAGAATGACTCACTTTTTCTCGCAAAATGAAGTAAGAATTTTTTCCAAAATATGAGACGGAGTTCTTGCCTTGTGCTAGAACTAGGTCAAAATTCTGATTTTCAATGAGAAAACACGATTTTGGAAGATGAAAATGATTCATGCATGCCATTTTTTTTTTTGAAAAATAATGCTTATGTGCAAAAAATTGTGATTTTGTGCTTTAGGAAAGCAATGACCAGCGTTTCAAGTGATGAAAGACACGTTTTTGATGCAAAAGTCATGCTAGAAAAACTTTTATGAATGCTTTTCTTTTGAAAATATGTGCACTTTTGAATATATGCATGCTTTTTGAAATGATATGAAGGGTGCGCTTCTTTTGATGTGCTTGTCTACGAGGAGAACAAGTCTAGAGGACCGTCGGAGATAGCGGTCAAGCTTTGGCGAGAGGATGCGAGATTTTGAGAAGGATGGGGCAAATCCCAGCTTGGTGGTGAGGGCTGCGGCTTGGATGCATTTGTAGAGGCCATTGGTAGGGGTGTCCACATCACCTCTAAGAGCGAGGAGCTTAGTCCGGGCCCTATGCGAGTTACAGTGGGACGAGTACACATAGCTTTCACTTTGGCTGGGGAGAGGCAGCGGTGACTCTGCCCGATTTCACCGCTATTACGGGCTTACGGTTCACGGGAGGCCCGTGACTTGGAGGACCATATTGCTGGCGAGGAGTTTCGGGCTTTGGTCGGGTTTGAGGCGATTCGAAGGGGTGGGGATGGAGACACGGAATGTCGAGGTGGCGATCCCAGACTAGCATGCGAGAATTTTCTTTGCTAATGATGTGGCCCTTGTGGTGGCTAGAGCATTCATATGGTTGATGCTATCGATCACCATCTTTGCCAGTGCAGGACGATAGCTATGACTTGCCTCCTCGACTCTCTGGAGGATGTTGATGGGATAGGGACGGTCTCTTGGGGAGAGGCCGGATTGGCGGAGCTCTACTTCTCGTTGGACATGTACGGTCGGAACAAAGGCTGCTTCGATGGTGTTGCTTTTCTTTTGCCCTTGAGGTAGTCTCCTTTTTTTTTTCTTTTCTCTTTTCTGTCTTGAGACTTTTATGAGAGAAAATGACCTTTTGATGTTTGAACATGCGAGGCTGGTTTTGCGAGGTGATCGGGTTCTTCCACTTGGAACCGGCAGTGATGTCACCATCTTCCCTGCTATGGTTATTTGGAGGAGATGCGAGAGATAAATTCACGGGAAGACCCGGATTACCTTCGACTACAAAATGGTGAGGCCGGTCATCAATAGGGATGGGCACGACGGAGTGGACTTCTACCCACAGGGCGGGTATCGAGAGATCTTCTTTGGGAGATGCTATAGAGGTGACGAGGCGAGAGAGGTGGCTCGCGGGGCGACATGTGATGTCATTTATCGGGGACCGCTTCTCGAGCGGCATGGTCATGTTCCCCACTAGATGCCATTACTCCTTCGACCCTCCGGCACGGATCTTTGCGGCCCGAGGGCGCGGCGGATGAGATTGCTAGGTACCGAGGCGAGGCGTAGGCTGCGGAGAGGAAATGCTGACATGGACACCCCCTACTGTGTGTTTGTGGAGCGGCGCACGAGGACGCCGAGAAGCTAGTGAAGGCGGCGGTCACTCGGGGGATATGGGGAGGATGAGCCCTCTTGACCCGCCCGATCCCTCCTGCACATTTGTCCTATGTGGTCCATGGAGTGCCGAGGAGGATAGAGGATACATGTCCCGATCTTCAGGGAGCCCCAGTACACCTTGCCACTTTGATAGCTTGTAAGTGTACTCTTAGGAGTCTTATTCCCTTTTTAGCTTTGATTTTACGCTTTTTGCTATTTTACGAGATTTTACGAGATTTTTCTCTTTTTTTTTTCTCGGGTTCCGGCTCGCACTTACGATAGGGTGGTCGGGCGAGAATAGGGGTTTGGAAGGACATGTGCCGGTCTCTTACGAGGAAGGCGCTGCGCTTGAAGCGGCGGCGGATGCACGGGAGCACAGGCGCAAGAGACGGCACGTCGGGGCACAGCGTCTACCTCATCGGCCTCGGAGTACTCTTCCCGATGCTATGCCTCGGGGCGGGGACCCAGCCCGACGTGCAGGCGGCGGCGAGTATGGGCACGATAATGTCCATCTATCGATGTGAGCGACCGGGAGGACTGATGAGGAGGCTAGCATTCTGGCGGCGGCGATGAAGATGAAGAAGAATCGGAGGCCTAGGAGGTCTCTAGAGTAGATTTGGAACAAAAACAAACAATTTACAATTTTTATGCACACTTTGTTTATTTTTGCTTTATTTGGGGCGCCGATGGGGCGAAAACATTGTATTTATGTTTTAATTGCTTTTCTAATTCATGCTTTTTCAATTTGCATATTATCGAGCCTTGGGGCGACTTTTTGCTTGGAATTGGGGTGAAAATGGGCCAAAATGATTTATAATGGTGTATAAATGCTTGAATGGCTTACGGATATGTTTTTGTACGGGTTTTGGTTGAAAAAGTGGGGTGAAAACTCCGCTTGGCGCAGCAACTTTGGTTGCTTTGCAGAATTTCTGCGAGAGGGCTAATGTGGCCGTGCGCGCATGGCCTTGAGGGCAAATGAAGCCGTGCGGCTTACAGTTCTGTACGAAGGCTGGATTTATTTTACGAATAAAAGCAAGGCTTGGCCATTTCATTTCATTTCACTCTAGACTTGTCCCAATTGTTCCCGAGGCATATTTTGGACCTAAAAGCACCATCTTTGATCATTTTGCGATGGAGAATCCCGTTAGATTGCAAAGGGAGAGCAGAGACCATTTTCTATCCGGTCTTCAATCTTGGGCGAGATATAACTTCCAAAATCACAAGGGGCTGCTTGATTCTTCCTTCAAGATCAAGTCTTTATGGCATTTGAGGGATCTCCCGCCCGATTGGGATACATTGAGAGCCGCAGCAAAGTTACAGGATGTCAGGAGACATGTTTCTTGTTTCTCTTACAACGAAATCGTCCCAACGCACGAAGACTTGAGCCTTGATTGGGGGTCCGAGATTGAGGCTATATCTATTCCGGGATCGGAGACGTGCCGGTGACGGTAAAGCTTGCATCTTTTTGCAGATTCCTTTGGGAGAGGTGAGAGGATGATGGTAGCCGGATAGGATTGACCTTTACGATATCCGGGCGAGGTTTGGGTCTCCCGGATATAGGCTGCGACCACGGTGGCTATGGATGCTTTCATTCTCTGCGTATTCTCTATTTTGTTCAACTTCTTGAGTCCGTGGGGATGCTGTCATAGTGGTCTCTTGGACATGGTCGAAGGCTGCGAGGGGTGGGAAGGATATTGTCCGTGGTTTTGGGAGAGACATTTCATGGGATTGATAGGATGGCTCGGGGAGACCGTTTCATGAGGTCGGGAGTCCGGCTATGTTGACTTTGTGGGCTGCGAGAGGCTCGGGGGCTTTGCACGGGGCTTTGCCGACTTCGGTGCCCTTGGGTGATTTCTCGGAGAGGTGCACCTAGGCGGCGAGGAACGGGGTAGGCGGGAGGCGATGATGGCTAGGCTATCCGCTTCGGACATCCGTTGGTGGATACCACATTGGAGGTTGCGGCCGGGAGGATATTTCGGGAGTCTTATCTTTGTGAGGGTTCCGAGATTACAGGTCGATCCTTCTACGTACCACCTTGGTATCCGGGCGGTTTGGGGCTTCTGGAGCCATTGAGTGATTGGGAGGACATCAGGACCATGGAGGTGGTGTCATTGGACATGAGAGATCCGGCCCGGCTTCTCTTTCTTCTCGAGGGCTTGGACACATACTTGCTTTCCCACCCGGGGCTATCTTCGGGAGCGGGAAGAGCACCATCTTGACCACTTTGTCTACTTGGGTGGTATGAGAGGGAGATGGGAGCGACTCGGGTTATCTTGGAGGATAGACGTCGAGCTTTATTGGGAGGCGGCGTGACTCGAGTAGGACTACGAGGAGGCGAGGCTAAGGCGAGTTGCCATAACCCAATCGGAGAGTGACTTGAGTCGGGGATATGGAGGCTACGAATTTACGAGAGATTGTCAGAGAGTCGCTCCTTTGGCCCGAGGCTCGGAAGGGAGGAGAGTGCGGACTACCGAAATGCTACGTATAGAAGAAAGCGGCTCATTGACACGGGGTTGGTAGAGGCTCCGGAGTGAGGATACCGAGAGGTCGGGATGAAGGGGGATACCAGACATTATTATTGAGAAGAAAGGAAGAAGACTCGACGAG
>JAFEMH010000380.1:652500-806490 GCA_022495995.1 Adenophora triphylla var. japonica
ATAATAATAATAATAATAATAATAATAATAATAATAATAATAATAATAATAATAATAATAATAATAATAATAATAATAATAATAATAATAATAATAATAATAATAATAATAATAATAATAATAATAATAATAATAATAATAATAATAATAATAATAATAATAATAATAATAATAATAATAATAATAATAATAATAATAATAATAATAATAATAATAATAATAATAATAATAATAATAATAATAATAATAATAATAATAATAATAATAATAATAATAATAATAATAATAATAATAATAATAATAATAATAATAATAATAATAATAATAATAATAATAATAATAATAATAATAATAATAATAATAATAATAATAATAATAATAATAATAATAATAATAATAATAATAATAATAATAATAATAATAATAATAATAATAATAATAATAATAATAATAATAATAATAATAATAATAATAATAATAATAATAATAATAATAATAATAATAATAATAATAATAATAATAATAATAATAATAATAATAATAATAATAATAATAATAATAATAATAATAATAATAATAATAATAATAATAATAATAATAATAATAATAATAATAATAATAATAATAATAATAATAATAATAATAATAATAATAATAATAATAATAATAATAATAATAATAATAATAATAATAATAATAATAATAATAATAATAATAATAATAATAATAATAATAATAATAATAATAATAATAATAATAATAATAATAATAATAATAATAATAATAATAATAATAATAATAATAATAATAATAATAATAATAATAATAATAATAATAATAATAATAATAATAATAATAATAATAATAATAATAATAATAATAATAATAATAATAATAATAATAATAATAATAATAATAATAATAATAATAATAATAATAATAATAATAATAATAATAATAATAATAATAATAATAATAATAATAATAATAATAATAATAATAATAATAATAATAATAATAATAATAATAATAATAATAATAATAATAATAATAATAATAATAATAATAATAATAATAATAATAATAATAATAATAATAATAATAATAATAATAATAATAATAATAATAATAATAATAATAATAATAATAATAATAATAATAATAATAATAATAATAATAATAATAATAATAATAATAATAATAATAATAATAATAATAATAATAATAATAATAATAATAATAATAATAATAATAATAATAATAATAATAATAATAATAATAATAATAATAATAATAATAATAATAATAATAATAATAATAATAATAATAATAATAATAATAATAATAATAATAATAATAATAATAATAATAATAATAATAATAATAATAATAATAATAATAATAATAATAATAATAATAATAATAATAATAATAACCAAATTGCAAATATTGACAAAATGTAGGTAACCAAACTGCAATTTGCCCTAAGCCTAAATTTGTCTACTCTTATGCCCATGTGAAATGTCAATTTTGTCCCTTATATTTGACGTGCAAGGCACATGTCTTAGTTTTTTAACGAGAGTTACGTTTTTAATGAATTTTATATTGAATTGTAACAAATTTACAAACATGGCTAGGAGATTGCAACTTTTACACTGTTGGGAATCAAATTGCAAATATTGACAAAACATAGGTAACCAAACTGCAATTTGCCCAATTAATATCTCCTCATTTTCTCTCCTACTTTAATTTTCCTACTCACAACACCTCATTCCACTAATTCTCTCTTCTAATTTTTCTTAATTTTTGTGACAATTTTTAATATCAAGTGAAATGAAATTGAGGGAGTATATCATAATGATTGGTCCTGACCATCCACCCGTCGAGAGGAGATGGTGGTCAATAATAGACCACCGGCAGAAGGGGCAGAATAAATTTTGCGGAGGGGCAAATCCGATTTCCCGTCTCTCCACCAATTATCAATTTGTATACTAAATTATTAATGAGGAGTAAATATAATTGTTTAAAGTATTCATTATACTACAACAAAAATGGTCCTTATATTTTGAACCGAACAAGCGCATTTGGATCCTTTAAATAATAAACTGAGGTTTTAATTAGACAATTAAGGAATTTTACTTTTAGATTGGCTTTTCTGATTACGCCTCATGTCTTTCATCAACTTTAACTTGATAAAAAAAATGTTGGGAATGTCATATCGTCACTTAGGGGCCGTTTGGTTCGGTGGAAAAAAAGTGAAGGAATGGAATGGTCAATGGAATGGAATTCATGAAGGAATTGGAATGGAAAAAAACTGGTCAAACACTCCGTTTGGTTGGCACGGAATGAAATGAAATTGTCATTCAATTTCTTGGCAAATCATGTTTGGTTTGAAAGTACAAATTTTAGGAATGGAATGAAAACATATAAAATGACCAATTTACCCTTTAAAAAAAAAAAAAAAAGAAATTGGAGGGGGGGTGTGGGGGGGGTGTGGGTGGGGTGGGTGGGGTAGGTAGGGGGTATGCAAAACGAGTAAAAAATATTTTTTTTCGTGGGGTGGGGGGGTGGGGTAGGGGTGGGGTAAGTAGGGGGTATGCAAAATGAGTAAAAAAATAATTTTTTTTTTGCATGGGGGGTGGGGTAGGGCGGGAGGGCCGGATGGGGGTAGGCGGGGGTCTTTTAAAAAATTCTTGGGGTGGGGGGTAGGGCGAGGGTGGATGGGGGAAGGTAGGCGGGGATTTTTTTTAAAAAAAAAAAATTCGTGGGGGGTGGGGTGGGGGGGGTGGGGGGTAGGGCCTGGATGGGGGGAAGGTAGGCAGGGTTTTTTTAAAAATTTTTTTTTTTTTTTCGGGGGGGAGGGGGAGGTGGGGGTGGTGTGGGGGGGGGGTGGGTGCTGGATGGGGGGGGTGGAGTGGAGGCCGGATTGGGGGGTAGGCAAGGGTGGGGATATTTTGGTCAAATTTTTTTTTTTTTTCATTTCCTAAGGAATTGACCATTCCTCCCATATTTGGAAGGAATGGCCAAATCTTTCATTTGATGGAATTCATCATTCCATTGCCATGGAAATTGTAAAACAAACACACCAAAGGAAATGGCCAATGGAATTGACCATTCCAATTCCCTCATGAAATGACCAAATGACACCAACCAAACGGCCCCTTATTGGTCCTTTTTTATGTTTTACCATGTATGTATTTTACCTACAGCCCTTATAACAGTATGAAGTCTAAAACTTGCACCAAATATTACAAGAGTGAAAGCCATAAAAACTAGATGGTAGAAACCTTCTGAATCATAAATGATTAACAAGGTAAAAGATTAACAATGATCCTTACTGAAGAGCAATAAATCCAGTGACCAAAAACCAATCAACATTGTTTAAAACCAATTCATCAAATTCAACTGACAAATCTTAACCTACAAAACTACGCCTTCCTCTTGCTTACTTCTCTGATGAGTTGGGACCCCTCTTCTTTCCAACATAGACCCATATAGTAAACGCACATAACAACACATGGATGCAAGCAAAAAGGAAGATGTGTGTATATGTGTGTGTCTAGTCAATCTAAAAGAACGTAAATTTCTCAGTCATACTAGAAAATGATTTTTCTACATTGCCTCTCACTGACTGTATGCCACATCTTCTTGCTCAGAAGCTCAAAATAAACAAGTTCATCATTTCTTTGCGACAAACAAGTTGAATCATGTACTTGTAATATTGTTGGAGCATGTGACTTTTACTGAAGCCAAAGGGAATACAAGAATCGAAAATAAGCACCTTTGTAGCAGTTAAATGGCAGCAAACTAAATATACCAAATTAGTACCTTTCAGCCACAAACTCAGATACACCAAATTAAATGATACCCATTTTTAAAGACATATCTTTCTCAGCAGTTACTTATTTGCAGATGGTTCCATGTTTAGGCCAGCTTCTTTTACTCTCCAGACTTCAATTATCATTCTATTTGATTTGAGGTTGCCTTCTTATATTTTCAAAGATCCATGTTTGGGGCCTAATAGTTATCTAATGGAGTCTATATTAGTGCCTAAAATGTCTTAGGGATGGGTGTACTGCACAACGATACTAAAATACAGTATGTAGATACAGATAAATTGTCAAATTTTTTGATAACGAATGCTAAACCAATAAATAAAGTTGATAAATCACAGAAAAAATATACTCTCTCCCCAAGTAAAATTATCACTCCGAACAATGGTCCTCCAGTCTAATAAGTCTAACAAATAGTTAATTTCTTAAAGGTATAAAGAAATTACCGGCGGTGAAAAATTGGCGATTGTACTGCATCCGCTTGTGAGCACGGTCACGGGGCTTCTTCTTCTTGTCCTGCTTAGCTAACTTCGGTGTTTGGCCTCTGACCTTACCGGCACGAGCCAATGGTAGCAAGTGAGCTATCACTCTGAGCCGGGTAGGACCACAAGGGTGGCAAAGCTCTCCCAACAAAATTTTAACTACATTCCCAGGGCTCAAACTCGAGATCTCTAGTTAAGCTAGAACACCTCATTACCAGGTGATCTAGGTGCTAGCTTGTTTGTCTTACTTTCCAAAGATATGATATTCATCTTACTTGCTATACTAAAATGTATTCTTTTCTTTTCGTAAAAAGTATCACTTTCTAATTTGGTTTGTTCCCACAACGAGAACTCCTATTTCAGAAAGACGATATGATTTCCGTGCAGTTACAAGGAGGTACAAACATGTTCAGCTAAAAGTTCAACTTATCAAATGAAACTATTCTTTGGGGCAAAGGGATTATGTTTTTTTTTAAAAAAATTAAAGGAAATTTAGAGAAGCAAAAGTATGATATGGAAAGTATGACTTGTCAAAAACGTCTCTTTTCTTGGGAGGGAGAGAGTATGTGAACTATTCACTAAAGAGTTCAAATTTATTTGGAAAATTAAGTTCTTAGACAAACATCGAACATAGAAGAGGAAATGCATTACCTAGCAAACAAAGTATATTATTGATGTAGCATGAAATGGTCTAAACAGGATCAGCAACAGGTGCACGGCCGCGTCTAAAGGAAAGCACAACCGTGCACATCAATGTTACAGCTTCACGGTTCTTTGGTTTTATTATTAGTTTATTTTATTAGGATTCGTCTCATATTATTATCGTTATTAGTTATTTTAGTAATTTTAAGTGAGGGGTATTTTAGTCTATAGGGTTTTAAATAAGAGTAGGTCTGCTGAGAAACGCGTTTCTCCATAACTATGGAGAAACGTGTTTTTAATAGCCAGAAGCTATGCGTTTGATGACCAGAAATTTTTTTTTGGATATCAGTCTCAAAGGGTTCTGGATATCCAGAAGCTTTGGAACGGATATCCAGAAGCCTTTGGGACGGATATCCAGAAAAAATAGATTTGAAGTCAAATCCAAGGCCAAGACCAGAAATTGCTTATTGAAGGTTTCTGGATATCCAGAAACCTTCAAATGTATATCTAGAAACCATCAAATGAATATCCAGAAACATTTTGAAAGTTTCTGGATATTCATTTTGAAGGTTTCTGGATATCACTTTCATAAGCTTCTGGATATCCAGAAGCCTTGGCCTGCATTGTCGCGCGACAAGTCGGGCCCCATTTCTCCATAAGTTACAGAGAAACGCGTTTCTCCCCAGATTTTGTGTTTAAATAAGTCATTAGTATTCTTTTCCTTTATAGATTAGGATTTGCGAATATAAATAGGTTGCTAGGGTTTTTGTAATAGGAGAGTTTTATTATTATCAATTTATGATTGCTTAGCAATTTGGGTTTTCAACCTTTAAGTCTTAATTGGCTTGCAAAAGAGATCTGATTGATTTCTTATCAAATCCTTTGTTCGTGGATTCGAATTAAGGTCGAACGTTCCCTTGAATTGTTTGTTTATCTTGTTGATTTCCGCTGCGTTTACATCAATTATATACTCCCTCCGTCCAAAATTAAGAGTCCTTTTTGACAGAACACAGTTTCAGTAGATTATTCAACTCTATTAATAAAATGTTCGGCCCACCATGGAGGAGTATTCACTAGAGCAAAATGAGAATATTCTATGACTAAGGGTTGTGTCCACTATGGAGAAGAGCACCAAAGGGTAAAAATATAAAACAATTACGCCCAAAATGGATATTTTGTTAGGGGACAGTTTTTTGGGACATCCCAAAGAGAGATAAGAGACTCTTATTCTGGAACGGAGGAGCATAATTTATTGAACAAATGCTTTGCGTGCGAGCAAATCACCAACAAGTCCAAGATCACTACCAAAGCCTCCTTGTATAATAGATGAGCACTTGATCTAGGATTGCAACATAGGAATTCAGTTAGAAGGAGAAGGGTAGTTCGGGGAGATATGCCAATTTGTACTCCTTTATGTTTTCATATATATAACCTACTAATTAAGAGAGTGGCGTTAACATAAAATAGTGTAAAAGATTCATGAGGAACCGCATCCTCCCATAAATTAGTAAACGAAGGTTGACATTGAATTTCTAATCAAATAATAGTAATATAAAATGTTCACAGTATTCTATGGATCATTGATGCTACCACGCCAAACGGGTTGCACAGGAACAGATTTTGAACAGGAACAAAGGATACTCCGGCTGCTTCTTAGAATGGTCTCCTACACACAAGCACAAACGTCAACTAGGCCGGGGTGGCTCCGGCAAAACCCCTCCGGCGTGAGTAAGATGACTGGTCTTAACAAGCAAATAACAATGGAAACTTAGAGATAGAGAGAGAGAGAGATAGCTTAGAGAGAGTATGTGAACTTACAAATGATATTTTTCCAAAGGCTTGTCAATCATCCACATAAGGTGCCAACCACCCCAAAGTTAGTGGAGAATCACTGTTCACTTTATCACATCACTCCATATTTGACGGTTATACACTGTTCATCATGTCAATTTATTTAAAAACGATGGCTATAGTGGGATATACACGTGGCAGACTGACCATCATTTAAAATCACCGGTCACATTTGTCGCCCAGGCGACAACCCAAAGGAAGGTGGCAATTCTCATATTGCCGCCAATTCTATCCTTTACTCGGGCGACATTCTCGCCTATTGATCATATCAGTGCATGCTACTAACAACCAAAGAGTGCTTCTCGCCTAATACTTACTCTCACGCGCCGGACTTCACATGTCGCCACTATACTTGTCGCCTCACTATTTTGGGCCTGCCTGAATACACATATTGTGAGCACCCCAACCCGGGACCTAACACGTGTCCCGAGCTAAGGGAGCTCAAACTCAGAAAAACCATCTCAATTTTTAAAACATTTATTTGCCTTTAAAAGAAAACCACCTTTCAAACTTACAATTTTAAAATCAATTAGTAATATCT
This sequence comes from Adenophora triphylla var. japonica, assembly GCA_022495995.1. Lineage (NCBI taxonomy): Eukaryota > Viridiplantae > Streptophyta > Magnoliopsida > Asterales > Campanulaceae > Adenophora > Adenophora triphylla. Next base: position 659,850 of record JAFEMH010000380.1, read on the forward strand.
CTACTTAGAGGAAATCCAACCATAACTTTAATAAACCGATATCTGATCAAATACATTGGAAACCTTAATCAACATCTGTTTAACAAAAGGGTTTTCCATACAAAATATAAAAGAGGAATACTTAACAAATACTCCTAACAACCCACTCTTATACTTAACTTGTCAAGCCCCAAAAGCAAAGTCCACAATGATACCCCGGCCTCACTGGTTCGGGTCACCTGTCTCGGAATCTAAAACAGTAAAGGGAGAGGGGTGAGAATAAATCTCAATGAGCTATTATGGATGCAAAGAAGATGCCATACAAGATGCAACACATAGCATGGCAACACTTAACACATTATGAAAGCGGTAAACACATTACGTTACCTCATTTTACCTTTTTCCGTCTGAACAATAAGTCGTACAACGTTGGGAGTAAAACTCCACTCTTTGGTGAACTGCCCCATGCACATTCACCGCTTATAGGTCTCATACCCGAGAGATCCATATAAGAAAACAGGATACATATATGACCCCCATATTTAGAGTATCATATACTATCATCGCCACGCAGAGAGCCCTGGCTTCATACGCAGCATTCCCCGGTCTCTCCTAATCGCAGCGGTGTAAAGGCTACTTCTTATCACTCAGTACAGTAGCTGCACAACCCCCACCCCGTGGCCACAGAGTGGGGAAGGGTCACCGGTATGATGTACCTTCAATCACTTATTGAACAAATCAATAATTGATTGGCATCCATCATACCCACCCGAACATATACACATTCAAGCACATAATAGATACTTGAATTATAATCCACAAAATGGGATAATCATATAACAACATGGTAATGTATACTCATGCAAATCAATACCATAGTGCAACAATTTATGTAATGCACAATGCATAATATCATCCATGCATATGAACTCAATTGAGGTACAATATAACCACATAATCCACACCGGAATACAAAATAAGCATGTACCAATTAATCCACACCGGGATACAAAATAATCAAGTACCAATTAATCCACACCGGGATACAACACAACAACATGCTCATCTTCCATTAACGAAATAGTGAAACTTATGGTTTCTACGCTATTTCTAACTAATCACCAAGGATAGGGGAACAAGTAAGGTCATCAAGTACCTTAAACCAATCCTACGAAGTCATTACTTAACCTTGAATGAGCTTAATGAAAGTGCAAGATCTACTTCCCAAGTTCTAGCCATATTGGTGAAGTACGCATAAATCTTAATAACCAATTTCAGAACACATTCTATATTACCAAGTCTCTATAAGAATTTGTGCTAATTTAACTAGTTGGGGTTGCATTCTTAAGTGGCCCCAAAGTTCTACTTGAGTCTAGGTTAAAAGGAGTGAATCCTATCCGAATTGGATTAGGTCCTATCAATTTATAATGGCTAGAGATTATCCCCCGAGGTTATTAGCAAAAATCAGCAAAAGAGAAGAACTGGGGAAGATCTGGTGACATGGGCGACCGCCCATGTCACTTGGGCGACCGCCCAAGTGAGTTACCAAGAGAGCCCACATTCTGCCGCCTTGGGCGGCCGCTCAGCCCCTATGGGCGACCGCCCATGGCCCCTTTCAGCACACATCCGAATTTCCAACTTGATTTTCTTAGTGTATTTCCTTTTTAATCTTTCCAATTTTCATGAATACTAAAGGGGTTCTCAAACCTTACATAACTCAACTTCAATCATCTAACCCAAATAAATATAAAGCTAGATTACCCACCACAAGAATTTCAACCCATCTCATTAACATTTTTCAAGTTAAACTCTCTTAACCCAACCAAACACATTTTCTTATACCATTGATCAACTTCTATGAACCAAAACCTCATTCTCCAATATTAACCAAATTTCCCTAAACCCTAAGAAGATTTCAGTTCATCAAACCATTAAAATACAACAACAATAACAACATTTTTCATGAGCATTCAAAGAAGGGAAAATCATAATAACTCACCTTTGGATTTTATAAGGAAAGATTGATCTTGATGGGTTCCTCTAGGTGGTTGAACTTCAATGGTACTCTTGGACTTGATTTTGGTGAAGAAATGCCTTGAACTCAAACTTGGGAGAAGGGAGCTTCCATGGAGGATCTTCAATGGTTTCTCTAGGAAGAAGAAGCATGAATGAAGGAGAAGGAGGAGAAGTAGAGTGAGGAGGAGTAGAAGGGGGGGAGGGGCCGGATGGAGGGTATGGGGGAGAGGAGAGGGAGACACTTGGGGAATTTGGGAGTGGAGAGGGGAATTGGCCCCCCTCTTCTAAAGGCTTACAACAATTATTTAAATCATTCCCCAAAATATTTATTCTACTCATTTTAACCTCCTCTCACTATTTATCTATTTTCTATTTTTATTATTCCCCAAACTTCTTTATTTAATAACCAATAAATTCTCAAAAGATTCCAATCTTACTACTCACCCAATTTATCTTAATTTACGAATTTAAAGACATGATTGAACACAAAAAGCTAGCACAAATATTAAAAGTATATAATATAATATTTAAAATTAGTGCCCGGGGTTGGGGTCGTTACACTCACTCCCCCTTAAAGAAAATTCGTCCCGAATTTGACTGTCACTTACCCTAAGGTTCAAAAAGCAAAGATTACCTTTCACACATTCTAACTTAACATTTTTAATTAGATTTCTCAAAGGCATGATTCCACTATACATTTCATAACCCTAACACTCTAGGACTTCACTTCCCAATTAGTCTCTCCAATACTATGATTTTTCCAAGATTCTCCAATCTCACCTTCCAATTTCCCACTATTTTCCTCAATATTTTTCTCGATCTTATAAGCTCTCTCTAAGGCTGTCTGATAATTGGTGAAGCTATCAATCCCAAATTTCTTCCTAAACTCAGTCCTCAAACCTTTTATAAACCTATGAACTCTTTTCGCTTCATACGATACCAAATGAGGGCAACTTCTAGCTAATTCCTCAAACCTGATTACATACTGATTCACCGTCATGATCCCTTGTTCTAGTCCTAAGAATTCGATCTCCTTCTTGTCCCTTGTAACCATCGAAACGAAATAATCCTCGAAATGTTTGGTGAAATTATCCCAAGTCTGGGGCGTATGATCCCGCTCCCAACTTCCCTTCAATATTTGCCACCACTGATCAGCTAAACCTTCAAGTTTGAACACGGCATACCTAACTTTCTCCTTGTTGGGACTTCCTATAACCTCGAAAATTCTATTCATTTCTGCTAACCATTCTTCTGCCTTTAACGGGTTCGGACCTCCGTTAAAGCTCGGGGGGTTCATCTTCACAAATCTTTCCAATCCATCACTTTGACATCCTTCATGTTGATTAGGAACTGATCCTCTAGTCTCCATACCTTGTACAAACTCCCTGAATAATTTCATCATCTCTTCATTCTGAATTCCACCTATACCCATATCTACTTCCTTTCCTAGCACCTTTCGCTGATCATCCTTGCTTAGGCCATTAGAACGAACTCCTGCATAAAACACTCGACGTCAATTTCCACACATTCCCCCTTAGTTTAGACATCTACCCTTGACCTCTAAACTAAGCTCTGATACCAACTGTGAGCACCCCAACCCGGGACCTAACACGTGTCCCGAGCTAAGGGAGCTCAAACTCAGAAAAACCATCTCAATTTTTAAAACATTTATTTGCCTTTAAAAGAAAACCACCTTTCAAACTTACAATTTTAAAATCAATTAGTAATATCTCTACTTAGAGGAAATCCAACCATAACTTTAATAAACCGATATCTGATCAAATACATTGGAAACCTTAATCAACATCTGTTTAACAAAAGGGTTTTCCATACAAAATATAAAAGAGGAATACTTAACAAATACTCCTAACAACCCACTCTTATACTTAACTTGTCAAGCCCCAAAAGCAAAGTCCACAATGATACCCCGGCCTCACTGGTTCGGGTCACCTGTCTCGGAATCTAAAACAGTAAAGGGAGAGGGGTGAGAATAAATCTCAATGAGCTATTATGGATGCAGCAAGATGCCATACAAGATGCAACACGTAGCATGGCAACACTTAACACATTATGAAAGCGGTAAACACATTACGTTACCTCATTTTACCTTTTTCCGTCTGAACAATAAGTCGTACAACGTTGGGAGTAAAACTCCACTCTTTGGTGAACTGCCCCCATGCACATTCACCGCTTATAGGTCTCATACCCCAGAGATCCATATAAGAAAAACAGGATACATATATGACCCCCATATTTAGAGTATCATATACTATCATCGCCACTGCAGAGAGCCCTTGGCTTCATACAGAGCATTCCCCCGGTCTCTCCTAATCGCAGCAGTGTAAAGGCTACTTATCACTCAGTACAGTAGCTGCACAACCCCCACCCCGTGGCCACAGAGTGGGGAAGGGTCACCGGTATGATGTACCTTCAATCACTTATTGAACAAATCAATAATTGATTGGCATCCATCATACCCACCCGAACATATACACATTCAAGCACATAATAGATACTTGAATTATAATCCACAAAATGGGATAATCATATAACAACATGGTAATGTATACTCATGCAAATCAATACCATAGTGCAACAATTTATGTAATGCACAATGCATAATATCATCCATGCATATGAACTCAATTGAGGTACAATATAACCACATAATCCACACCGGAATACAAAATAAGCATGTACCAATTAATCCACACCGGGATACAAAATAATCAAGTACCAATTAATCCACACCGGGATACAACACAACAACATGCTCATCTTCCATTAACGAAATAGTGAAACTTATGGTTTCTACGCTATTTCTAACTAATCACCAAGGATAGGGGAACAAGTAAGGTCATCAAGTACCTTAAACCAATCCTACGAAGTCATTACTTAACCTTGAATGAGCTTAATGAAAGTGCAAGATCTACTTCCCAAGTTCTAGCCATATTGGTGAAGTACGCATAAATCTTAATAACCAATTTCAGAACACATTCTATATTACCAAGTCTCTATAAGAATTTGTGCTAATTTAACTAGTTGGGGTTGCATTCTTAAGTGGCCCCAAAGTTCTACTTGAGTCTAGGTTAAAAGGAGTGAATCCTATCCGAATTGGATTAGGTCCTATCAATTTATAATGGCTAGAGATTATCCCCCGAGGTTATTAGCAAAAATCAGCAAAAGAGAAGAACTGGGGAAGATCTGGTGACATGGGCGACCGCCCATGTCACTTGGGCGACCGCCCAAGTGAGTTACCAAGAGAGCCCACATTCTGCCGCCTTGGGCGGCCGCTCAGCCCCTATGGGCGACCGCCCATGGCCCCTTTCAGCACACATCCGAATTTCCAACTTGATTTTCTTAGTGTATTTCCTTTTTAATCTTTCCAATTTTCATGAATACTAAAGGGGTTCTCAAACCTTACATAACTCAACTTCAATCATCTAACCCAAATAAATATAAAGCTAGATTACCCACCACAAGAATTTCAACCCATCTCATTAACATTTTTCAAGTTAAACTCTCTTAACCCAACCAAACACATTTTCTTATACCATTGATCAACTTCTATGAACCAAAACCTCATTCTCCAATATTAACCAAATTTCCCTAAACCCTAAGAAGATTTCAGTTCATCAAACCATTAAAATACAACAACAATAACAACATTTTTCATGAGCATTCAAAGAAGGGAAAATCATAATAACTCACCTTTGGATTTTATAAGGAAAGATTGATCTTGATGGGTTCCTCTAGGTGGTTGAACTTCAATGGTACTCTTGGACTTGATTTTGGTGAAGAAATGCCTTGAACTCAAACTTGGGAGAAGGGAGCTTCCATGGAGGATCTTCAATGGTTTCTCTAGGAAGAAGAAGCATGAATGAAGGAGAAGGAGGAGAAGTAGAGTGAGGAGGAGTAGAAGGGGGGGAGGGGCCGGATGGAGGGTATGGGGGAGAGGAGAGGGAGACACTTGGGGAATTTGGGAGTGGAGAGGGGAATTGGCCCCCCTCTTCTAAAGGCTTACAACAATTATTTAAATCATTCCCCAAAATATTTATTCTACTCATTTTAACCTCCTCTCACTATTTATCTATTTTCTATTTTTATTATTCCCCAAACTTCTTTATTTAATAACCAATAAATTCTCAAAAGATTCCAATCTTACTACTCACCCAATTTATCTTAATTTACGAATTTAAAGACATGATTGAACACAAAAAGCTAGCACAAATATTAAAAGTATATAATATAATATTTAAAATTAGTGCCCGGGGTTGGGGTCGTTACACATATTATACGTATTTGGCCTAGTTGGCCCATTTCGCCCTGTTGGGCCTAATTTTACTATTTCAGGCCCAAGATCCATTTTTCATAATCACATCAGTGATGGATTTGATAGATTTTTCTCTTGGTCTTAATAGGGAACTGTTGTTCTGGTTTTTCAACCGGCTAAAGAAGTAGGTGGTTGGGCAAAGAAAGTGTTAGATTCTGGGATACTGGAAAATGTTGATGCCTTTTTTGGGCTACATGTCGATACTGATAGTCCTATTAATTGGCACTGTTTCCACTAGACCTGGCCCAATTATGGCTGGTAGTGGTATCTTTGAGGCTATAATACATGGAAAATGTGGCCATGATGCCATTCTACAGCACACAGTCGATCCAATCGTGGCTGCTTCTAATGTTATTGTTACTTTGCAACATCTTGTTTCACGTGAAGCTGATCCCTTGGAGTCAAAAGTTTTGTCTCTTTCTCTCTCTCTCTCTCTGTAAATATGCTGAGAAATGAAAGAATGATCATGCAGGTTGTAACTGTTGCAAAATTCGAAGGTGGTGGCGCCTTCAATGTTATTCCTGATTCGGTTATGATTGGTGGAACCTTCAGAGCATTTTCAAAAGAAGGTTTCTTTCAGCTAAAACAAAGAATCGAGGAGGTAATATATGCAGAACAATCGATAGAGTACTCTTTTTTAGAATAATAACATATTTGATCAGCATACTTTCATTCTCTTTTACAATCTTCTTTTTGTAGTTTGGATTTTGTTTTATACTTTCCCTAAACCTTAAGGCCATCTATCTCTACTGACATGCTGACATGGAATTAATGGGTAATTGGAATTCGCTTAACTTAGTATACATTTGCAAATTAGTTCCCAGCATTGTATTTTTGCAACTCGATTTCCAATATTTTCATTTTTGTTTCAATCTATTATAAAACCGGACGGAACGTTAATTTTGATAACGATAGCTAAAGTAAATTTCTTAAGAAATGTAATGTCCACACATGCGCGCAATTCAACTAAGTCACATTTTCCCATAATTACCAATTAATTTGTTGATGTGGAAGTCCAATCGATAAAGAGGATAAAACTTTTCCAAAGCGTTGCTGGCAATATTCTCAACGCCAAGAATGTTCTAGAAATTCAACCGAGGATGGGAGCGAAAGATTTTGCATTTTTCTCGAAAGAAATTAAATGGTATTTCTACTTCCTTGGAATGCAGAATGAGACGAGAGGAAAACTTGAATCTTTTTTCTCTCCTCATTTCACTGTCAACGAACATGGACTAGTCCGGGCAAGGCCCAAATGGATTGGGCCGTAAACATAATCCACACAAGTCTCGTATACGATGAAGGGAGTGGGTTTTTTCCTACCTTCCTCGTAATTGCCTCCTCGTCATTTCCCCTATGTCGACATGGACATAGCAGACGTATAATGACCAAGGCCCAATAACACCGAGGAAGGCCTCCCTCCAAGGCTGAGCGAGGCTCCCTTGACGATGAGGAGACCTCCTCGGCTATCAAAGCAAATTGAGGAAATGGGCTTCCCATTCTCCTCGGCATCCACCTAATGATGTTCATCCACGGAAATGTTTCCAACATGTGAGTCTTAATGATGTTCATCCATAGAAATGTTTCCAAGGTGAGCATCTTAGACTAGGAAGGGACATTCACAAGGGAGCAAATACTTATAAAGTAAAGGGACATGGGGGATGAAATAAATAGTAAAAATGTGGATCTTTTGTACAGAATCATCCATGGAGATGAACTTCATGGAGATCCTCTTAGATCCAAGGACAAGAAGGAATGGGGATGTACAATAAATAAGTGAACAAAAGGCAACAAGATTACATCATTTTAGACATGGAATAGATGTATGAATAAAGAGGGTTTAGGTAGGGAGAAGGAGGTTTTACCAATGGTTATACCCTTATCTTCTTTGATTAGTGTTTGGGTTTGAGGAGTATCAAGGCTTATGTATGATTTTGTGTTGGATTTGTGTTTGGTTTTGTATCTAGGGCTGTTTTGGGAGCTTAGTTTGGCAGAGTAACAATAAGGGAATGAATTTGTTGCTTCTGAAAATGAAGGAGAAGGTTGTCAAACCAGTTACCATTCGTCTTGATTACTCTGACACTTTCAGGTCTTGATTACTCTGACACTTTCAAAGCTCGCCTAGTTGCAAAGGGTTTTCACCAACGCCCATGTCTTGATTACTTGACACTTTCAGCCCGGTTGTCAAACCAATTACCATTCGTCTCATTCTCTCCCTCGTTATTGGTCAAGGTTGGTCTCTTCGACAACTAGATATCAATAATGCCTTTCTCCAAGGTAATCTCTCTGAAACTATCTTCATGTCTCAACCCCCATGATTTCAAAACACATCTCATCCGTCTCATGTCTGCCGTCTTTCCAAAGCAATTTATGGTCTCAAACAAGCACCACGTGCTTGGTACACAGAACTCAAAAACTTTCTTACATCCTTCGGCTTTACCTCCTCTCTAGCCGACCCCTCTCTATTCTCATATTCCAAAGATTCAATCGCATTCTCCTCCTTGTTTATGTAGACGACATTATTGTCACTGCCCATTTGATTCTTTTCTTGTGAATTTCATCACTAGTCTTGCGTCTAGGTTCTCTCTAAAGGACTTAGGCCCTCTCTCTTACTTCCTAGGCATCGAGGTGATGAAGATGAATATAGTGATAAGTTTAGTTTTAGTTTTATTTATTTAATGTTATTTTCGGATTTAATATTAGGTTTTTAGTATTTTTGGTATTAGAAGTATATTAGGACTTTATTTTAAGGTTTTATTGATTGATTAGGTTACTATATAGATTAGGGTTAATTTTGAAAGTTTTTGACTTGTTTTTCAAGTCCTAGGGTCACTATATAATTAGGGTTATATGTAATTCCGAAAATCAGTTGTTGATTAATAAAAAAATTGAGTGTTTACTCTGTTTAATTCAGTTTTCTCGAGCGAAAATTGACGGTTGATCGCTGAATTTCTCGAGCGAAATTCTGTGATTAATCTTTATCAAGTCTTCCGCTACGTCAGTTGGTATCAGAGCCTTTCGTTCGATTCCAGAAGAATGGTTCGGGGGCAGAAGAGACAAACTGTGGAAGCGATCTACGAGCGAGATGAAGCGGTTCTGGAGGAACGCATCGGATCCATCGTAGATCAACGTATGGAGTTGTTGATGGAACAGTTAACGGTCTGGATGACCGACTTGTTCAATCAACAGACTCGGAGGAATCAACCTAGACCTGGTGGCAGCGACGGACAGCGAGACTGGGAGGTGGATTCTGATGGTGGTGATGTTTCGTGGCCTTTTGTCGAATCGGCGACTACCGAACTTCCAATCGATTGGTCAAAACCACCAAAATATGATAAGTGTGATTGTGAAAATTGTCAGTTTGATAGCGTCCTACCTTTTTCCGATACACCTTTTCTGATTGATTGGTTTCAGTCTTCAATTTACGATGATGAGATTATTAGTCATAGATTCGTTGATCCGTTTGATATCCCTCATTCAAAGATATTTTCTTCAAGTTACAAAAAAAAATTGTTACTTCATGAGTTTATTAGATTACATTGGACAGATTGGATGGAAGTTGTTACTAAAGTAAGCAAGTTTAAAGTCCGACAAGGTTATAAAGGAAGATTTCAAGCATTCAAGTATTATTTCAATGAGAGGATCGTTACAAATATTTTTTATGCAGTGATCAAGATTCGACTACAACTTGTTGCAAATTCGAGGACGAATTTTTTTGAAGCCGAGGAGAATGATGAAGATGAATATAGTGATAAGTTTAGTTTTAGTTTTATTTATTTAATGTTATTTTCGGATTTAATATTAGGTTTTTAGTATTTTTGGTATTAGAAGTATATTAGGACTTTATTTTAAGGTTTTATTGATTGATTAGGTTACTATATAGATTAGGGTTAATTTTGAAAGTTTTTGACTTGTTTTTCAAGTCCTAGGGTCACTATATAATTAGGGTTATATGTAATTCCGAAAATCAGTTGTTGATTAATAAAAAAATTGAGTGTTTACTCTGTTTAATTCAGTTTTCTCGAGCGAAAATTGACGGTTGATCGCTGAATTTCTCGAGCGAAATTCTGTGATTAATCTTTATCAAGTCTTCCGCTACGTCACGAGGTCACACCCAATACAAATGGGATTCTTCTCTCTCAGTCTAAATACATCACTGACCTCCTAGACAAATACAATATGGTTCATTCCAAACCATCCCCCACCCCTATGGCAACCTTTCCCACTCTCTCTGCCACCCCTCGCACACCTATTTGCAACCCCTCAGAATTTCGCGCTATCATTGGCAGCTTTCCCGGTGAATAAACTTGCACAATTCCTTCACCATCCTCAAGAAAACCACTGGATAGCCCTCAAGAGACTACTTCGCTATCTTCATGGCTCACTACACATGAGTATTTAGTTGTTTAAACAAACTCCCTCTACTCTTCATGCATTATGTGATGCCGACTGGGCGGGTGATAAGGACGATTATATATCTCCCACAGGGTTTGTCGTATACCTTGGTCGCAATCCTATAGCTTGGTCGTCCAAGAAACAAAGAGCTCTTGCCCGTTCTTCCACGGAAGCTGAATTTCGCGCTGTTGCTGCCACTACTGCCAAAATGCTATGGGTTACTAACCTTCTGTCCGAACTTGGCATCTCTCTTCCCAATACTCCGGTGATCTACTGTGACAATCTCGTAGCTACACACTACTCTGCCAATCCTGTCTTCCACTCCAGAATGAAGCACTTGGCCTAGCATTCCACTTCATTCGAGAACAAGTTCATCTTGGGAAACTTCGTGTTCAACACATCTCCGGCGATGACCAACTAGCTGATGCACTCACAAAGCCTCTTTTCCGTGCTCGATTCCTCTCTCTTATCTCCAAGATTGGCCTCACCATAGGACCGTCCATCTTGCGAGGGCGTGTCAAGGAATCAACTTCTGAACAAAAAGCTGGTGCACGGCCGTGTCTTACAAACAGCACGCCCGTGCAGATGGTGCACGGTCGAGCCTTACAAAACAGCACGCCCGTGCACTTCAGACAGAAACATCAGCAACATCAGCAAACTGATGCACGGCCGTGCTAAACTCAATGCACGACCGTGCAGTCCATGATCTGCAGATTTGTAACTCCTTATTATCTTATGCCTTGATTCTAGCCTTGTGAATATATTTCCAATTGTAAATGATTTATGTAAATCTCTAGATAGGCAGTTGCAATTCTTTTGTGTATAAATACTTGTTGTAATAATCAATGGAAAATCATCTTTTGCAATTGCTATCCGATTAAAGATAGTATTAGACTATATCAAATACGATCTTCCTCATGTGGAAGACGATGATAATCTCAGGTACAAATGATTCAATAACAAGACTATCATGAGATTTAATCATGACAACAGACCATGTCATAAATCTCATAAGTAGGTCATGTCCAATACATGTTCTCTAGCAAGTATCCATAAGTGTCATGTGCATCTCCATGCATATAATCATCTCCATGATTATCCATTACCAACTTATACTAGTTGTTCACAACAACTAGGGACGCAGTTCAATATAATAAACATGTAAAACATATAATGAACAAAACAAACATGTTCTATAATAAATGATAAAGATGATACATAACGGTTCAAGTTAAACATAACTATAGCCTAGCGCATTACACCAAGAGTTGGAATGCTATTTTAATTTGTTTTGTGGACATGAATCTTTTTGTTGAAAACCATACTGCATCAACAATCTCTACATTAACCGTAAAGTGAAACATTCAAAGCTTAGTACACCCACCCTCTTAGAGATAAGCATGTAAGGTTTCCAAGATGGATCAGGGAAGAAGGCAGTTTTGTAATCGCGGTCTCATCTGCATAAAGCTCCCTTTTAACTGAATCTAGAAAAAATTATTGGTAAATAGTATTTCTGTGTTTACCGATGTGTGTGGACGCTATTTGTTGAATAAGTAGCTAAATTAAAGGGAGAAAGGCACACCGTTTAAGATAATAAAATTAACAAAACGTATAAAGCTAATTTTTCATTTAATAATAAGAGAATATTTACATTGATGGTCTACAATTCTTAATTGTAACGACCCCGAATTTCCACAACAATAATAATACTTAATTTATAATAAAATAACCTCCAACGGCTACTAAAAACCATAATTCAAACACTAACCACAATTTGAAATAACTTAAATGCTGATAACAGTAAGACTTCCAACGGCTAGTACAATCCACTAGCTCAACACAAACTTTAAAGTCTTACAACTTTCAAATAACTGAAATAACTAACTAAAGAGTCTAAAAATGAATGAACTAGAAAGATCCTTGAACTCCTTACGAAGTTCTCCCGAACCGTTTCACCTTCTTCCTATATGAAATCTGGAAGAAAAAGAGTATGAAAGGGTGAGCGAACAATGCCCAGTATGTTCATATACAACCCCTCCGGTTACTAAGGAGGAGTTGACCTGAAGGAATATCAAACGATACAAATTTCAAATAACAATCGAAGACACAACGAAGTATAAATTCGAAATCATTATTTAACAAATTCTTAAATCACATGTCTTTCAAAGTCTCAACGGTTTCACAAACTGAGTTGACAATTATTTTGGAGTTCCAAATGATGACGAAATCGATTCAAATTGACTCGAATGGTTTACTTATTTAAAACTGTCCCATACCAGCTTTAACTAACTAAACCACTCACAGATTATAAGAAATTCAAAGGACGGATAAGCTGAACAAAGTTGACTCGAATGACCTAGTTATCTACAACTGTCCCATACCAGCTGTAGATAATCAAATCATTCACAGACATCATGATCACATAAGTGGTCCACTGACCTTATCAAACCAAAATCTCATAAAGGGAACAAAAGCCCACAAGGAGCACTAAGGTTGACTCCGCAGAGTCCTAAACAAGTGTATCCTAACACTTCACCACTCCTACATTGAAGCGGTGAACTAAGTTTGCCCGAAGGCCAAAATATCAAATATACCCCGCCGAAGAGTTGTCTAACTTAGTGATCATTAATGGAACAAAGTTATATCATATCAAACTCATTTTATACAAAATACGAACTTTCACAAAGACAATAAAATTTTCGTATTTTCGAAATCAAAGAACGATATAGCAAACGAATAGCAAAAGATTAGCAAATAACGGTAACCGAGGGAGTCAAAACAAATACTGACACAAGGTCAGCTTTTACGTATCAAAGGAACGTACATCGCCAAGAAATATGCGGAAACCTAAACAATGAAACGGAGCGGAAAACAATTAACTTAAAGATGTATAATCCCTTACCTTAGCGTTGCTTAGTACTTCCAACAATGCTAATTCCGATCGGATCTACACAAATAAATAATATCCGTTAAGTACGGATTAACTACTTAATACTCCGTCCCAACTTAACTTTATTTAACTTCACTAACTTATGAGTTAATTCTATTTAACTCCGTCTCAAGTTGCTTTCCACTTCTAGAGTTTCCCAAACTATCCTTAGGTTTCTAACATTTTTAATCCCTTTTCTTTAATCAAAAACACATTTACACACACTAATTATACCTTTTTAAATAATTTCCTAAAGGTCTTTTGACTTTTTATTACTCTAAAAAAGGTCCCTTTAGTTTTCAAAATTTTGCGAAACAGCCCCTCATCTTTCAAATTTTGCAAAACAACCCCTCAACTTTCAGATTTTACAAAATAGCCCCTTGACTTTCAAAAATTACAGAACAGTACCTTGACTTTCAAAAATTACAGAACAGACCCTTGACTTTTCAAGATTTATCGAACAGTCCCTTGACTTTCAAAAATTACAGAACAGTCCCTTGACTTTCAAAAATTACAGAACAGTCCCTAATTTCCAGATTTACAGTTTGGTCACTAGGGTTTGGAAAACTGATTTTTAGCTTTTAATCTTGGTTAGATTTCTAACCAAAAACACTTTTATTCAAAATCAAAATCTCTTTGATACCAAATATTTTACCCAAACCAATTTGTAAAACAATTTTACATCAAAAATTATTTACACAAAACACACACACGCACACACGACACACACATACAAAACACACAAAAATATTTATTTTGCTTTAAATCTTTCTTAGTATGAATAACCCTAAATTAACCTCTATTAATTCATACACAATCCTATTTCAATAATCATATATAGGATTTATATTTTCCATCACATAACATATTCATAATAAAAATCCCAATCTAATCTCAAGAGTTTCTAGGGTTTTCTAGGCTTTAAATTTAAGAACAATAATTATGAAACGAAAGAATCCTTACCTTTGATTTTGTCTTCTTAATCAAAATTCTTGTTTTGTCTTCTTAATCAAAATTGCCAACTTCCTTCTTCTTTCTTCAATCACACCACACGTATGTTTTTCTTTTTTTCTCTTTCTCTCTCACGCGGTTGGTCTCTCAAGGTGCCGCCTCCCTCCTCTTTCTTTCTTTTCTTTATTTAATTGGTTTATTTATGAGGATTACTAGGTTAAAAAGGAATTTATATGTAGGTTTTCTAATTCTAATCTAATTTAATTTTTTTTAAGTCCACAAGATTACTCAAGCCCAATTAAAATAAGTCCACAATTTCTAGTCCAATAATAACTCAAGCCCGTTACTTTCAATCTTTTTATTTAAAAGGTAATTCAAATAATTTAATTTAAATAAATAATTTAATTACTAAAACAATTATTAAAAATAAGTATTTATAAAAGGGTTCTACTAAACCTAAGCCCAATTTCAAAGCCCAATTCATCTAAATAATTTAACCCACATAATATAATTCCTAGGACTTCAATATAATTATTAGTCCCTCTAAAAGCCTAATTGAAATTTAACAATTTATCAAATAATCCTAAAAAAAAAAAATTTGGGTTATTACATTCTTACCCCCTTAAAAGAAGTTTAGTCCTCTAAACTTTCATAATCCGATGAAGCAACTAATCTTATCATATCAATCTACACTAAATGCTTCAAGAATGACACTGAGGTCGAACCTAAGGCTCAAATCAAACTTATCCTCACACATTCTAAATTCTCAAAGATCTAAAGCCAAAATCAAACTTATCCTTACCCATTCTAAACTCCCAAAAATCTAAAAGCTCAAATCAAACTTATCTTCATAGATTCTAAACTCCCAAGGATCTAAAAGATCAAATCAAACTTATTCTCACACATTCTAAACTCCCAAAGATCTAAAGCCAAAGCTTTGATACCAACTATAACGACCCCGAATTTCCACAACAATAATAATACTTAATTTATAATAAAATAACCTCCAACGGCTACTAAAAACCATAATTCAAACACTAACCACAATTTGAAATAACTTAAATGCTGATAACAGTAAGACTTCCAACGGCTAGTACAATCCACTAGCTCAACACAAACTTTAAAGTCTTACAACTTTCAAATAACTGAAATAACTAACTAAAGAGTCTAAAAATGAATGAACTAGAAAGATCCTTGAACTCCTTACGAAGTTCTCCCGAACCGTTTCACCTTCTTCCTATATGAAATCTGGAAGAAAAAGAGTATGAAAGGGTGAGCGAACAATGCCCAGTAAGTTCATATACAACCCCTCCGGTTACTAAGGAGGAGTTGACCTGAAGGAATATCAAACGATACAAATTTCAAATAACAATCGAAGACACAACGAAGTACAAATTCGAAATCATTATTTAACAAATTCTCAAATCACATGTCTTTCAAAGTCTCAACGGTTTCACAAACTGAGTTGACAATTATTTTGGAGTTCCAAATGATGACGAAATCGATTCAAATTGACTCGAATGGTTTACTTATTTAAAACTGTCCCATTCCAGCTTTAACTAACTAAACCACTCACAGATTATAAGAAATTCAAAGGACGGATAAGCTGAACAAAGTTGACTCGAATGACCTAGTTATCTACAACTGTCCCATACCAGCTGTAGATAATCAAATCATTCACAGACATCATGATCACATAAGTGGTCCACTGACCTTATCAAACCAAAATCCCATAAAGGGAACAAAAGCCCACAAGGAGCACTAAGGTTGACTCCGCAGAGTCCTAAACAGTGTATCCGGAACACTTCACCACTCCTACATTGAAGCGGTGAACTAAGTTTGCCCGAAGGCCAAAATATCAAATATACCCCGCCGAAGCAGGTTGTCTAACTTAGTGATCATTAATGGAACAAAGTTATATCATATCAAACTCATTTTATACAAAATACGAACTTTCACAAAGATAATAAAATTTTCGTATTTTCGAAATCAAAGAACGATATAGCAAACGAATAGCAAAAGATTAGCAAATAACGGTAACCGAGGGAGTCAAAACAAATACTGACACAAGGTCAGCTTTTACGTATCAAAGGAACGTACATCGCCAAGAAATATGCGGAAGCCTAAACAATGAAACGGAGCGGAAAACAATTAACTTAAAGATGTATAATCCCTTACCTTAGCGTTGCTTAGTACTTCCAACAATGCTAATTCCGATCGGATCTACACAAATAAATAATATCCGTTAAGTACGGATTAACTACTTAATACTCCGTCCCAACTTAACTTTATTTTACTTCACTAACTTATGAGTTAATTCTATTTAACTCCGTCTCAAGTTGCTTTCCACTTCTAGAGTTTCCCAAACTATCCTTAGGTTTCTAACATTTTTAATCCCTTTTCTTTAATCAAAAACACATTTACACACACTAATTATACCTTTCTAAATAATTTTCTAAAGGTCTTTTGACTTTTTATTACTCTAAAAAAGGTCCCTTTAGTTTTCAAAATTTTGCGAAACAGCCCCTCATCTTTCAGATTTTGCAAAACAACCCCTCAACTTTCAGATTTTACAAAATAGCCCCTTGACTTTCAAAAATTACAGAACAGTACCTTGACTTTCAAAAATTACAGAACAGACCCTTGACTTTTCAAGATTTATCGAACAAATTCCTTGACTTTCAAAAATTACAGAACAGTCCCTTGACTTTCAAAAATTACAGAACAATCCCTAATTTCCAGATTTACAGTTTGGTCACTAGGGTTTGGAAAACTGATTTTTAGCTTTTAATCTTGGTTAGATTTCTAACCAAAAACACTTTTATTCAAAATCAAAACCTCTTTGATACCAAATATTTTACCCAAACCAATTTGTAAAACAATTTTACATCAAAAATTATTTACACAAAACACACACACACACACACGACACACACATACAAAACACACAAAAATATTTATTTTGCTTTAAATCTTTCTTAGTATGAACAACCCTAAATTAACCTCTATTAATTCATACACAATCCTATTTCAATAATCATATATAGGATTTATATTTTCCATCACATAACATATTCATAATAAAAATCCCAATCTAATCTCAAGAGTTTCTAGGGTTTTCTAGGCTTTAAATTTAAGAACAATAATTATGAAACGAAAGAATCCTTACCTTTGATTTTGTCTTCTTAATCAAAATTCTTGTTTTGTCTTCTTAATCAAAATTGCAAACTTCCTTCTTCTTTCTTCAATCACACCACACCACACGTATGTTTTTCTTTTTTTCTCTTTCTCTCTCACGCGGTTGGTCTCTCAAGGTGCCGCCTCCCTCCTCTTTCTTTCTTTTCTTTATTTAATTGGTTTATTTATGAGGATTACTAGGTTAAAAAGGAATTTATATGTAGGTTTTCTAATTCTAATCTAATTTAATTTTTTTTAAGTCCACAAGATTACTCAAGCCCAATTAAAATAAGTCCACAATTTCTAGTCCAATAATAACTCAAGCCCGTTACTTTCAATATTTTTATTTAAAAGGTAATTCAAATAATTTAATTTAAATAAATAATTTAATTACTAAAACAATTATTAAAAATAAGTATTTGTAAAAGGGTTCTACTAAACCTAAGCCCAATTTCAAAGCCCAATTCATCTAAATAATTTAACCCACATAATATAATTCCTAGGACTTCAATATAATTATTAGTCCTTCTAAAAGCCTAATTGAAATTTAACAATTTATCAAATAATCCTAAAAAAAAAAAAAATTTGGGTTATTACATTCTTACCCCCTTAAAAGAAGTTTAGTCCTCTAAACTTTCATAATCCGATGAAGTAACTAATCTTATCATATCTATCTACACTAAATACTTCAAGAATGACACTGAGGTCGAACCTAAGGCTCAAATCAAACTTATCCTCACACATTCTAAATTCTCAAAGATCTAAAGCCAAAATCAAACTTATCCTTACCCATTCTAAACTCCCAAAGATCTAAAAGCTCAAATCAAACTTATCTTCATAGATTCTAAACTCCCAAGGATCTAAAAGATCAAATCAAACTTATTCTCACACATTCTAAACTCCCAAAGATCTAAAGCCAAAGCTTTGATACCAACTATAACGACCCCGAATTTCCACAACAATAATAATACTTAATTTATAATAAAATAACCTCCAACGGCTACTAAAAACCATAATTCAAACACTAACCACAATTTGAAATAACTTAAATGCTGATAACAGTAAGACTTCCAACGGCTAGTACAATCCACTAGCTCAACACAAACTTTAAAGTCTTACAACTTTCAAATAACTGAAATAACTAACTAAAGAGTCTAAAAATGAATGAACTAGAAAGATCCTTGAACTCCTTACGAAGTTCTCCCGAACCGTTTCACCTTCTTCCTATATGAAATCTGGAAGAAAAAGAGTATGAAAGGGTGAGCGAACAATGCTCAGTAAGTTCATATACAACCCCTCCTAAGGTTACTAAGGAGGAGTTGACCTGAAGGAATATCAAACGATACAAATTTCAAATAACAATCGAAGACACAACGAAGTACAAATTCGAAATCATTATTTAACAAATTCTCAAATCACATGTCTTTCAAAGTCTCAACGGTTTCACAAACTGAGTTAACAATTATTTTGGAGTTCCAAATGATGACGAAATCGATTCAAATTGACTCGAATGGTTTACTTATTTAAAACCTGTCCCATTCCGGCTTTAACTAACTAAACCACTCACAGATTATAAGAAATTCAAAGGATCGGATAAGCCGAACAAAGTTGACTCGAATGACCTAGTTATCTACAACCGTCCCATACCAATGTAGATAATCAAATCATTCACGTGACATCATGATCACATAAGTGGTCCACCGACCTTATCAAACCAAAATCTCATAAAGGGAACAAAAGCCCACAAGGAGCACTAAGGTTGACTCAGAGTCCTAAACAAACAGTGTATCCGGAACACTTCACCACTCCTACATTGAAGCGGTGAACTAAGTTTGCCCGAAGGCCAAAATATCAAATATACCCCGCCGGGTTGTCTAACTTAGTGATCATTAATGGAACAAAGTTATATCATATCAAACTCATTTTATACAAAATACGAACTTTCACAAAGATAATAAAATTTTCGTATTTTCGAAATCAAAGAACGATATAGCAAACGAATAGCAAAAGATTAGCAAATAACGGTATCGAGGGAGTCAAAACAAATACGACACAAGGTCAGCTTTTACATATCAAAGGAACGTACATCGCCAAGAAATATGCGGAAACCTAAACAATGAAACGGAGCGGAAAACAATTAACTTAAAGATGTATAATCCCTTACCTTAGCGTTGCTTAGTACTTCCAACAATGCTAATTCCGATCGGATCTACACAAATAAATAATATCCGTTAAGTACGGATTAACTACTTAATACTCCGTCCCAACTTAACTTTATTTTACTTCACTAACTTATGAGTTAATTATATTTAACTCCGTCTCAAGTTGCTTTCCACTTCTAGAGTTTCCCAAACTATCCTTAGGTTTCTAACATTTTTAATCCCTTTTCTTTAATCAAAAACACATTTACACACACTAATTACACCTTTTTAAATAATTTCCTAAAGGTCTTTTGACTTTTTATTACTCTAAAAAAGGTCCCTTTAGTTTTCAAAATTTTGCGAAACAGCCCCTCATCTTTCAGATTTTGCAAAACAACCCCTCAACTTTCAAATTTTACAAAATAGCCCCTTGACTTTCAAAAATTACAGAACAGTACCTTGACTTTCAAAAATTACAGAACAGACCCTTGACTTTTCAAGATTTATCGAACAGTCCCTTGACTTTCAAAAATTACAGAACAGTCCCTTGACTTTCAAAAATTACAGAACAGTCCCTAATTTCCAGATTTACAGTTTGGTCACTAGGGTTTGGAAAACTGATTTTTAGCTTTTAATCTTGGTTAAATTTCTAACCAAAAACACTTTTATTCAAAATCAAAACCTCTTTGATACCAAATATTTTACCCAAACCAATTTGTAAAACAATTTTACATCAAAAATTATTTACACAAAACACACACACACACATACGGCACACACATACAAAACACACAAAAATATTTATTTTGCTTTAAATCTTTCTTAGTATGAACAACCCTAAATTAACCTCTATTAATTCATACACAATCCTATTTCAATAATCATTTATAGGATTTATATTTTCCATCACATAACATATTCATAATAAAAATCCCAATCTAATCTCAAGAGTTTCTAGGATTTTCTAGGCTTTAAATTTAAGAACAATAATTATGGAACGAAAGAATCCTTACCTTTGATTTTGTCTTCTTAATCAAAATTCTTGTTTTGTCTTCTTAATCAAAATTGCCAACTTCCTTCTTCTTTCTTCAATCACACCACACGTATGTTTTTCTTTCTTTCTCTTTCTCTCTCACGCGGTTGGTCTCTCAAGGTGCCGCCTCCCTCCTCTTTCTTTCTTTTCTTTATTTAATTGGTTTATTTATGAGGATTACTAGGTTAAAAAGGAATTTATATGTAGGTTTCTAATTCTAATCTAATTTAATTTTTTTAAGTCCACAAGATTACTCAAGCCCAATTAAAATAAGTTCACAATTTCTAGTCCAATAATAACTCAAGCCCGTTACTTTCAATCCTTTTATTTAAAAGGTAATTCAAATAATTTAATTTAAATAAATAATTTAATTACTAAAACAATTATTAAAAATAAGTATTTATAAAAGGGTTCTACTAAACCTAAGCCCAATTTCAAAGCCCAATTCATCTAAATAATTTAACCCACATAATATAATTCCTAGGACTTCAATATAATTATTAGTCCCTCTAAAAGCCTAATTGAAATTTAACAATTTATCAAATAATCCTCAAAAAAAAAAAAATTTGGGTTATTACATTAATCTTCTCTAAATACATGATATTTTCATTTTCAATTTTCTCACAATACGTACAATAAATGAAGATATATAGCAAACAATAACATATTTCAATAAATCGCAACAGCAAGGCCACGGGTCGTATACTAATTAATTTTCAAGGCCACTGGCCATAAACAATACACTAATAAGACCACTGACCATAAAACGATACTAGAGATTATAAAGAAATATCAAGGAAGAGTATAGTTTAGAAATTCAAACCTCCGGGATGAGGGCTCATTGGATTTCGAGCTACAAGTTGTCAAGTCACATGATCTTTTACATTCTCGAGGACGACGACCCATTTTGATTTACAAGACCGGTGGGACTTAAAATTCCAAACTGAATTTGAAAAAAAAAAATACAATGTTAAGTTTGTAGCAGTTAAAGATGAACATAAAGATGAACATAAAGAACTTTATGCAGTATAACAATTATTTAATTGAACAAACAAACAGTATAACAATTTCAAAGAAAACTACTCCTTACGGCCCATAATAAAAATAGTGTCACCTTTTTAGCGGTCAATTCAATTGAAATTTGACCAAATATTTATAAAATAAATTATTCAAATGAAATTTTAAAACTTTTTAGTATTATAACAAGATGCTCCAAAGAACAATGCCATCAGATACACCTAATCTCCTTAGATAGATGTTCAAAGCCTACATCAAGATTCACGCTATCCATTTTTCGCAATTTCAAATGATGCATCTTCGCGAAATTCTTGGTAGCCATATGAATTTCTTCATAGATTGGGGAGACTTAAGTGCACCTTTATTTGCGTATGTTCCCTGATACATGACAAAACATTACATGGGACATTTTCAAACATGAGAGTGTGTAAAGTTAGGAGTGAGTGTGAGAAACAGGTTTCCGTTTTTATGGTTGAGGCGAGAGAGAGATAATTTCTGAACAAGAATACAAAAATACACCTAAAACCTCGAGGGCTATAGATTATAAAAAACCTTTCTATATCTGCAAACCCCTCTTTTCTGAATTTATGTTGTTGCATGAAGATTCTTAGCCACTAGAGTCCCTAGGTTGGGTGGAAGTTGAGGGAGCGATTGAAGAATACTCCAATCATCCAACCAAAGTGATTCAAGATTGGTTAACTATGTGAAGCTCGATGGCAGCCTGCTAAGATTATTTCCAGCTAAGTCAAACTGCTGAAGTGTGGATAAACTCCCAACATCATCCGGAATATCTTCACCAGAAAGATTACAGTTTCGGAGAACAAGGCTTCTCAGAGAACTCAGTCCAGAAATTGAAGATGGCAAAAATCTTGCTGTCTGTGGACTTTTTGATGATACACATGATGTAAAGAAAGAAAACCGTGATGGTAAGCTCCTGTTACTTCCTTTAAGAGATAAGCTTGTGTTGGATGTGGCTCGTTTTCCATGGCTGGGTCTTTTGGGTTTGAGGCGGACGCCCCATTCAGGGTGAGGCGTACGCATTGAAGACAGAAAGATGGAGCCTTGGTGCTGGGGTTTGATGCGGGCGCCTGGTAGCAGTGATGCGGCCGCCTCGCGTACCGTAGAATCAGGTCGTGGTTTGGCTTGTCAGGCGAACGCCTGGGTTGTTTTGGGGCGCACGCCTCAAGGTGACGGGGGGGTGTTTTGGGCCGTGGGTTTTCTGGTTATTAGTCTCAGTTTAGGGCTAGGTTTTGAACATATATATATGTGTTGTAACCTATGTGATCGCGCAGGAAAGCGTGCCAAGCTCAGTTCTTGTGTCCAGCAAATGATTGAGCTAGCTTCGGATCTGCACAGCACAAGAAATGAAAGGTGAAACTGCGCCGGGGGTCTTCCGGCAAGCCCCTCCGGCGTGAGAGTAAGATTATGGTCTGGAAATGTGGTATAAATATTGCAGAGTGTGTGAGTATGGAAATATGCAGAAAAGCATTACCTTGTTCCACGTTATTACTCTCTTATTTATAGTAGGAAAGGTGGTATTAGGGTTTTTACCAGAACCGTTGGATTGGATTGATGCCAGCCGTAGGATTAGCTCCATCTCCTAGGTGTACACGTGTCGCGCCGGCATTGGTCCGTCTATGTAAGGACACTGCAACACCTGACATCTGATAAGTAGTTTGCCTTATAAGGGAAAGTCAACCTCTGTACCTTTTGTAGTTATTACTGAATGCATGATTGCACATATAACGAGGTACAGCAGCAGGTCTGTCATTATCCCAAATTAGCTAATTAACCAAGCTTGTTGAGGAAGCTTAATAGAGGAGACGACCTGGAGCTGTACGTCCAGTTGGGTCGTCTCCTTGAGATATGACTCGTCGAGGGAGAGAGTTGGCCGTTCAATGGCGACGAGTCGTTCAATGACGACGAGTCGTTTAACGACGACGCTTACTCTTGGATGAGTGCCAGTTGGGGTCGAAGGAATATTCGTCCGGTCGAAGGATGTACACCAATTGGTGTGACGACGGGCTGGAAGTAAGCCTCCCTATTAATAGTCTGATGGCTCGTCGTTTGGATGGGCCCTATCGCTCAGTGGCGACGACGGCCAACCAATGTTAGACGGGCCATGGCCCAAGGCCTTGATCTGATGCTTTGTAGTTGGTCTCTTGGTGGGCCTATTGGGCCCCCGGGCTCGTAGTAAGCGTTGGGCTCGGCCCGTCACAGATTATTCCGTTCAGTGGCCCCCAACTCGTGGTCGTCTCGACGAGCCGGGAGTTGTTATTTTCCCTCCAGAGCAACCCGTACGACCGTCAATTTGAATTTTGAATTGTGGTGACGTCAGCATAGGTGACGTGGGTGGCTGAGATCTCTTCTTTAATCGCCACGTGTCCTCTGATGGGACAGGCGCCTCGGAAGTTGCAGAGGGTATTTAATGCCCCTACTCATTGCGCCGTTTGGTTTCCCCAGGAATGAACCGTTCATATTCCCCCAATATAAAAACCTTCTTGATCCCTCATTTCAAACTTTCCAAACTTTGATCAGTGAGAGCAACACAAGAGAGGCGATTTCCGACCACCGTGTGCACATTTTCCGGCGATATTGCAGTGTCCTGGCTTCACCACCGTTAGATAATCCGGCAGCTTGGATTAGGAGTTTCTTCGATCTACCACCGGCGAACTCATCGGAAAAACCATCCTCAAGCCCAGAAACAGGTAATTTCTTCATCTGTTCTTCATTTTCTGGGTTTTTCCATTGGGTTTGTAGAGGGTAATCAAATGGGACCAAGGACCATCAGTTTCGAGAGAGGTGTCAAGTTTGGTTTTGGGTTGAATCAAAGGGTCTATAAGTGTGCTAAGGGGATTTGGAGGGAAATTCCCTTGTCTGAGTGTTCTTCAATCCTGGGGAAGTTTAACTTTGAGGATGAGCCTTTGGGGTTTCCAGAGGGAGAAATCCTAGGGGATTTTGAGGACGGTGACCCAATGGTAACTCCTTTCAGGTCAATGAACGACTTGCCCACCCACATCAGAAACCACTATTCCTTGTCCCGTCGTGATTCAATTAGGGCCTTGGTTGTAGGGGAATCTAGGTCGTCACTAGGTAGGTCGTCGCCTACGAATGTTAGGACTGATTCCCCACTTTTATCCCCTTGTTTTGTAGAGATGGATCACGACGGGCGTCCTGAACAGCCGGCCCCAGAAGCCAACGAGCCGAGCACAAGTGCTAGGGGTGAACAGATGGTCAAGGCTTACCATACATTTGTACAAGTTGGATCCGACGACGGTGAGTTTGGGGGCGGAGCAAGGGGAAGATGGGCCGTGCCCAAAATTGAACTCAAAAAGAAGGACGTCGGAAGGCAAATGATCGACGCCCTACGAGGCTCATTTAGGGTTCAGGCTTCGACCTACAAGTTGGAACATCTCAGCTTGGCAGAGTATGAACCCCGTCGCCACTCCATAGTGACCAGTAAGGAGAAGGTCGGCTTCTTTTACAAACAGCTTGAGCTCGGCCTAAGCATCGCCTAGACCCCTTCATCAACGAATTCCTGGAGGATTCCGCTTGTGTGCCCATGGAAGTCGGGCCGCCAACACCGTCAGAATTTTATCTGGGTTTGCCATCGTCTGCAGATTTCTTGGCTACGAGCCGTGCAACAAAGTGTTCCGTCGATACTATAGGACGGTCCGGAATACCGCCAAAGGGAAGACGACGGTTAGTGTGTCCTCGGTCAGAACGCACGGAATTTCTTCCCCGGATATTCCGAGTAAGGTGTATGGATGGGAGAACCACTTGATATTGGTGGAGAGCCGAGTAGGGTGGCAGCTTTCCATTCCTGCAGGGCAACCACCTGGGCCAAGGATAGGCATATCTTCCAAGCTCCGTGGGCCGACGAGCTGAAGGGAAAGATTGACAACTTGTTAGACCTTGGACGGGTCTCATACAAAGACATTGAAGCCTCTCAACGGAGATATATCCGAGCCGGTATGATGTCCAGGCCGTCTATCGGGCCCGATCCTTTAGTGCGCATTGATTTGGATGCCCGCTATCCCGACCGGGTCGTCCACCAATAGTTTGTTTTTAAAGATAATTGTTTGAATTGTGCGACGGCACGAAATGGTCGTATTGAGGAGAGCCGCAAAACCTTGAGATGAATGGGGGTTGGGCTCCCGCTATCTTTTAATTTTGCTCTTTGCTCGTCTCGTCGTTAGTGAAGACTAATCTCTTTTTCCTCGTTGTTTTGCATACTTACCCAAGGGACGTAGACAGAATCGAAGCAAAGATCATGGACGGAGCCATCAGAGCTAGTGACCGGGGGACCAAGAAGAAGGAGAGGGCTGCCACACGTGCCATTCTCGATCGTCAAGAGAAGCAGACGACGAGGAACGAGCAGCTTCCCAATGACCCTTCTAGTGCTATCCCCATGATTGAAAGGGAGCCCAAGGCTGAAGGATTGAACACCGGAGGCCGTCGTGCCGTTGTTGATGCACCCGAGAGGGCAATTGGCATGGAGATTGATCCTCCCAAAGACGGAGACTGCTGGGGCTCGATGGCCGTTGCCGATGAGGCCGAGCGTATTGAAGTGGAGAGCACCGACTCCAACCCCGAGCTCCGCGAGACCGACGCTCGGTCCTCTAAAAAGAGGAAAAGTCATTTCGCCGACCCTCCCGCGCGTGACCCATCCACTCCAAAGGCCGATGCTCCGAGCTCTTCTACGGCGGTCTTATCTAAAGTCAAAGCCAAAGAGATGGCGGCCTCCATTGCCAAGGCCTCTCATATAACTGGGATCCCATATCTCGGCAGAGGAACGGTAGCGCGCTCTTGCCGGGGACGGCTCGACAAGGCGTGGACGGATGTTGAGCCGACCCGTAGGATGAAGGAAGCCAACCTTACTCCCGAAACCTTTCATGCCCGTCTGTGTGGCTAATCCAAACCGAGGTACTTCATATTAAAGGTGTAATTTTTCTTCGTCTCTTTATACTTTTGCTAATAACTTTAACCATTGCAGCCTATCGTCCGATGATGGACGCCATGACGGCGGGTTATGTGGAGTGCTCGGACGCCGAGACTCGAGGCAACGAACAACTATCGAAGGCCGTCGGCGATAAGGGGACAAACAACAAAAATTGAAGGAGGCAGAGACCAATGTTGGGAGCTCACTCGCCCATGAGCTTTTGGTCAATGAAAAAGATAATCTTCTCAAGGAGATGGATGCCTTCAAGGAAGGGAAGACCAAAGCCGAGGCCGACTCTAAGGTGCTCTCCGACGGTCTTCGCGTCGCGAAACCGGCCGAAGGCGACGGCCCACATTGAAACGATGAAGGCAAACCGTGATGCCGAAGTTGGCCTGTGCCCGCGTGACGCCATCGACGACTTCAAGAAAAGCTCTGAGTGCCTTCAAATGGTCACTACTCATGCTAGTGGGTTCTTCAAGGACGGGGCTAAACATATGGCTAGGCGGCTTCTTCTGGACCCTGCAATAAAAGATCTTCTCTCCGTCCGGAAGTTAGCCGACCTTTGCACCGAAGAGGCTCACGACGACGAAGCGCGCTCCGTCCATCCACTTGTCCCCTATACTGCCAACGATTTTCTCATCATCAGGGAGGACGACGCCAAAGCTGGAAAAGACGAGTGGCCTATTCCTCCTGTCGTCCCGGGCAACTTTGACGCATATTACAAGTACTTCATCGAAGACGGCCCAGATCCTGATGTGGCTTCATCAAACGCCGGCGGTGCAGATCCCCAGTGATTGATTTTTTCTTGAGATGTTTTGTAATGTTTTTAAACAATGCTTCATTTTATCCGGTGGTGGTTCCAAACATTGTCTCAAAACAATTTTTAATTTTCGTAATGTAGCTTGACCTGTTTCCTCGTTGTTTAGAGGGGGTCGTACAATGTTTGTTTTATGTTTAAGTTATTTAATGCCTTTGTTTTCTGTTTGTTAATCTTTGTTAACATAGATAGCATGTGATAACCTATTGGACGAGTAAGTTTGAGGACAAGTATGATTGGTCGTCGTTAGTGACGACCAGAATGTGGGTCGTCCTAATATGGTCGACCTTTGTTCAGACTTGTGTTTTCTCAACTTCTCAATGGCTCGTAGGAATAGTATGAAGGTTAATAGATTTTTGTTCGTAGACAAAATTCTATAGACGAGTCATCTATACCGTCATAGCGATCGACGAAGTCTGGCTACGTCTAACCTTTATACTTGGTTAAAGTAGATGTATTCGACGAAGTCTGGCTTCGTCTAACCTTTATACTTGGTTAAAGTGCTAGAGTTTGTGTAGTAGAAAATCAACAAAGCGACGATCTTTCATAAATAACTTTATAGTAAACAACGAGCTACCGGGATTTATAGGTATCCCTTACAGCCTCAAAACTTCAAAGTTTCACAAAATTACATAACACAAGGTAGGCGCCTTAAGTGGAGCTAGATGTCGTCGACGACCTCAAAAGTAGTATTTCATTAGGTGGTTGGCGTGCCATGGATGTTTGAGATTTTCACCGCTCGGCTTTGCAAGGCGATAGGTTCCCTCTCCGACCACACTTGTGACAACGTATGGTCCTTCCCAATTGGGGAGAGTTTGTTTTGACGGGCTTTGAGTCCCGTTGCTTCAATCTTTCTTAGTACATGGTCGCCGACCTTAAAGAACCTTCTCTTCACCTTCTTGTCGTGGTAAGCCTTGGGTTTTCTTCTTATAGTTCTCCATCCTCACCGGGCATCCAATCTCCGCTCGTCTACGAGGTCCAGTCGACTTGTCGGTTGTGGATGTTCTTTTCTACCTCGTACAAAGCAACTCGGTCCGTCGGCAAACCGGAGTTCGGCGGGAGCCACGGCTTCGAGCCATAAGCCAAGGCAAATGGGGTTTCCGTAGGCCCCCGGGTGGTTGTGCGGACAGCCCTGCAGAGCCGAGGGTAGTCCGTCCAACCATCTCGTATCTCTTCCCTCCGCATTTTTGCACAAGGCGTATAAGACGAGTTTATTGGCCGCTTCAGCCTTGCCCGTTGCCTGGGGTAGGCGACGGACGACTTGGAGTGTTTGACGCCCATCCTGCTCAATTCCTCGCTCAAATTTTCTTGAAAACCGTAGGCCGTTGTTCGAGACGATCACCCTTGGGATTCCGGCGACACCATATTGAGTCATGAATGAAGCTAGTGGCGTTGTTTTCCGTAATCTTGTTCAAGGCCTTGGCCTCTACCCACTTTGAGAAGTAATCAACCGCTACGATCACATATTTGACTCCTCCTCGTCGGCGGAAAAGGCCCGATCAAATCAACACCCCACATATCAAACGGCCAGCGGCCAAGACAGGGTTTGCTCGGCCGTAGTGCAGCTGGGAAGGTCGGCGAAACGTTGGCAGTGTCACACTTTTTCACAAACCGTTTAGCATCTTCACGAAGGTGGGGCCGTAGTATCCTACGGTTATGATTTTATCGCCAGTGTACGGCCCTGTGGTGGCCTCCACATTCTCCTTGATGCACTTCGAACAAGAATCGAACGACCTTGTCCGGATGAACGCACTTCAACAATGGCCGGGTAATGGATCGTCTGTAGAGCTCTCCTTCGACGACCGTAAATCTGGCTGACTTCCTCTTTACTTGTCTTGCCAAGACCTCGTCCGTTGGCAACTCCTCCCGTTCAATGAACGCCTTTAGTTCGTCGATCCAACATTTTGGGCCATCTCCTACGCAAAGGATCTTCACCCGTTCATAAGCCGGGCCGGTCCAAATAGGCCAAGTGACGGCCGTGCTCGTCCTCGTGGAGTTGGTCTGTAGCTAGCTTTGAAAGTAGGTCGGCGTGCTCGTTGTTTTCTCGAGCGATTCTCTGAATGGCCCAAAATTCTAAACCTTGTATCAATTCTCCGACCAATAGGTGATACTTCTGCAGGGTGGAATCGACGACCTGATAATCTCCTCTCACTTGGTTCACGATCAATTGGGAATCACAATAAGCTGCAATTTTTGTGGCTCCAAAACACTTTGCATACTCAATGGCTGCTATGAGTGCCTCGTACTCGGCCTGGTTGTTTGATGCTTGAAACTTGAACCTCAGAACCTCTTCAAAAACTGTCCCACTTTCTGGCTCGACAAGAACGATCCTCGCTCCGCTCGTACTCTTGGTGGCTGACCCGTCGGCAAAGATTTTCCAACATCCTACGGGCAGAACTAACTCCTTTTGTCGTTCAATGACCTCCTTCCCCTTGCTCGCTGGCTGCGACCTCCTTTGATCGTCGTCGAGGGTAACTGACGTTTCAACCAGAAGTCTCGCCAATGATTGAGCTTGCAGGTCTTCCTCGTCCTATACTCTATATCAAACTCGCCGCCTCGATACTCCAGTTGAGAAGACGACCAGAGCTTTCCGGACGGTGCAAGATTTTGCGTAGTGGGGCATTTGTATATACGACGATGGGATGAGCGGAGAAGTATGCTCGTAGCTTTCGTGCTGTAATGACGAGAGCGTAAGCTATCTTCTCCGCATTAAAGTAACGGGTTTCCACATCTGACAAAGCTTTGCTGACGTAATAGACCGGCCTCTGCGTTCCTCCCTCCTCCCTCACCAATACGGCGGCGACCGCCTTGTCACTCGCCGAAAGATAAACATAAAGGTCTTCCCCCGCCACGGGGCTTTGGAGGAGTGGTGGGGAGCCAAGGTATTCTTTCAATTGTTTGAACGATTGGGAACACTCGTCCGTCCATTGGAAGTCTTTCGCACCTCGGAGAGCTCTAAAAAACGGGAGTGATTTCTCAGCAGATTTGGCGATAAAACGTCCCAAGGCCGCTACTCGTCCATTTAGACGTTGAACTTCTTTGACGCTCGTAGGCTCAGCCATATCCATCAAAGCCTTAATTTTCTCAGGGTTTGCTTCAATCCCCCGCTGAGATAGCATAAATCCTAGGAACTTGCCCGCAGCAACTCCGAAAACGCATTTGGCCGGGTTGAGGACCATGTCGTTGGCTCGTAGGTTGGTGAATGTTTGTTCTAGGTCGTCGACGTGCTTCCTCTTTTTTGACTTGACGACCATATCATCAACGTACGCTTCCAGATTATCGCCGATCTGGTCTTTGAACACCTTATTTATCATCCTCTGATAGGTGGCGCCGGCGTTTTTAAGGCCAAAAGGCATCTTTGTGTACACGTAAGTTCCCCGCCGCCCGAAAAGTCAAGCTGAATGTCCTCCTCAGCCATCTTGATTTGGTGATAGCCGGAGTAGGCATCAAGAAAGCTTAGAGTAGTATGGCCGGCCACAGAATCGACGAGCTTGTCAATTCTTGGCAGGGGATAACTGTCTTTGGGACACGCCTGCTCGATAAGTCAACGCACAATCTCCACTTCCCATTAGGTTTCTTCACGAGAACCACATTGTGCCAACCAGGTTGTGAACCCAAATGCGTTCACGATTATTCCAAAGACTTAGCAATTTCTCGATCTCTTGCTTTATTGCAACCTCCTTTTCGCTGAAAAACACGACACCTCTCGTTCCTTGAATTTCATAGTAGGATTCACCCCTGCCCGCGAACCGCCACGTTTTCTCGATGCCTTTCATATCTTCTACCCTCCAAGCGAAAACGTCGAGGTTTTGTTTGAGTAGGGAGATTATCTCTTCCCTCTCCTCGCGCACAACCGAGACCCCGGTTTATTTTCTCGCTCGGGATACTCGGGTGGATGACTAGTTCGAGTAGCTCGTCCGCCGGCTTCATTTCGGCGTCGTCCCCGAAATCCATGGACTCAATGACGATCTCCCTAATTTTTCTTCTCGCTTCGGTGTCGATCCGAACCTCGTCGTCAATCGCCTTGTCCAGTCGGCCCCCGATTCTTGGGCGGCCAAAGGTCAGTGCTTCGCAGCCTTGGTCGTTCAAGAATACCTCGTCCAAAGTTTCTTTATCTTCGACGCACTTGATCGTTGAGACATTAGCGTACGAGGTCGTCGTTTCTTTGATGGATTTTGAAAGCTTCACATTGTGATTTGGGTCGTCGATTTCGATAGTCCGTTTCGCCTTTAGCACGTGCTCCAGGAATTCTGGGGCCGTCCCCAAGACGCATCCGACTCCGGCACGTGTAGGAAATTTAACTCGTTGCGGGGAACGGAGGCGACGATCCCCAAAGCCGACTGACCTGGCTGGCCAAGGATGGCATGATAATCACTGACGACGTCGATCACAATGAAAGTTACGGTCTTGATAGTTCTCAAGGGGTGTTCTCCGATATCGACTGAGAGGCTAATTTGACCTTTCGCATCTACCCGATGATTGGTGAATCCCTCTAGACGACCTAAGTATGGACTTAGGCGACCGTCGTGTAGACCCATTCGTTGGTAGACATTGTAAAATAGATATCCTCGTCGCTCCCGTGTCAATCAAGATTCTCCGTGACTCACAATTATCAATGAAACCGGTATGACTAAGGTTTGTTGACGAGCTAGTGGGTTGGCCGGAAGCTCGTAGGAAAGAAACTTATGACGTCGTTTGGAACTTCGCTTCGGGGACGTGCGGGGCCTTCTTCAAATGATAGATGGCGCTCTTAACTGTTCTTGCTCGTCTCCTCGTAGATCACCAGACCATTCTTGGGTTCCTTGGGGCGCTTCGTCGTTAGTAGTCCGGTTGTGGCGGCTGATGGTCCTTCCTTACATATTCCTCCGGCCGCCGGCGTCATCCATCTTTGGATGATCTTTTCAAACCGAAACATTCCTCGGTGTCGTGCCCCTTGTCCTCGTGGTATTCACAATACTTGTTCATGTTCTTCTTTCCCTTCCCGTTAGGGTTCATCTGTGCCGGTCCGAAATCAACGTTGCTTAAAATTTCTCGCTTCCGGAAACGGTGAGTGGAGTGTACGACTCGAACCTTTTCCGCTTTCGCCTTGTTCTTTCCTTTTTCTCCGCCTTATCCTTTTTGGACTTCGTTGCCTCGCCTCGTCCACGTACTTTCCCTCTCTTTGTAACTTTCTTTCTTCGGCCTCGCGACGCGCGTACGCCTCGCATGAGGTCTTTGCGAGATTTGCCGGGTGGACTTGGAGCTCGTAGTCCAGTGTGTAGAGGAAAGGATGCCATGTCTGGCGCTTTATTATTTCCCTATCGGTTAGATCCTCATCAATTTGATCTACCAATTTCTTAAACCTTTTGAAGTAGTTCATCGAGCTTTCTGTAGCTCCTCGGGGATATGTTGCTGAGGTCGTTGACCGTCTTACGACGCTCTCCCGCCGTAGCAAACCTTCCTAAAAACTTTTTCCTCATCTGTTTCCAAGATTCAATGCTCCCCTTTGGTAGGCCTCTAAACCACCTCAAAGCCGAGTCGACCAACGTACTTGTGAGAGCCTTGCACATGACGTCGTCGCGCCGTAAGCTTTCGCCACCACGTACATCTCGTGCCTCAAGGTGTAGTATGTGGTCCATGGCGGCACTGAGTGGAGCGTCGTATTGCTTAAGGTCGGGTAGTTTAAAGCCTGGCTCCGGGGGTCCAGTTTCCAACATCCAGGGAGCAAGGGGATTCATAGTGCCGCCGTCGTCATCAGAGTCGTCGCTGTCCCCTTTGTTTTTCTTGTTCCTCAACTCTTCCACTTGACGTTTCAACCTCAAAAATTCTCTCATGTCTACTTCTCTCGCCGGCCACTGGGGGATCCTATCTTGACGGGGCCCCAGGGTAACAGTATTAGGCAGATTGCCTCTCGGTGGGGCGGGGCGTCGTGAGATGGATCGTTCCCTATAGCCGGGAGGCGGAGACGATCTATAAGATCCGAAGCCCGCTCATGACGCTGGAGATCGAGTTCTCTCCCTTTCGCTTGGTGCACGTTCATTTCTTAGTGACGGAGTCTCAGACGACCCCGACGACTCCGATTCCCGATAGCTTCGAGATTTTCGACGACGAGCTCCCATGAGGCTCACCGCCTCGGCTCGTCATTGTTGAGATCGTGCTCCTTGGCTCCGTCGTTCATTGATGTGTTCCCTTAGATCAAGCCGGGCACAACTTGCTCGTTTCCGGCGGCGGTCCCCTCACGACGAGCATCATTTTCTCTCTGGTTCCTTCTCCTCCTTCCTGACGAGATTGTTTGATGTGATGCCTGGGGAGCTTGAGGAGCGGCCATATGGATCAGCTCGTCCTGGATTTGCAAGAACTCCCTGAGGGCGTTAGCTCTCTCGACGAGGAAAGCCGCTCTGTCGAGATTAGGGTTAGAGGGACCTCCTGGATACCTTGCACTGCCTCAGCCTCCTTTCTAGTGGAGGTCTCCTCCGCGCTCTGCCAGCTGGGCCCCTTTTCTCTTCTTCTAGTTGCTTGAAGACCAGACCATCAACCACCCTCGCGACTGGTAACCCTTAAGTTAGGGTTCCTAGGTGGTGAGGGCGGCCTAGGATTCTCTTGCCGAGGTGGTACACCTTCATCTCCTAGTTGATTTATCGGGTCGTATGACCATCGGACACCATTTTTCCAAACTGCTCCGGCCGTATTTCGTAGCCGAAGATCACTAACACGTTCCGGCAATGGAACCAATCCGATCGCGCAGAAAGCGTGCCAAGCTCGTTCTTGTGTCCAAGAAATGATTGAGCTAGCTTCGGATCTCGCACAAGACAAGAAATGAAAGGTGAAACCGCGCCGGGGTCTTCCTGCAAGCCTCCGCGTGAGAGTAAGATTATGGTCTCGGAAATGTGGTATAAATATTGCAGAGTGTGTGAGTATGGAAATATGCGAAAAGCATTACCTTGTTCCACGTTATTACTCTCTTATTTATAGTAGGAAAGGTGGTATTAGGTTTTTACCGTAACCGCTGGATTGGATTGATGCCGGTAGTAGGATTAGCTCCATCTCCTAGGTGTACACGTGTCGCGCCGCATTGGTCCGTCTATGTAAGGACACCGCAACACCCGACATCTCGATAAGTAGTTTGCCTTATAAGGGAAAGTCAACCTCTCGTACCTTTTGTAGTTATTACCGAATGCATGATTGCACATATAACGAGGTACGGCCAGGTCCGTCATTATCCCAAATTAGCTAATTAACCAAGCTTGTTGAGGAAGCTTAATAGAGGAGACGACACAGCCGTACGTCCAGTTGGGTCGTCTCCTTGAGATATGACTCGTCGAGGGAGAGAGTTGGCCGTTCAATGGCGACGAGTCGTTCAATGACGACGAGTCGTTTAACGACGACGCTTACTCTTGGATGAGTGCCAGTTGGGGTCGAAGGAATATTCGTCCGGTCGAAGGATGTACACCAATTGGTGTGACGACGGGCTGGAAGTAAGCCTCCCTATTAATAGTCTGATGGCTCGTCGTTTGGATGGGCCCTATCGCTCAGTGGCGACGACGGCCAACCAATGTTAGACGGGCCATGGCCCAAGGCCTTGATCTGATGCTTTGTAGTTGGTCTCTTGGTGGGCCTATTGGGCCCCCGGGCTCGTAGTAAGCGTTGGGCTCGGCCCGTCACAGATTATTCCGTTCACTATGTAAACGGCATGAGATTATTGCACAATAATATACAGAAAACAAGGTTCAAAACCCCAATTGATTTCTTCTCTCTCTTTCGATTTCCCATTGATTGCTTGTGTGTTCTTGAGTTTTGTGTTCTTGCTTCCGCTGCGATTGCACAACAGCTTGTAAGGCTTTTAAGTAGGCACAAAGAAGAAGGCAGTTGGGTGATTGCAGTTTCATCTGCAAAAAGATCCCTTAAGAATTCAATGTTCCCCACGTTCTCAGGTAAGCCTTGTAGATTTAAGCAACCATTAAGGTTTAAGTATCCAAGTAACTTTAGGCTGCAAATTTCACTTGGAATAGTGGTAATTTTCTTGCAGTCTTTCAGATTCAAGAGCAGTAGGTTTTTTAAGCATCCGATTGATGGGTGAATCTCAAGCAAACTTGTACAACCTTCAAGTATTAACGTCACAAGCATTGGTACTCTTGTGAAGTTGGGTGTTGATTTCAGATGTTTGGATTGGCTGAGGTTTAGGATCTTCAAGTGGTGTAGAAACTGGAGCCAAGGGAAAAAAAAATTAGTCCTCTTAAACGTTTATATGTGCATGTTTGTGTGTGCATCCCTAGTACAAGTAGCTGAAATTATTCGTAATGTACCTGGATACGCTGCCGAACTGAGCTCATTTTGCTGCGCTGCATGTCTAGGGAAACAAGATTAGTCAAATGCCAATTGGATGGTATATACTTTAAAGGGAAATCTTGCCAGCAGCCACCTAATCTCTTCAGATAGATGCTTAAAGCTTCCTTTAATATGCACATTATTCATTTGCAGCAATTTCAGTCTATTCATACCCTCAAAGAATTTAGTACTAAGATGAATTTCTTCATCTATGGGGGGTACCAGAGTGACACCTTCAACTGCTTCAGTCCCCTGATACATAAACATAGATGACAAAACATTATACGACTAACTTCCAACACTTGCTCACAAGTTAAGAAGGAGAAGTGAGAAAAGGGGTTCTTGTTTTTCTTTGAGGAGAGAGAGAGAGAGAGAGAGAGGGACCGAGAGAGATGGAAATCTGAATTAGTGGAAAGATTTGTGTTTCAGTCCACCTTGTTTCCCTCAATTACGGCGGTTATCCCTTTGTGAAACCACAATCGACTACACTTCTCAGGCTCTCGAGGGAACGTTTGGCGAATGATTTCCCTTCCCATATCCCGGATTAAATCGTGCATCCTTAACACATTCTTCCTATTAATTGTTAGCAAACACTTATCTCTTAGAACTTGGATTCCTATCTCTGCATTGAAACCACAGCCATTCAATATTTCAGTTACATCACATACATCCATTCCAATGAAGAAACATGCAATGTCCAGGAAGATCTCCCTCTCTTCATTATCATCTAGGTCATCATAGCTTATCTTAAGCTTCTTCTGGATCTCATCACGGGGAGTTTCTTGTAGCTTATTGAAGGCAGCTTCCCACTGTTTGATTGTTCTTCCAAACAAATACGACCCTAAAACCTCAAGAGCTAAAGCAAGGCCTCCTGAATAAGAAACAAAGTTATCTGCTAGTCCGGCATAATCTTCGGGTGGGATCTTTTCATTGAAGGCATGCCAACTGAAGAGTTCCAATGACTCCATGTAGCTCAACGCCTTGGCCTCATAGATATCATCTGTTTGAACTTGATGAAGCAAATGCTGATCTCGTGTTGTTATGATGATTCTACTTCCAGGACCAAACCAGTTACGTGATCCTACTAATGCATTTACTTGACTTAAATGGTTCACATCATCAAGAACAATGAGAACCTTCTTGAGACAAAACCTTTCTCCAATCATTCTGATTCCTCTGTCAACATTCCCAACCTTAACATGCTTCCTTTTAAAAAGTTCGGAAAGGAGTTGCTCTTGCAAGTAAATAAGACCATTAGGTTGTTCTGAAACCTCTCTGACATTTGCAAGAAAACACGTCAACTCAAAGTACTCAAGAATTTCATTGTAGACAGCCTTGGCAATTACTGTTTTACCCTGCCCACCCATTCCAAAGATCCCAATTAGGTGAACATCATTCGTTACAAATCTTAGTAAACGATACACAGTATTTATACGAGAATACATTCCTACTGGATGCTTGGCCACAAACAGCTTCATAGGCATCACTTGACATAGAACCTCCTGAACAATCTGGCTAATAAGCCTTGATTCAGACCTAGTATCAACAAAATATCAAATTTGAATATTTAATTTTACTCATTTTTACATACGTTTAGAGCAAAATATAGAAGACATCATCATGGTGTAAAATATCGCACGTAGATATTGGCATATGGTATTTTTATAGGTGATTGCAGTAACTTCCTTAAAATAAATAACATGTTTTTGGAGAATGGGCGCTTATTTAGGAACGGAGGGGGTAAAAATAGAACATTTTTGAAAAAAAGAAACAGATTTTACCCCATTGCGGATTTTTGCAAATCAAATCCAGATAAATTTGCAGCTTCAGTCAACGCATCTCGCCATCCATTCATCATGGCAAACTCAAACTCGGTATCAAATCGTGCATCATAATTCTCGAAAGCTTCAGCATAACTTCCTATCTGCCTACGTACTTCAGAAGGCTCAACACCATAAAACACAGGAAGTACCGCCCGGCCTTTTTCGTCCTTCCGAGCAATGATCTCCACAAGCTCTTCAAGACACCATCTAGAAGAAGCATAGTTCTTGGAGAAAACAACAATGTAAATTCTTGACTCCTCTATTGCTCTCTTCAATTGTTTGCTAATTTCTCCCCCTCTTTGTAACCCATCATCATCTCTGAAGGTATGAATTCCAGCTGCAGCAAAGCAGAATATAGGTGATCGGTGAAGCCTGTTCTTGTGTCTGCACCTCTGAAGCTCAAGAACACGTTGTAGCTAAAGGATCGCTCGCGCCGGGGAAAGGGTGGAGGGGTTGAAGTTGAAGATGGATTAACAAATCTGAGTCTGGCTGATTGTGTAGAGTCAGACTGATCCGGGAACTCGGAAATAGGTCTGTCTAGTAGTTCACTTATAACTTCAATGGATTTCCGACCGGCTTAAAAACTTCGGACAAGTCAACTTTGTTATATCCTAAACAGTTACTGTAAATGACCAGGGAAGCGATTCAAATCAAAGATAATAGAAAGAAGAAAAGGAAATCACAGAGTAGATTGGTGATGTTGTAACAAAGATAGAAAATCTTTGATCTCTTGGAATGAACTTGAAGCATAGAATAGCATAATTAGATAGTACTCCCCCCTTACCACTCGAAAATGCACAAATTTCCATTTTTTTGTGTCTCATTTAAAAAGATACATTCACAAAATGAAAACTTTTTAATACTTCTTTATTTGTGGGATCCACTTGTCATACTCACAATAACTATATACTAACTATTCCCTACTCCACTGTCTCTCTTCTACATCACTTCTCATACTCACAATATTTTCACAATATTTACTGCACTATAAATTTTCATTAATTCTTTTGAAAGACCAACTTTATTTATATTGGACGGAGTAGACTTTTAAGCAAGAATAACAAATAATATAAAAAGAAACATGGAATAGCAGAGTTGACTTTAGATGATTTGACATGCACCAATCTTGTATCAACACATTGCAAGGTGTGAGGTATCATAGAATATTTAAAAAATCATTTAAAAAAAAAAATAATCAAATTAACTTTAGAAAAAATTGCATCCAAGGTCACCCAATTATCGGGTTATGTGGATATAGTCTTCTTTTTAATTTTGTTTGCACATGATAACTTAACAAAAAAAAGTGGATGCCGTTAGCCATAGTGATCATGGATGCCACAAAACAATTAGTTCAAGCTATATAATTGAAATTACCGGATCCGGAGAGAGGGGTTTCGCCTTGCGGATTGGACGGATGCATTTCTTTCGAAAAAGAGAGTCGCCACGCCGTTTTGATTATGCCCAAAACATTGAAAAAATACTTTTGTTTGTGAGATGAAATTTTTGAGTTCGGAGGTCAGGTTACGTTTCGGGAAGAGATTTCTTTGTGCTCACCCAAAACGCCTCATTTTCATAAGTCTTTCTGTATCCTTTTCTTTGAAAGTTGTGTGTGTGTGTTTTAAAAATGCATTTGAAAATAATGTCTACATTGTAAATGATGTATTTAAACAAAAATATTTAAAGACTTGGAAATTAAAGCAATTAATTGATATTCGGAAGGAGATTTTACCAATGTTGGTTTCTTTCTATCTTCCTCGGGGGAATGTAGTTGATTTGTGGTGGTTTTAAAGAGGAGAGAAATTCTGCACTCACTCGGGCAGAACCTCCCCTCATTAATTCTCGTTTCACACCGGGGGTGTTTAAAGAGGAGAGAAATTCTGCACTCACTCGGGCAGAACCTCACCTAATTAACTCTCGTTTCACACTCAGGGTGTTTAAAGAGGAAAGAAGTTTTGCCCTCACTTATGGCAAAATCTCCCCTAATTAACTCTCGTTCGCACTCGAATTTTCGGTCGCTTCGGAGGGTTTGGAGGCTACTGGACCTCCTAGGCTGCTATGGAAGGAGGGGGGGTGAAGATTGTGTGTGTTTTTGGAGCTGAAGGAGGCTGGTATTTATAGGGTCTGAAAATATGCAAAGAGGTCCGTACGGACAGACCATATTTACATATATGTCCGTACGGACTTCCCATTAATTAGTCCTTTCCTGTCATTTCCCTGGATTTGGGGGATTTTTGGCATGTTAACAAGGTTGTTCGTACGAACAGACCATACTTACATATGTGTCCGTACGGACCAGTCAGTGATTTGACAGTTTTTTGGCTTTTTTGCCATTCCTGCAGCGTCCTTCTGATGTATTTTTTATGCCTAATCAGTCCCTTTGGGGTTTACCTGGTCAGTTTGGACCTTTTGGACGTTTACGTGTCTTCGGGATCACGAATGAGTGAATCCTCGGTATTTCTCGTATGCTCCGATGGAGAGTGGTTCGGATTGGGGTACAGAAGCCCCTCAGTGATGTTACTTTCGAAGGAAGTAGGGTCGTCGATAAAAATAGAATCTCGATCTGGACTGCTCGTCGGGAGAAAGAGGTGACCGTGTTGGTCGGATGGATGGATCCTTTGGTAGGATTCCTACGTATCCCGAGTGGGAATCAATCCTAACCGTAGTTCGTGTATGAGGGAGATTTGAAGGGGCCTCGATCGGTGGGGAACTATTTGAAGGAATTCGTCCTGAGTTGTGACTGTTTGAAGGCGTCTATACCTAAGTGTGACTGTTTGAAGGCGTCTATTCCAAAGTGTGACTTGTTTGAAGGAGTCTATACCAAAGTATGAATGTTTGAAGGCGTCTATACCGAAGTGTGACTGTTAGAAGGCGTCTATACCGAAGTGTGACTGTTTGAAGGCGTCTATACCGAATTGTGACTGTTTGAATGCGTCTATACCGAAGTGTGACTTTTCGAAGGCATCTATACCAAAGTGTGACTGTTCGAAGGTGTTTTGGACAAATTTCAACAATTAAATTTATCTTATCAAGGATGTTTGTGCACAAATGGAATATAACTCACAAAGCAAGATGAACGCGAGGATGTAACGAGGAAACCCTTAGAACAATCGTTCGAGAGAAAAACCTCGGGAGGCTTTTGGAAAGCCTACCTAAACCAAAAAAATATTATTGAGTATGGTAGTTTTCGAGTACAAGTGCAGAGTGAAAGTAAGCAAAAATGTGTAACGTGAATACAAGTGCGTCCTAAGAGTAGTATATAGGCGTGAGTGTAACTGAAGAAACAACAACTTGAATGAAAAGCTGATTTCTCGCCTAGAATCTCGCCATTCGTTGATGGAGATCAACCATTATCCCTTGCTTGATGGATGAGACCGTTGTATTGTTGCTTGACCAAGTCCATGCAGTCGTTTAAATGAATTATTTTTATTTATATTTTCGTTCCTGAAAAATAGGAAAATACAACAAACAATTTCAAGGTGTTAGTCCAAGATGTAAACCAAGACGTTACCTCAAGATGGATGTCCAAGATGTAGAACATGCTGAGTGGATTTTTTAGGGTGAAACAATTGCCCCCAAAATATTGAGGCTTTTCCCTGCTGAAATATGGAAAGTCTTAATGTTTTGACAAGAATATCCTTATATGACGGTTGAAAGGAAGGTGTAGAGTCATGATTGGAATTAATAACCGTCATTTTCGGATGGTCCTAATATCAGCGAATCTTTTCAAATTCCTTCCATACCTGGTGCCTCTTCCTATATTATGGGGAGATCAGTCTTGAGGGTGCAATCTCCATCCGTATTTGCCAAATCACAACATCTCTCCAAAAAGTAAGTCTGATTCATCATACCATCAGATTGGTTTCTTCGACAAGTCCATACTAACATACATATATCGTTACTTTACAGTGACTAGATCCGATTTTACGACGAATGATATTGTGGCTAAATATAAAGGCAAGAAGAAAGTAGAAGAGAACATACCTGAAGCGGGTGATAAAGTTACTTTGAAGAGGAAAAGAGAGGATCAAGTTACCAATGTGGAGAAGCAGACTCGGAGTGAGGAGGTGCTAGAGAGTCAGGTAATTGGTTATTTGAATTTTTTGTATAAAGAGGCTCTTTCAATCTGGTCAATATCACTTGTTTGTTGATAACAGGCTGTTTCGATTGCTAAGTTGATGGCTAAAGAAATCATAATGTGGAAGGTAAAATGCGATACTTTAGACACGGATAGAGCGGAATATGAGAAGGATCTGAAGGAAGCTGCTAAGATACTGAGAGAGAAGGGATTAGAAGTCAGGGCTAAAAATCAGGAAATTTTAAAATGGAGGGCTAGACTTGCTAGTGTTGACGTGAGACATGAGAGGGAGATGAGAATACTCCGAGATGACATGATGAACGAAACTGCGAAGGCAGTTTTTGAAGCTAGAATTCAAATGATCAAGGAATACCAAGATGGAGAGCACGTGAATTGGTACTTGGATGAGGAGAATGCAGCTTTGCAAAGGATTATTGATGAAAAGGCGAATGAGGTTACCTCCAAGAAGATTGAGCAGGTTGATGATGCTCAAGATAGTAACACTGAATGATTATAGGATGTTTATCTCTTTCAAAAATAATTTGATGAGGGTTTATCCTCAAGGGGATTTTTTAATTTGTAAGGACTCATAAGAGTCAAGACATTTAGCTTTTTTGGAGATGTTGGGTTGGTTCAACATCTTAGTCTTGTTGGGCATTTGCCTTTTCTCTTGAATATTTTTATATTAGGACTGCTTCGTTGATTATGGACTCTTTGTTGTTCATTGGTAACATGTAAATGTTACAACCACTTGACGGGGATAACATGTCAATGTTATTACCAAGTTTGAAAAGACAACATGTAACAATGTTGTAACCAAGTTGAAAAGACAACATGTAACAATGTTGTAACTCTTAGTTCTCAGATGGTGAGAAATGTGCGCTCAGCGGGGTTATGATAACCAATAGACTTAGAAAAGATGTAAAATCTTTTAAACCATAGAAGGTGAATACCTTAACGTGTGCCAAGGCGAAGTCATGATCGTCAACAAACTTTAGAAAATATGTATAATCTGATAAGTTGTAGCGGATGTTACCTTACAATTGGGAGATGTTGATGAGATGCATTACTGCACATGTTGACTTTTCAGGTAGATGCTTTAGACTGTCTCATTGTATAATGACATCTTGCAAAACAGTAGTATGTTAGGGCTAGGTGTTAGCTCTGGCTAACACCCCTCCGATGCTTAAGTCAATAGAGGTTTGATTTAAGTAAAAAGGAAAGAAAATTAAAAAGAACTTAGTTTGAGGTGAAGCTCATACCTGGGTGTGGAAATGGCAATAAATTTCAACTTACATGTAATAATGCTTCAGGTGTAGGGCGTTCCAGCTTCTAGGTATTCGGATGCCATCTAGGGTAGACAACCAGTATGCACCTTTTCCTGCTTCAGCGTCAACAAGGTAGGGACCTTCCCATTTCGGAGCTAATTTTCCCGCGTGCAATTCCCTGGTATTTTGGAATACTTTCCTTAGCACCATATCCCCAGCCTGGAAGCGTCTTATTCTCACATTCTTGTTGTATGACCTGGCGATTCTCTGTTGGTAGGCGGCCATCCTTATCTTGGCTATATCTCTGAGTTCATCCACGGTATCTAAATCCTGAGCTAGAAGGTAATTATTGTCTTTAGGAGTCAGCAGTCCATATCTTACGGTTGGAATTGTTACTTCTACGGGGAGTACAAATTCGGTGCCAAATACTAAAGAGTACGGTGTCTGTCCAGTAGCATTCTTAGATGTTGTCCTGTCAGCCCATAACACAAGTGGTAGTTCATCGGCCCATCTTCCCCTTTTCTGATCTAATCGTTTTTTCAAATTGCTAATGATCAACTTGTTGCTGGACTCAGCCTGTCCGTTGGCTTGCCGATGCACAGGGGTTGACATTATCAGTTTGATTCCCCACCTTGAACAGAAATCCCTTGTCTTTTTGCTGATAAACTGAGAACCATTGTCACAAATGATTTCTGAAGGAACGCCAAATCTGCTCAAGATGTTCTTCTTTAAAAAGGATATGACCTCCCTGTCTCGTACTTGGACATATGCCTCTGCTTCAATCCACTTGGAGAAGTAATCTATCATGGCTAACATGAACACTCTTCCTCCCGGAGCTTTTGGCAACTTGCCGACTATATCCATGCCCCATTGCATGAAAGGCCAGGATGAAAGTACGGGATGAAGAGGCTCGGTGGGTTGATGCAAGATGTTACTGTGTCGTTGACAAGGGTCACATTTTAAAGCAAAATCCATTGCGTCTTGTCTCATAGTGGGCCAGTAATATCCCGTTCTAAGGGCTTTGGAAGATAACGACTTGCCCCCAGAGTGGTTCCCACACTCACCAACATGCAAATCATGTAGAACCTCCTTAACTTCTCTGGGCTCTAAACACCTCATAAATAGACCTGTTGCAGACCTACGGAACAATTTGTTGTTAATTAAGGTGAACCTGGACATCTTTATTCTGAACGACCTGTGATTCTTGACGTCCAGTGGGATAGTTCTGTCTTGCAAATATCGCACAATAGGTTGGATCCATGTTGACACCAAACCCTGGTCTGGAGAAGATGCTTCCGAACGATTTAGAGTCCCGCATTCTTCAGTTTGATCGATGGTTGGATACTGGATGTAGATGATTGGGATGTTGGTATTTATCATCGCCCCATATGTTGACCCTAGGTTGGCTAAAGCGTTAGCTTCAACATTTTCTTCATGTGGTACATGTTCCAAGGAAAAACTAACAAAATGCGCGGCTAACGCTTTAACATGTTGGAGGTAAAGCGTCATTCTGGCGCTTTTAGCTGCATAAGATCCGTTAAAGTGATTAACTAGTAACAAAGAATCAATAAAGACGTTAATATGAGTAACATCAAAACTAAGAGCAGTAGATAAACCCATGATCAAAGCTTCATATTCAACTTTGTTATTGGTTGCCTGGAATTCACAAGAAACCACCTGGGGAATTAATTCGCCTTGAGGCGACTTTAACAAGATGCCCAGTCC
Source organism: Adenophora triphylla var. japonica (assembly GCA_022495995.1). Classification (NCBI taxonomy): domain Eukaryota; kingdom Viridiplantae; phylum Streptophyta; class Magnoliopsida; order Asterales; family Campanulaceae; genus Adenophora; species Adenophora triphylla. Next base: position 704,772 of record JAFEMH010000380.1, read on the forward strand.
TGCGCCCCTTGAGTTAGATGCTCCGTCTGTGAACAACGTCCAATACATAGGGGAATTATTACCTTTGAGGTGTTGGACTTCTAGCTCCACCTCAGGTTGCAAGGTAGCACTGAAATCGGCTACAAAATCCGCAAGAGCTTGTGACTTAATGGCACTCCTGGGTTTATATGAGATTTCATACGTGCTGAGCTTAACTTACCACTTGGCCATTCTTCCTGACATCTCAGGAGTTCTCATAACAGTCCTGATAGGATAGTTAGTTTTCACAATAATAGGATGCGTTTCGAAATAATGACGTAATTTAATAGATGCAGTGATTAAAACGAGAATAAGTTTTTCTAGATGGGAGTACCTGGTTTCCGCGTCTAGAAGATATTTACTTACATAATAAATGGGATGTTGGCTGCCTTGAACTTCCTTTACCAGGACAGCACTTACGGCGTTCTCAGATACGGCCAAATATATATAGAGGGATTCCCCAGGTTATGGCTTAGCGAGGAGAGGAGAAGACGTGAGATACTTTTTGAGGTTCAGGAAGGCTTCTTCGTGTTGTTCTGTCCACTGGAACAACTTTTTCTTTCTTAAGACGTCATAAAACAACTTGCACTTTTCGGAGGATTTAGAGATAAACTGATTTAAGGCCGCTACTCGCCCTGTCAATCTTTGTACATCTTTGATGTTTTTGGGGGACTGTAGATTGAGTATAGCTTTTATCTGTTCTGGACTGGCCTCGATTCCTCTCTTAGTCACCATGTACCCCAAGAACTTCCCAGCTCTGACCCCAAAATTGCATTTGGATGGGTTCAGCTTCATGTTGAAGGCTTCTAAGATGTCAAAAGCCTCTGCAAGGTGTTGCACGTGATCTTCCACATTCTTTGACTTTACCACCATGTCATCTGTGTATACTTCCATCGTTTTGCCGAGATGGTCCTTGAACATCTTGTTTACCAGTCTTTGATAGGTTGCCCCTGCATTTTTTAACCCAAATGGCATAGCAATATAACAGTATATACCTTTAGGAGTTATGAAGGTGGTATCTTCTTGATCAGAAGGCTCCATTTGAATCTGCTGGTAACCTGAAGAAGCGTCCATGAAGGTCAGCACGTCATGACCAGCTGTCTTGTCTACCAGGGAATCAATATGGGGTAACAGGAATGGATCTTTGGGACATGCTCTGTTCAAGTCAGTGAAATCTACGCATACACGCCATTTCCCATTTTTCTTCTCGACAACCACCACGTTGGCAAGCCACCTAGGATATTGCACCTCCCCGATCATCTTCAATTTGAGCAGTCTCTCTACTTCTTCCTTAATGATTTGATTACGTTCTTGGGCACATTTCCTTCTTTTTTGATGGACCGATTTGATGGTAGGGTCAATATTTAGCTTGTGAGTTATGATGCTTTTATCTATCCCAGTCATATCTTCATGTTTCCAAGTGAAACACAACCTTCTACTCTTCAGGAAGTCGATCAGCTCTTTCTCAATTTCAAGGGGTAAGTCAGCTCCAACTAGCACATGGGCATCAAGGTTAGAGTCATCTACGGGCACTTTTCTTACGTCGTACTCAGCCGCCTCCAAGATGTACTTGACGCCTTTCTGTAATTGCTATGCTGGACGGGAAGTAGAATATGCTTTCATATCTATTTTGTAGCACTCCTTTGCTGCTTGTTGGTCTCCTTTTACCTTGATTACCCCCCAAGGCGTTGGCATCTTGAGGCACTGGTGATACCTGGATGGAATTGCTTTCATGCTATGGATCCATGGTCTCCCCAAGATGAAATTATAAGCTGACGGACAATCAATCACACAAAACCTTTCCATGGAGTTCAACCCTTCAACGTAGACTGGTAATTTGATTTCCCCAATTGTTTGCTTGGTCTCACCACTGAACCCGACTAGAACGGAGGAATTCTTCACAACTTCAGTTAAGGGAATGGACATTTCTTCTAATGTGCTCTTCATGACCAAGTTTACTGAACTCCCGTTATCAACCAAGATACGCTTGACCTTACAATTGGCAATTTACAAGGTGATGACTAACCCATCATGATGAGGATCCAAGATGTTCTCCTTATCATCTTGATCAAAAATAATCTGCTGGCCCCGGGGAAGCATCAGGACGTCGTGCTGGTAATCCCATCTTGTCTTCCTTGGAATCTTTAGCATGACGTTTTGCTGCAGAGTACGTGGTGCCACAAATGTATGATCCTCCCGTAATAAAGTTGATCACCTTGGTTGCAGGAGGGGGTAAAGGTGGAGTATCAGTGATGGCTTCTTTTGTCTCCGACCGTCCTTTTCTTTTTCCAAGTAAATCTTTGAGGAGGCCTTTAGAGAGCAAGTGGCTGATTTCCTTCCTCAAGGCAATGCAATTTTTCGTAGTATGGCCAAAATCTTCATGGTAAGAACATCATGTAGATTTGTCCTTCCAGGGTGTTGTTTTGTCGGTTGCCTTGAGCCACCTCGCCTTGCTTCCTAAGTTGTCCATTGCATGTAGGAGTCCTGAAACATCGACAGAAAAACAATAGTCACTAATCTTAGTATAAGTTGTTTCATCTTCTACAACATTAATTTTAGAAGAATCAGTTTTAGAGTAGGGTTTTCCCCTATTAGATCGATAGTGAGAGGATTCTGCTTTTCTATCAGGATTTTCATATGATGACGTCTTCTTTGACGCCTTGCCATGAATCATCTCATCTTCTTCCAGCCTGATGAAATGAACGGATCTCGTCCTGACTTCTTCTAAGCTCCTAGATGGGAACGTGACAAGATCTTGGTAAAAGGGTGTTTCTCTCTTTAGGCCCATCCTGAAAGCTTCCGTTGCAGTCGACACGTCAATGTGAGGAATACTTACGGCCTCTTTGTTGAACTTGAACACGTAATCTTTTAAAGTTTCGCCAGGTTGTTGCACAACCCTGTAAAGGTCACTTGTTAATTTTTCAAAGACACGATTGCAAGAAAATTGGTTAAGAAACATGTTAATTAATTGAGAGTAAGATGAAATGGAGTTCATAGGTTGATTGGTCAGCCACAACAAGGCGGGACTAGATAAGGTGGACCCGAAACCCCTGCATAAACAAACTTCTTTAAGATGCGGAGGAATGCTGATGATGTCCATTTTTTCTTGGTACAGGGCTATATGCTCTGCAGGATCTGTCGTGCCATCATATTGCTTCATGGGTGGTACTTGGAATCTCTTTGGGATCTCCACCTCAGCTATGGCAGGAACAAAACGTGAATCATGATGGCTGGTTGGAGATGCTTGTTTGAAGGGCAAGGCGACTCCGGGAACCTTCATGAGGATTTCCTTGAGTTGCTGTACTTCTCTTGCAAGGGCGGTATCTACAACAGGGTTAGTAGTAACTAAAGGATTAAGAGGAGTATTGAACAGGTTAAAACTCCCTGTTTGCCTCATGGGAGGTGGGGTCACAAAAGTGAAACATGATGTCAGCGGCATCGGGTTAGATGTGACGATAGTGCTTTCAGTCTGAACATGGACGTGTTGCCTTGACCACCACTTGCACTCATCCCAGCATCCGGAAAAAGAGTCCTAGGCTGCAAGGGTGAGGTCTCCGGCATGCTGACAACTGGAATGCTGAGCCCTGAAGCTGAGAAATCACGTCGCAAACTGTCGAGGTGAGTGAAGATCATCTGATTGGTCTGCTGCTGTCCATCGAGCTATTCTTTCAACTTTTGCATCATACTCGTCATGGCAGTTACAATTCCAAACGAGAGTCCAGGTAGCGTCATGGATGGAGGTCCACCCAAACTGAGCCCTTGGCTTAGGGACATGGTCACGCTAGAGCCCACAGGTGAATGCATGCTAGACATCACAGGCACACTTGACGTGCTGGCTCTTGCCCCAGTCGTGATGATGGAGGTCGACATAGCCGAAGTCGGATTGCTCATCTTGATTGAAATCTAAAAAACCAAAGTTCCCACAGACGGTGCCAAATTGTTTTGGACAAATTTCAACAATTAAATTTATCTTATCAAGGATGTTTGGGCACAAACGGAATATAACTCACAAAGCAAGATGAACGCGAGGATGTAACGAGGAAACCCTTAGAACAATCGTATGAGAGAAAAACCTCGGGAGGCTTTTGGAAAGCCTACCTAAACCAAAAAAATATTATTGAGTATGGTAGTTTTTGAGTACAAGTGCAGAGTGAAAGTAAGCAAAAATGTGTAACGTGAATACAAGTGCGTCCTAAGAGTAGTATATAGGCGTGAGTGTAACTGAAGAAACAACAACTTGAATGACATGCTGATTTCTCGCCTAGAATCTCGCCATTCGTTGATGGAGATAGGTCGTTATCACTTGGTTGATGGATGAGACCGTTGTATTGTTGCTTGACCAAGTCCATGCAGTCGTTTAAAGGCGTCTATACCAATGTGTGACTGTTTGAAGGCGTCTTTACCAAAGTGACTGTTTGAAGGTGTCTATACCAAAGTGAGACTGTTCGAAGGCGTCTATACCAAAGTGAGACTGTTTGTAGGCGTCTATACCAAAGTGAGACATAGTTCAGGAGTATGAACCTATGTTGAGGCTTAGTTCTGGAGTATGAACCTAAATTGAGACTTAGTTCAGGAGTATGAACCTAAGTTGAGGATTAGTTCAGGAGTATGAACCTAAATTGAGATTTAGTTCAGGAGTATGAACCTAAGTTGAGGCTTAGTTCAAGAGTATGAACCTAAGTTGAGGCTTAATTCAGGAATATGAACCTAAATTGAGACTTAGTTCAGGAGTATGAACCTAAGTCGAGACTTAGTTCAGGAGTATGAACCTAAGTCGAGACTTAATGAGACTTAGTTCAGGAGTTGTAAGTACGCCAATCCAATTCGATACCCTTTTAGGTGCATTTTAATATGATAAAATCGCGCTAAGGGGGTGTTTTGGTAAATTCCCGATCCGTTCCGAGACTTCCGGAAATATTTTATGAGTTTCTCGTGAAGGAAGTGTCTTTTTGTATTTTTCCCGGACAAAAGGACCTACAGGGAATTAACTGCTTTGGGCTTTTTAAGAATTAACTCGGAATGTTCCAGAAGCAGGTTTTGGCGCCAGAAACAGTCATTGACTCATCCCTTCGTGCGACAGATTGAAGCCTGGAAAAGCGAAGCGTTGGGTCGTGCGACTAAATAATTCCAATCCCAATCAACGTTTAAATACCAAATGCGTTCATTTTGAAAAGGGGATCACACACAGATAACACACACAGACCTCACAGTTTCTCACTCCTCTCTCTCTTTCTCTCTCTATCCGGAAAAAACCAAATCCATGGCCGCTCCCTAATCTCCTCCCTAACCAAGCTCTTCCTCACCGGAAAACAACAAAACCTCAACCTCCATCACCGCCTTACCTCCCTCTATCTCAATTACTTTCTTCCCCAATCCAATCTCTCCAAATTCCCCCTCAACCAAATCAACCGGCAACTCCCTCACCATCTTCTCCGACCAAACCTCCACCTGGTTCCTCCCTCTAATCAACCGGCGACCTTCCCTACCATAACCTCACCCAATTACCTCTCCGGCTAAGTCCTCACTGTCCCCTCTCTCTCAATCAACAAAGACATTTCTCTCCTTCAAACCCAATTGAATGGTAACTTCACCGGCAGCAACTCAACCCCTCTCTCTAAACTGAATCTCCCTTACCTGGTTCCACCCCTCTCTATACCCAAAACCGTGTTCCTTCTTCCCCTGTTCTGTTCCAGAGCCTTGCCTGTTCAACACTCACACACGCGTACCTGAAGCTTCACAACAACGTTGACCTGCGAGTGTGAATTTGTTCCCGAAAGCCGATTTGAAGATCCTTCTACCTAACGTGGTTGAAGGAGCGTGGACTACGAGGATAACGAATCTCTTCCCTCACCTTTATCTCACATTTATAGTTTATTTGTTTCATTGCAAACTATTCTCCGGACTTGATAATTAGGCTCCATCCGCCTCCAATTATCAAGTCCCAACTGCCATCTCTCTATTTAATTAGCTTGGTTTGATGCATTTGGTATTTGTGATGTGATTTCGTGGTATTTGTTGTTTATTGGCCAAGGGAGTGTGGATCTCCCTATATCCACATCCCCTTGGTCAAATCATTGTGAATTCACAGTTTCTGAGTTGAATTGGTATTGTGTTGGGATTTGAATTGTTCTCTGATTGGTTCTGGTTAAAATTTGTAAAGTCTCTGCAAAGTGCATCGTTGTGTCACGCGACACAATTGAACCCTCAGGTCCTGCGTCACACGACATAATGCGCCCTCTACAGAAACTACTTTCAGTTGTAATCCGTGTTCTCGATGTAAAGTGGGATGTAGCCTCCCAGAGTCAATGGCTTACAAGTTGTATTTCCCCTGTTGAGCAATAAAACAAAGCGTTGATTTGCATTTTTGTAAGTACCCCAATCTGGATCACCCTCTGCCGAACACACAGGAAACACTGCAGACTCACAAACACAGTCTCGAAGACCTATGGCACTCAAAACCCTCTCAAAACCCTCAACCAAACCAAGGGAGGGGCCTTTCTGGGATAAAAAGGGACAAAAGGACCTTTTGGGAATTTTCAGGAAATTGGAAAAGCATAAGTAGTCCGTACGGACCTCTTTGCTTTAATAATTACTGAATCCTCTTAAAGTCCACAATATTCCCTCAAATCCCGGAGAAAATGATTACCCTCATGCATGGTTGGTCCGTACGGACCTCTTTGCATGCCAAGATGGTCCGTACGGACCTCTTTGCATAGGGGACATCATAATTCCAGAATATTCACCATCATCACATATTCCCTCAAATCGAGGAAAACCAAAATTCTGGATAACATGGGAGGTCCGTACGGACCTCTTTGCATTTTTCTGGCACTATAAATAGAGGGCTCCCCCTCCCTCATTTTACACACCTCCCTCTTCTCTCTTCCTCCCTTAGCCTTCAGGCTCCCCTCTAAGACCCTTCGGGGCAATCCCGGCCCCTTTCGGATCCTTCCGAGGCCTTCCGAGCCCCCTCGTGGTGCTCCGAAGCCTCTCCGAGCGCTCCCGCGACGCTCCCGCGCTGCCCCGAGGCACTCTTGAGGTACTCTGAGGCCCCTCGTGGTACTCCGAGGCCTTGCCTGGTCTTTCCCAAGGCGTCCCGGCTCTTTCCGAGTCAAACCGGCGATCCCAAACCACGCCAAAACTCTGCCCGAGTGACTCCTGCCACCCCAACGCACGCCGAACCTCTGCCCGAGTGATCCCTGCGATCCCAACGCACGTCGAAACTCTGCCCGAACGCAGCCTAAGATCCCAACGCACGCCGAAACTCTGTCCGCAGACAACCGGCCCCTCCCGAAGCAATCCCGATCCGTACCGGAACATCATTCCATCCTCAAACACTATTCCCCAGCGGAAGACAGACACGAACCAACATTGGTAAGGCTTCCTTCCATTACTATTTCAATACATTTCAATACGCAGTGTACAATGTAGACATCCGACACAGCATGCATTTTTAAAAGCACACACACACACACACAACATTTAAAGAATATTAGGGATATCCGAAAGACTCGTTTTACGAGGCGACTCGGGTGAGCTCTAAGATTCTAATATTCTCTTCCCGAGGAGTCATCTGACCTCTGAACTCAAAATCTCATCACACAAAAAACAGTTTATTATTATTTTTAAACTGATGCCCTTTTTCAATGTTTTGGGCTTAATAATAAAAACGGCGTGGCAACTCTACAAAGCAAAACACGGCGAGACACCTCCAACCGAAAACGCTGCAAAGCGGGAATTAAGCCAGATGCCGGGGTGCGAACGCGCTGCCTCTCGGATCCGGGCGAACATTCCCCGAAAACAGCGACACGCGAATGCGAGATGCGCGGGAGCTCGGATCCCGGGTAATTTCAGTTGGCGACTCCGCTGGGGACTTTTTTGTTTTAAAATCTTTTTAAACAAAACAAAAGATTTTAAAACGATGATGAGGGTCAAACTTTCATTTTACCCCCTTCTTTAACTGTTGTGTGTGTGTGCACGTGCTTTACTTTTTATTTTACAAAAAAAAAATAAAAATACAAAAAAAAAATGCATCAATATACATCTGTGCATACATTTAAAATTCTTCAAAAAAAAAACTTCTGTTTTTACTCAGAAAAAGAATTTTAGAGACCGCACACTACGCGCACTGTTGCCTCGGTTAAACCGCACACTACTCACACTGCTACCTCGGTTACACCGCACGCTACGCGCACTGCTGCCTCGGATACACTGCACACTACAACCCTTAACCCGGAGTGGTCTCAGTTGCAGTCCGTTTGGTCTTCCTAGGCCTCTCGGATGCGCACGGGATCATTCCAAACATCCCATCCTAGCCAAGCGTCAACCACACGTTTGAGTCTTGAGTCACACTCTGTCCGGACTCGGTTGGTTTTTCCCGGTCCGTGTCATACGGCTGGATACATATACCATGCCGGCCATTTTTCTGAGTCAAGGCTCGGAATTCAAGATCCCTTGCGCAAGCAAAGCGATGAAAGGTCATGCTAAAATCTTGACACGATCTTGATTTCCGAAGCTACACCCAGGACGATGTTCCGTCCGGATATACATCCATGCTCACATGACACCATGTCATCACGCCTTTGATACGTCGGCCATGACAATATGACCCGGCCAACGCCTAACGTCACGGATCCCTTGCGCAAGCAAGGTAAAGAGAAGGTCATGCCGAACTCTTGACACGATCTTGACTCGGTGGCCGGCTCGGTTCACTATTCACATGGCTAACGCATCAAAACGAACATGACGAGGCTCGGTACTTAGGTTCGATTTTTCTTTTAGGCCGGTGGAAACCGCTTGCCCTATAGGACCCTCGCCGGGCATCCGCTGGGATGTCGAAATACGGGTGCAAAACGAGGGGCTTATAGCGCGCGAGATGATCTCCGGCGACCCAGGATCTAGCATAGTTGCGAAAAAGAAGAGCAATCTTTTCCAACCTACCTAGGACTCTGAGAAAACATGTTTTAAGTAAATTAAAACAACAAAAAAAAATCATAAACAAAAATATAAAAGAAACGGAAACCGCATGCCACGTGAGCTTTCCCCCTTTTATCCCGTGTGGCCATTCCTGTGTCTAAACCTTGCCTGTCACCCCCTCCAGCGAACCGAGAGTGGTTGAGAATACCTGGGAGCCGCCTTTTCAATATCGAGGTCACAAGGTCCAATAGCCCTTCCAGTTCAACGGTCTGCACCGTCCGCTACTCTCCCATGACGGGATCAACAGATAACAGTGAGGGAAACGAAACCCCGCCACTAAGGAACCTCCAGACAATGGAGGAGGTGCTGTGAGCCTTCGAAACCATCAAGAAGCGCCAAGAAGAGTAGCAAGCCTGGATCGTAGACACCTTGCGTCTTCGAGGAACAGTTGCAGTTCCCCAACCTGACGGAACCTTTGTTCTCATAGAGGACGAAGACATACCCCAGATTTCTCAAAGCTATCGGCAAGTTCCGCCTTCGCCAAGCTACGAGATCCCGGCAACGCAGCGGCTCTCGCTCAAAGCTCCCCTCGGGCGTCGGTCAAGCATCTCCAACAGCCCGCCTCGGCACGGTCGGTTTCCGGCTATGAACATCAAGCTCGGTACCAACGGCACACATACGTGCTGCTCCGAGATCCCAATGCATCTCGGTATCCCCAGGATTCAATCCTTTGCCCTATACGAGCCTCGCATCCACAATCAAAAGTCCCCATGCTTACAAGGGACGGGCATCCCGAGCGGATATCCAGGCATCTCAAGCTTGCCACTCGCTAGTCCGCCACTTGGGGCTAACGAATCATTTCCCCGGTTCCCAAACACAACCCTTAGCGGACACTGGCAATCACGCCCTCAACTTCAACACCCCGGGGTATGGGTTGGTATACACTCAACTACCTCCCAAGACTCCCGAATGGCGATCCCATCGGCCAATCCACCTCCATCTTCGGTTTCCGTCCTTGAAAACGGTAACCCACCTCGAAGGCAGTGATCCCCACATGGCTTGGCTTATCGAACAAATGAAGGACATGCAAGGCAAGCTAGCTAGTTCTCGGAAGGACTCCCTCACGCCTGCTTGATCCGAGCAAAGTGGTCCCTCTCCCTCCGAAGTTCGGGATGCGGAAATGGAAAAGTTTGACGGGACGAGAATGCCCAAAACCCACATCGACACCTATGTCACGGGTATGAGAGCGAAAGGGCAACCCCTCAACGGATGGCGGATCACTTTCGGCATTCTCTCAAATCCACACGGCATTAAGGTGGTTCCTCGATGTGAAGGCGAAAAACCGCTCCACGTGGGATCGGATCGGTGAAATCTTCCTGGAGAAGTATCGCGCCAACCTTGAATGGGAGACAAACCGCCATGACACGCAAGCCACTTAGAACAAAGGATGACGAACCGGTGGGCGAGTTCTACAAAAGATGGGCTGGAAGCTAAGCGAGATAATGGATCCACTTTCCAAGGAAGAGCGAGATGGACATCTTCCATTCACTGCCTCAAGCCATCTTTGAGGACCTTGATCGGCCACCATTTCTATTCGGATCTTCGTGCCATGGTCAACGCCGGACAAAGTTTGAGAAGACTACGAGTCTTCAAAAGACAACGGCAACCCCTGCCTCATCTTACCGCTATCGAACAAACACGGCAACTTCAACTCCTGCCCGACCAAAGGAAAAGAAGCGTAGGAACAGTGCATTACATTCGAACGGAGCTCAAGTAAACCGCGATCAAGCGGCCCCAAAGAATAACAATCCCCTCGCTTCCCACAGTTCCAGCATTTAGACAATCTCGAAATGCCCCTGGGCCAAGTATTTGAAGCTTTGGTGAAACGAAATCTTCTCAAACCTCTCGAGAATTTCCAATCGAAGACTCCCAAAACCAACATGGATATGAGCAAGCACTGCGCCTTCCACAACTACCCCAGCCACACCACCGACAATTGCTTCGTGCTCAGCGGGTGGTCGAGGGGCTCATTAAAGAGGGAAAATTGGAACGCCCTCGTGGTCCCGATACCATCGGAAATCCATTCCCCGGAACTGACGGGAGTAAACTCAATAGCCTTTGACGAAACTCCAAGCGAGAGCGGACCCCACAATTTCCGAAACCGTCGGCATCTTTGTCCCGCTATGGCCAGGGAGCGTGAAACCGAGTCAAAAGGTCTCGTGGCCAGGGAATTCGAACAAGAACGCCCAAGGGCAAGCTGTCTCCCTACGATCTTTGCCCCAACCCAAGGCATACAAATGGATGGATCGAACGTTCCCGAGAAGAGGCGAGTCAAACGGTAGCACGGGAAGCGGTTTAGCCTTCACAGACGATGATTTGCCGATATGTGAGAATCGGCACAATGAAGCCCTCCTCATCCTCATAAAAATAGAGATGTTCTTCCTCCCGACGTCTTGATTGATAACGGCTCCGCGATCAACATCATTGCTTTGAGCACAGAAACGACTCCGCATCGACCGCTCCTGATAAGGCCTTCACCTCGGGTAATCCGAGCCTACGATTCCACTTTGCACGACCAATCGTAGGAGTCATCAATACGAGGATCCAATTCGACGCACAAGCCAGGTCGGTAGAGTTCCAAGTCGTGGAAATCAAACCAACCTTCTGCGCCTTCTTGGGACGACCTTGGATACATCGGATGAAAGCGGTATCATCTACTCTTCACCAATGCGTGAAATTCATCAATGCCGATGGAGTGATCGAAGTGATCCGCGGAAGCGGCGCAATGGCAAGTGCTTGGCCGGCAAGCTACGACCCGGAAGAAGGTCCCGACATGACCAAGTACTCTTCTCCGAGATGAGTCTCCTACCCTTTCCCGCTACGAAGTGGATCCTTACATCCACGCTCTAAGCCACGACGAGTGGAAATCGAGAAGAGCTCATGGGTCGGGATGACAACTACGATATATGTGGCGTGAAGAATGCTTAAGAGAAGATCAAGAGATGGACGCCACGATGGAGATTGATCGAGGAGTAGACCCTTACTTCGCCAAAAACCCTCTTGCAAGCTGGCTCATCACCGATCCCCGATACAAGACAACCCTCGCCGAGCACTCTCGGGTCTTACGGGGACGGCCATCACGGCATAGTTCAATTCAACATTCGGTGTCCGACCTAGATGAACAGTGGCGCAACCTCCTCGAGGCCTAATCAAGGAAGGAGATATAGCATGCCCCCTCGAATCGAGACATTGTAAATATCGTCCAAGCAAAGATCCCGGATAAAGAGGCGGATTCTATGAAAGTGATCAACATCGGCAAGAATCAACTCCGAATCGGCGAATGCTTCGCCCTCTTAGAAGTAGCCCTCGGCGACTTCTATCATCAAAGACCTCCAAGGGTGGTGGCAACACTAATGGAGGGACATCATCGGGGAGCAACCAAAAACCTCCGCGATATGGTTTGAAATTGAACCTCATGCAAGCTATTTTCCGGGACTCATGCCAAGGGAAGGCGGCCACGAACCCGACACCGCTCCTCTAGAGCTACGGCCATCCGAGAGTAATGAAGCACAGGTCCAATCCCTCGTCGCCTATAGTCTAGCTTCGAGTCTTGTTGTCTGTGGATTCACATCTTTTGAGTCTTTTGACGGCTTTACGCCCAACGATTGTGAGTCTTTGATCAACAATGTACAGTCTTCACGCTTTCAATAAAAGGTTCGACCTTTCTAAAAAATCATTTCATTGCATCTTTAACAAATGATGATGTTAACTAATCAAAATAGTTAAGAACAATTCATCTATACAAAAGGCAAACACATTAATTGAATAAATGCATCAAGCAAACATTTAAGCATGTTACCAAATGAGAGAAAAACGGGGCCCAAGCTGCCGATGAGGTTTTAATCACAACAATTTGCAAGATTGCTGAAGAGCCAAAGAGACGCAAGTCCGACGCCATTTCCAGTACAGACCAGATCTTCCAATACCTCCAGAACGGGGAAACTACCTTCATGAACATGGAAGACCCACACACAGGAGGGGTCAAAACCAAGAGCATCATGGCCCTAAAACGCCTCGCCTCTCACTTCGTCATCCTTGGGGACATGCTATACAAGAAACGCTACCATGGACCACTCCTTCGCTGCATCAGCCAGGAAAAAGCAAACAAGTTCATGAACGAAGTCCACAATGGGGCTTGCGGTCCCCACATGAACGCCAGAGCCCTGATGCAAATCATTCTCAGGATGGGCTACTACTGGATCTCCATGGAGGCAGATTGCATCCACTTTGTCCGAAGCTGCGACAAGTGTCAACGGTTCTCCAACCTCAATCATCTACCTCCCCACGATCTCTACTTCATGACTACACCCTGGCCATTTACCACTTGCGGAATTGACGTCATCGGGAAAATCGCTCCGCCGAGCGGCAGCTGGTCACGATTTCATCTTAGTAGCCATCGACTACTTCACCAAATGGGTCGAAGCCAAGTCCTACAAGGTACTCACCTCCAAGAAGGTCGCGCATTTCCTCAAGGAAAACATCATCTGCCGATACGGCATCCCAAATGAGGTCATATCAGACAATGGTTCACACTTCGAGGGAATTCGACAGGCTGTGGCGAATTCAAGATCACACGCCACAAATCTTCTCCCTACCGGCCACAAACAAACGGCGCCGTGGAAGCGACAAACAAAACCCTCGAACGAATCATCCGAAAAATGACCACCGAGGACGAGATTGGCCCGAGAAGTTGCACCTTGCACTTTGGGGCTACCGCATCGGTCGAACGACCACGGAAGAAACCCCATTCGCCACGACATACGGGATGGAAGCAGTCCTTCCCGTTGAGCTGGAAATTCCCTCACTCAGAGTCTTTGCTGGAAAATGACATCAACGAGTCGAATGGCTCCGAAGCCGACATGACGAATTGGCTCACGCTAGACGAGCGACGACTAAAGGCCATGGAACACGTCAGGAGCCTATCAAAGCGGGATGGCTAGAGCTTTCGACAAGAAAGTCAAGTCCCGAGACATCGGGGAAGCGACCTTGTACTCAAAGAAAAGCCTCCCGCTCGAACCAACCCAGCTGGGAAAATGGGAACCCACATGGATCGGCCCTTTCGTGGTCCAAAAGATCTTCTCGGGAGGTGCCATGAAGGCGAAGGACCTAGACGGCAATCCGCTTCATGAATCCGGTCAGCGGAAGCAAACTTCGCGAGATACTTCGCTGAAGAAGAACAAGCTGTGCATCTCTTGGCACTCCATGTAGTGTCGAACTACGCAAGACTTTGAGCCCTCTAATCAGGAGGAACGTAGGCAACCTTAATTGGTCCGGTCTAAAAATACACAAAAAAGTCAAAAGTTTGAATGTCAATCAAGACCTCCATCAAGCTACGCACTTTTCAAGAACACGCCCCAACGTCAACTTGACCAAGTCAAACGACGACGGCAACATCGAAGGACATCCGAGGGTCACTCAGCATCAAACGGCCGGACTCATGGGCCGCTTCCCGAGCCGGGGGCTTGTCTTTGCCTTCACGCGCTTCGAAAAAAAAGAGAGCTCGAGCGAGGCTCACAAAAAAATAAAAAAAAAAGAGCTCGAGCAAGGGCTCACAAAAAAAATAAAAAAAAGAGAGCTCGAGCAAAGGCTCACAAATAAAAACGAAAATAAAAGAAGCTCAAACAGAAGCTGGGAAATTGAGGTCAAGAGCCCGACGCCAACAAAGGGCAAGGAAACTACGGAAATGACCATCAAACGACTTGTCAGGGGATCATCCAACCTCTCAGCCAAGCACAAAACCCAAGCAAAAGGGATTGCCGTCAGGGCTCGGGCCGCTTCAGTCCGCAAATGCAACGGAAAAGTTCAAAGATGGACGCCGAGCAAAGGTGCACAAAGAAACCTTGAAAAGCCAGCAAGAGATCTTGCATCTCGACAAAGCTTTAAAAGTAAATCACAAATCACTAACGGTTACAACATTTCTTGATGAGTTCAAGTACGGTCTACTCTCAAGTTCACAAAATGCTAAAAGACAGCTTAATACATTTAACAAATAATGTGTTTACAATGCAATGAATGGATACCTAGAAGGTCATTCCGCGCCATCTGCGCTTGTCCCCTCGCCATTCTTCCCTTTCTTCCCTCGTCCCCGGCGAGTCTTCTTTCGCTCAACGTGAACCAACTCTGCGTCTCTCAGTCCGAGATCAGGGGTCCTCCCGTAGAGTCAAATAATCCGGCGGCTCTCGGGGCTTCATTCGCCGTGCTTCGGCTCGGATCTCCTCCTGCGAGTGCAGCAAAGAGGACCTCTCCCCGATCGGTCGGTCAACTCTAGTCTCGTAGTCAAATAAAGTGTCTCCCGTAACATCCGGGGTCGAGACCGGAGCTTCGGCACTCCTAAGGCAATAGCTACTACGGCAGCCGGATCCCAGAATCGCTACACGCACTGCTCTCCAAGCCAGCTTGGGAGCCCTTGACCACGGCTGCTCATACCGGGCCGGGTGCGAGTCGTCAATACGACACTCTCCCGACGTCTAAGGAACACCGCGGGAGGGAAAGCGGAATACTTCTATACCCTCGAGAAAATACAAGAAAGCACACAGGAGCCGCCATACAAAGAGGAGCTATCTCCGTAGTAGCAAGGTCATCCCGGCCCAAAAAAGGCTCTGCTTCATCCCAAATCTGGCCCTTGGGAAAACAAGCGACGGAATATAGAAGGAGGACCGAGACAAACCTGGAACTACTAACAACATAGGACCCTTCTGCAAGGCCCTCCTAGTCTCAATCCTCCAGGTGGGGAACCCACCAACGGATCCCGATGCGTACCAAGGCTGTGCCATCCATCTCTCCCGGGCGGGGCGATCCATATCCCGACACAAGAGGTCGCTTAGCAAATGACCACGGGCTAAACGACGTCGGAGCCTCGGGCGTGGCCTGACAGTTTCTCTCGCGGCCACAAGGTGAGCAAAGCGGGGCTTCCCCCTCTCATGAAACGATCCCCGGTCGCCGGACGGTCAATACCATGAAGAGTCTCCCCCGGCACCAACGGGACAATATCCTCTCCCGGCTCTGCGGTGCCCGACCACATCTAGCAAAGCACCATCGCAAATGCCAGGAGGCGACCGGGAAGCGTCGCCGTCACGCACAAGGCAAATGCGTCCCAAGAGACATCCTTTCTCTCATCATCAACCATGAACCGCTCAGGCATCTCGGAAATGTCAATATGACCCGAATCAAGGATCATGCCTGCACTTCTTCCAACGAAGTACGAAGAAAGCACACAAGCTTCACGCTCACTTGGCGGCACCACCAATCAAAGGAAGCGAGATGGCCTCCACCTCCGGTCCTCCAATCAAAGCCCGAAAATCCTCAAAGGTGGGCACCATTTCATTGTAGGAGAAATAATACACATGCCTCCTAACATCCCAGAACTTCGCAGCAGCCCGCAACAAATCCCAATCAGGAACCAACTCCTTAAAAGACCAAATCGAGCAAAGACGAAACCTTACCTCGAAAACCCGTCTCTGATGCCTCATACGGCGCCACATCCACATTTTCAGCTGCTCAAGGAAGTGTGCTTGCCTCTCCTGCGAAAGCCTCGGCAAAATTCTAGGGACATACGAAGAATCCATGGCAAAAATGGAGGTTCCTAGAGAAAATGGGGAAGAAAGCTCGAAAATGACTGCAAGTGGGGAAATGGGGAAGGACCAGACACTGGAAAGCATTTATTTCCTTCCCAAAAGCAAGGTTGGTCCGTACGGACCTCTTTGCATGCTAAGTATGTCCGTACGGACCTCCTTGTAACCATGACCCATTTCCCCAGCAAACGGTACAACAACCACTGTCCTCAGCAGGACCTTGCTCCAAACTGCCCAAACACTGGCCAAAGCCATTTCCGGCAAACATACACTACCCACAAACGCACTCTCAGCTCACGTGGCATGCACAAAATAAAAAAAAATAATAGCAACAATTTCTAGGACAACTCCCGGGAATCACAAAATGACATTACATCCTAAAATAAAATGCGTTTGCCATGCAAATACGAGTGTTTTATTACAGGTACATCTAATGTCTGTTGCTAAAAGAAAAAAAAGAAGATATGGAAAGAGGGAAAGCAAATGAACCCTAGTCCGAATCCTCAGCATCATCATCCTCGCCAAGATCATCAAGAGAGAAGTCGGGCATCCCGGTGAACTCGCCCGTCATATCCTCGTCATCAGAGTACTGAGCCCCCTCCGGAGGTTGGTACTCAAAGTACTCAGAAGGATCAAATCCGGCGAAAAGAAAGAAGGCTCTGACGAACCCTCACCCTGTGCATCCTGCTAAGGAAAGAACTGGTAAAGGGTCTGCGGCCTCGGAGCTCCCGAAGACGTCCCGGCATACATGCTATGCCGCCCCCTCGAAGGTCCCTCCTGCTGTGGCTCCGGCTCGGCTCTCGGTGGGGGAACATCCACGGAATGCCTCGAAGGCATCGGCTCGTGCGCCCGGCACACGCCGCGAGGACCGGCAATACGGCCGACGCCATCTTCTTCGCGAAAGACCGCATCGCCGCATAGCGGCGAGGTCAACATGTCAGCCCTCCCAGGGACACCGCACAAGCAAGCAGCCCAAAGAAACGCTCGGCAATACGGTCATACTTCGACAAAAAGAAAAATACGAAAAGATGCCGGAGAGTAAGCACACTCACCGGTCTATCGGGATCGACGCGGTGGCGGCGGGAGCACTGCTCGGGGACGGTACGAGACACCCTCCTCCTCGAGGAATCCCCACGAACATACGTAAAGTACGGCCTAGGCACCGGAACCTCACAGGGGACCTGCGGACCAGCCTCCCTCTCCTCGCCAACACACAGGCGTCCTCGACTTCCTCCTCACAAAAGCTCCATACTCCTCTCTATCTGACACAAACTCAGCGGCAATTCGCAACAGTAGTCGAATGTAAGCCCGGACCTTCGCCTACTCAACGGCAATTCAACAACCGACCGTCAATGTAAGCCCGGACCTCAACCACTCAACGGCAATTCAACCACCGGCCGTCAATGTAAGCCCGGACCTTCGCCCACTCAACGGCAATTCAACAACCAGCCGTCAGTGTAAGCCCGGACTTCGCCCACTCAACGGCAATTCAATAACCGGCCGTCACTGTAAGCCCAAACTTCGCCCACTCAACGGCAATTCAACCACCGGCCGTCAATGTAAGCCCGGACCTCGCCCACTCAACGGCAATTCAAGAACCGGCCGTCAATGCAAGCCCGGACCTCGCCCACTCAACGGCAAAACAAGCGCAAGAAGGAGCCAACACCTCCCAGCATAAATCTCAAGGCACAAAATGCCTCCAAAATGCTCATCGACAACGTAAGCACCGGCCATCAAAGTAAGCCCGAGCTCCTTCTCTAGCAAGTCAAAAGGAAGTCATACAAGACTACATATCCCAGGCTGGCCGTCATCCGTGTAAGCCCGGACTTCGCCCACTAAACGGCAAAACAAGGCGCAAGAAGGAGCCAACACCTCCGAGTACAAATCCCGAGGCACGAAACGCCTCCCAAAAGCGAATGGTGAAGCAATCACCGGCCGTCATCCTTGCCCACTCAACGACAACTCAAACACCGGCCATCAAAGTAAGCCCGAAGTCACCCTCTCGGCATGAAGGCCCCTACGGGGCCACGATAAATCCCAACGGACGAACACGGCGGTCATCGTAAGTCCAACCTTCTCCCCACGGACAAAGCACGAGGCATCTACACCTCTCACAATCAAAGCTCAAGGCGGCCATGCCTCACAACGCGATCAGGAAGACGACTCAAGTCTTCATACATGCCACAACCGCAGCCAGAAGACGATTCAAAGTCCTCACGCATGGCAAACCGCAGTCAGAAGACGACTCAAGTTTTCATACATGACACCACCACAGCCAGAAGACGATTCAAAGTCCTCACGCATGGCAAACCACAGCCAGAAGATGATTCAAAGTCCTCACGCATGGCAAACCGCAGCCAGAAGACGATTCAAAGTCCTCACGCATGGCAAACCGCAGTCAGAAGACGACTCAAGTTTTCATACATGACACCACCACAGCCAGAAGATGATTCAAAGTCCTCACGCATGGCAAACTGCAACCAGAAGATGACTCAAGTCTTGATACTATCTCCAGCCTGGAAGGCTTTAAACCACTCGGTTCGAAAGACCGTATAAACCTCCCCTATCACTATCTCCAGCCCGGAAGGCTTTAAACCACTCGGTCCGGAAGACCGTATAAACCTCCCAAATCACTATCTTCGGCCCGGAAGGCCTTAAATCACCCGATTAGGAAAATCGTAAAATTTCCACCCCAGGACACCACCACGTCCTCACAATTGACCTCGGCGGTCACCACATCTTAGGACACCACCCTGTCCTTACCACTGACCTCGGCGGTCAGACGATACTTCAGGGCACCATCACGCCCACATACACTCACAAATTCACGACCTCTGAACTACGGCCAGGCTTGATTCTCGCCAGGGATACGTAGGAATCCTATCACAGGGTCCAGCCATCGACCTATACGGTCACCCAGGACACCACCACGTCCACCCATAGAGTCTTAGTCAGAGGACATCTCCCGTCCTCATGCACTACAATACTCACACACGAACTACGATCAGGCTTGATTCCCGCCAGGGATACGTAAGAATTCTATCACAGGGTCCAGCCAATTGACCTAAACGGTCACACAACAAGACACCTCCACGTCCTCCCACTGACCTCCACGGTCACTTCCTCTCCCAGCACGCGATCCAGATTAGGACCCTTATCTTATCAACGACCCCACTTCCTCCAAAAGTGACGTCGTTGAGGGGCTTCTGTAAGTACCCCAATCTGGATCACCCTCTGCCGAACACACAGGAAACACCGCAGACTCACAAACACAGTCTCGAAGACCTATGGCACTCAAAACCCTCTCAAAACCCTCAACCAAACCAAGGGAGGGGCCTTTCTGGGATAAAAAGGGACAAAAGGACCTTTTGGGAATTTTCAGGAAATTGGAAAAGCATAAGTAGTCCGTACGGACCTCTTTGCTTTAATAATTACTGAATCCTCTTAAAGTCCACAATATTCCCTCAAATCCCGGAGAAAATGATTATCCTCATGCATGGTTGGTCCGTACGGACCTCTTTGCATGCCAAGATGGTCCGTACAGACCTCTTTGCATAGGGGACATCATAATTTCAGAATATTCACCATCATCACATATTCCCTCAAATCGAGGAAAACCAAAATTCTGGATAACATGGGAGGTCCGTACGGACCTCTTTGCATTTTTCTGGCACTATAAATAGAGGGCTCCCCCTCCCTCATTTTACACACCTCCCTCTTCTCTCTTCCTCCCTTAGCCTTCAGGCTCCCCTCTAAGACCCTTCGGGGTAATCCCGGCCCCTTTCGAATCCTTCTGAGGCCTTCCGAGCCCCCTCGTGGTGCTCCGAAGCCTCTCCGAGCGCTCCCGCGACGCTCCCGCGCTGCCCCGAGGCACTCTCGAGGTACTCTGAGGCCCCTCGTGGTACTCCGAGGCCTTTCCTGGTCTTTCCCAAGGCGTCCCGACTCTTTCCGAGTCAAACCGGCGATCCCAAACCACGCCGAAACTCTGCCCGAGTGACTCCTGCCACCCCAACGCACGCCGAACCTCTGCCCGAGTGATCCCTGCGATCCCAACGCACGCTGAAACTCTACCCGAACGCAGCCTGCGATCCCAACGCACGTCGAAACTCTGTCCGCAGACAACCGGCCCCTCCCGAAGCAATCCCGATCCGTACCGAAACATCATTCCATCCTCAAACACTATTCCCCAGCGGAAGACAGACACGAACCAACATTGGTAAGGCTTCCTTCCATTACTATTTCAATACATTTCAATACGCAGTGTACAATGTAGACATCCGACACAGCATGCATTTTTAAAAGCACACACACACACACAACATTTAAAGAATATTAGGGGTATCCGAAAGACTCGTTTTACGAGGCGACTCGGGTGAGCTCTAAGATTCTAATATTCTCTTCCCGAGGAGTCATCTGACCTCCGAACTCAAAATCTCATCACACAAAAAACAGTTTATTATTATTTTTAAACTGATGCCCTTTTTCAATGTTTTGGGCTTAATAATAAAAACGGCGTGGCGACTCTACAAAGCAAAACACGGCGAGACACCTCCAACTGAAAACGCTACAAAGCGGGAATAAAGCCAGATGCCGGGGCGCGAACGCGCTGTCTCTCGGATCCGGGCGAACATTCCCCGAAAACAGCGACACGCGAATGCGAGATGCGCGGGAGCTCGGATCCCGGGTAATTTCAATTTTACACATATATTGTTACACACATTTTGCACACACATTTGGATGGTTTGAATGTTGAACAATAGAAAGACTCGTCTACGGACGAGGCATGTTGGGTGAACTATCGGTTCTTTCCAACACGTAACTTGACCCCCGGACCCATTTTCTCTCTTAAAAAGGTTTTCAATGTTTCCTCTTAAAACGGCGTGGCGACTCTCAAAACAATCATTTTTCGGCGAGCGCACATTCAGTGGCGACTCCGCTGGGGACTACTTGAAACTTGTTTTTCAAAAAGCGGGTCAAACTTTCGTGATTGTTCAACATGTATTCCATTCACTTGTGTGTGCATTGTTTGTGACATCATATATGTATAAGTGCATCTTATTGCTTTGTTTTGTTCCTCTCCTTCCTTGCTTCCTGTTGTTGTGCTAGGGCTTAGGGTTTGAGTTATGGTTTTGAGCTTGGAGGCTGGGGCTGATTTTGATTGCTGTTCAGATTCTGGGAATAGATCATTCTGTCACGCGACAGAGAATGCCCTGACTGTCCTGTGTAGCACGACAGTTCTTGCCACTATGCAGGATTTTGGATTTCCAGTTCAGCTGTGATGTGGGGCAGTCCCCCATGATTATATTTTGATCATTTGATTATTGTGACCTGTGGGGTTTGTGTGTGTGTGTGTAGTTTTTCATTTATCACCCCTTTTCAAATAAAAAAATAATAATAAAAAAAACAACAATAAAAAAAATTATTTTCGCAAATAAAGGAATCTAGCCATCCCGCACACTACACCACGTAGATCTAGAATCCTCGGGTGCGATTGACGGCATCGCGAACGGCCATGAAATTCGCCTACGCTTGAGTGCCTAATGTCAAACCCATCCCCCTAGTGCATTATAGGTGGTGCCACACTTTTAAAGCTTACCCAAAACGGTTGGTTTTGACACGCCATTTTTAAATACACTAAAATGAATTGTTTCAAAATTTTCAATAAGTTTTCGTACCTATCCTAAAACCTAGCACGTGTGGGCATGTTGCCATCGCAACATGGTTTCACGAAAGGACATGTCATTCCCACGGCATGTTCTAACGAGAGATCATGTCGCTTTGTCAACGTGCACCGACGAGAGGTCATGTCGGATTTTTCCTTGAAATTCTTCAGGAATATCCGTTATGCTGCCCAAATTTCTCCAGAAATTGGGGCTGCTCGTTCGTCCCATAAATGCTTTGGTTTTATTTAGGTATTATGGCCTATTATTAATTTTGACTCAACGCATTTAGTGTATTTTTGGATGATGTGTCCTAGGTTCCCCCGAAGTCTAGATTGCGTGAAATAAAGGATTAGCCTTTCCCAACCGTTCATAGGACTTAAAAGACACAAATTTTCACTTGAACATTAATAAGATGTTGCACGAGTCCGTCTCCTTTCCTGTTCTTCCCTCTCCCGCAACTCCTCAAAGGTTCTCTATCCCCCGCCTTATACACATCTCCACCGATGCGGCTACGGAAAGTTGGGTGCGCATTCCGATCCCCGGTGCTCATTTGGTTCATATTCCCGAGGCGGAAGCAGTTCAAATGCCTGAGTGGTCGTCCATCTGATTCGGAATCCAAAATGCTCGGTGCAGAGAAGATTATGGCCCCGCCAGCCTGGAAGATCGTATCCCATGAGTCAGCAGAGTGCAAATGGTGTGTCCATCGAAAAGTTGCGAGCTACCCTTGAAGATGTTTTTGCGCGTAAGCATGAGGCCCAGATGCTCGCTCAAGCTGCCAACACTGTCAACAATCCCAGAGGCTCTCCCATCCGAAGACAGAGAAGTCAGTCAATCAGTCCTCGCAGGATCTAGAATGTCCGCTTTCGGACATGAGTCTGTCGAGTCCAAGTTAGACCAATTTTGATTTGCAGTGATAAAAATCTTTGTTTCTATTCTTGCTAGACTCGAGACATTACTAGCACACTTACGTTACATTCAATTGAAACGGTCTTATTCCAAATGATCACTTGTGCTGCTCACCGACTAATGCTTTGAAATGATTAATGTTTAAATTGATCGGAGCAAGAAAACCGATTGATATCCTCCCCATCTCGCATCCCATATGCTCACATATCTTCCTTCGTCCTCACCGTCTCGTTTCTCGATGAATTTTCACGGATCTTCCTCGAAGTAAGCTTAAGCAAGCAAATGAAGACTTAATCCCGTTCGGATCATCCGGTAGGGACTGCGGTTGAAACCCTCACCCTTAGGAAAAACCATTACCTTACCCTCACTAAACAATACCCTTTCAATTCAAGATCGGCACGTTTTTGAAACCCATTTAGCCATCGCCCGAAGAAGAGGGACTATCCTTGAGACTCCCGTGATTTACAAGAAGATTGACCGTCTCCAAGCTCAAGAATGGCAGAATGCAATGATCCATCCTGGGGGACTAGCTGAAATCCTCTCTCAAAAACAAAATTGAAAAAAAAAAGAGAGAGAGAGAGAGACAAAATTAAAAAAAAATACAAAAAAAAAGAATAAAGAAAAAAAAAGAAAAGAAGGAGAGCCTAGTCCCCAGCGATCCTCTCAGAAGCGAAAGTCAAAAGATCCGGTCGTTACTCAAAAAGGAATCTCAGAGTGAATAAAGAGACAACACGGATGTCCCCTCACCACTACCTCAACCAACTCCGGCCATCCTCTCGATTTTAGAGGATATTCCCACTACCTTGACCAATCCCAAGCCGTCCTCTCGATTTTAGAGGATATTCCCATTACCATTACCCTTGCCCTTGCCAAAAGCCAAGATTGACCTCTCATTCTAAGAGGCAATAAAGATGTAATCATGGATTTCCTCACCTTAGAATTCCTAAACACATACCCAAGAGCCAACCTCTCATTTTTAGAGGTCCAGTCAGCAGAAGCCCAGTCAACCTCTCGTTTTAAGAGGTCATGATATCCTAAATCACCCGAAGAACGATCGAAACCCCGAGACCCAGTCGCAGTTCCTACCGGATGGCAGTTTCATTCCAATATCATCGAGATCTAAAATAGATTATTGCTTAAAGCGAAGCCAAATCCATCCCGGCTCAAAGGTTCGCCAACCGAAGATTGTGAAAATTCCATCCGTTCATTCGACGTTGCATGTGAGCATAGTTCATTTCTCCTCCGCAAACACCTGTCGTGAATGTCCCACTGGGGCTTCACATCTGTGTCTCCCATCGACACTCCAAGAGGACATGTTTTTCAATTCTCCAAATCCTCAAAGGTCCTTAGATTCTCGAATTCCAACGTTCATTCTCTTCATTCGGGATAAGCCCGAACTACGGCAACCTGAGCTCCTCCTATGGAGGGGAACGTAGGCAACCATAACTGGTCCGGTCAAAATCACAAACAAATCTCAGAAGATCCGGTCTCCTCAAGGACCATGCCCATACACTGTCTATCCTCCCGAGTTTGATTCTCGATATCAGTGGGTTTTCTCCTCAGGATTGATAAAAACATTTGTTCATATCAGCTTTGACGGTTGAGTAACCCGAACATCAATAAAGGGTTTTAAGCAGATTTGTGATCATCACGAATAAGACAAGTTTTCAAGTGTCTCGAAAAGTCTTCTCTTTCTACATCATAAGAAGATAGAGCAAACACTGTTTCGGTCAGGATGGGCTTCCATACACTTTTTCACACCTTGTGATGCTTATGCTCTCCCAAAAGAGTTAAACCCAAAAGCGAGAGTGTCATACAGAACTCGGCCCACCCTCAAAGGATATTCCCCTGCACATATACATTTCCGAGTCTTGTCCAGCGACTGATTGACTACGGTTTGAAATGATGGGTTGCCTCTTTGGACACAAGATGACTCTGTCTGCGATGAAGCTGCATGGAATTTCCTCAAGCTAGGGCTTTGGTTAAGGTATCCCTCAGGCTCTCCTTACCAGACTTGCCTAGCCGTGCCATATCGTTTCTCCACCTCACGGGAGAGGGTCCACCTCATTATAAGCACTTTCGTCCTATACACGATCCCTCATAGCATAATGGCTACCTACATATCTGCCCGTCAAGTCTTGCAAAACCCTCCCTACTTCCTATTCTCCCCAGCTGAGATGGACTTGTGCAACAAAAGATCAATAATGCATAAGCAAAAGGTTAAATAAAATGCAATGTGATCGTGAGGACTGCCCCTCGAATCACAATCTGGGACAGGGATTCCAAACCCTGTAGGTGGCAGACCCCGCCTTTATTATCTTCGTCAGGCCCAGTCTCCAAGCAGTGCTTGTCAAAGAAAAGAGCTCCAGCTGCCCCAGAATCCAGACAATAATGCTCACCAATCTCGACGACTTAAAAGCCTATGTTGCATAGACCATCCCGTGAACGGCCATCCAGCAAGCGTCGATAAGTGGTATAGGTCCCTCCGGCAGCCACTGTCGTCAAGCAGTAGCATGAGACCCTCCGGCAGCTACACCTATCCCTAACAGAATCAATGGTAGCATGAAACCCTCAACAGCTACCTCCTAACAAGCAATTACAGCCTAAGACCCTCCGGCAGTTACACCTTCCCTCGCAGGTACAGCAATCAACTGAGCATCACCGAACCTCGAAGACTAACCCTCAAGCAGAACCGAGACAAAGAATCGTATCTATGTTAATCTCCCCAGCATTGCACAACAAAGATCAAATGGTCCCAAAGCACCAGAGGAACCTGCCCCCTAGCAAGTAAAGTTCCCAGATCAGTGATCCCAAAGCACCAGTGAGAACCCGCTCCCCAGCAAGCAGAGTTCCCGTCCTACCAGAACAATGGCCCCAAAGCACCAGTAAGAACCCTCTCCCCAGCAAGCAAAGTTCCTGTCCTACCAGAACAATGGCCCCAAAGCACCAACAAGAACCTTCTCCCTAGCAAGCAAAAGTTCGCTCCCTAGCAAGAAAAAGATCCGCTCCCTAGAAAGCAAAAGACCCGCTCCCTAGCAACCAAAAGATCCGCTCCCTAGCAAGCAAAAGATCCGCTTCCTAGCAAGCAAAGTTCCCAGAGCAGTGATCCCAAAGCACCAGACGAACCCGCTCCCTAGCAAGCAAAGTTCCCGTCCTACAAGACAAATGATCCCAAAACACCAAGAGGAACTTGCTCCCTAGCAAGCAAAGTTCCCAGATCAGTGACCTCAAAGCACAAACAAAAACCCGCTCCCTAGCAAGCAAAGTCCCCGGCTTATCAAGCAAAGCTCAGGATACAAAAGTCAACCGGCGAAGGAAAAAGAGAAAAGATTGTCCAACATTCAGCAAAATCAGTGAACTACCAACAAAAAGAAGTAGCGTGAGTCCCCCAACAGCTACAATTATCCCCAGCAGAAGCAGCAGTAGCGTGAATCCCCTGGTAGCTACCCTGCACCAACAACAGGTGGTATGAGTCCCTCCGGCATCCACGAAGACTAGCAGTAGTAGCGTGAGTCCCCTGGCAGCTACCCTGCAACAACAAGTGGTATGAGTCCCTCCGGCATCCACAAAGAGAAGCAGCAGTAGCATGAGTCCCTTGGTAGCTACCCTGCACCAACAAAGTGGTATGAGTCCCTCCGGCATCCACAAAGAGAAGCAGCAGTAGCATGTGTCTCTCCGGCAGCTACCCTGCACCAACAAGTGGTATGAGTCCCTCCGGCATCCACAAAGAGAAGCAGCAGTAGCATGAGTCCCTCTGGCATCTACCCTGCACCAACAAGTGGCATGAGTCCCTCCGGCATCCACGAAGAGAAGCAGTAGTAGCATGAGTCCCTCCGGCAGCTACCCTGCACCAACAAAGTGGTATGAGTCCCTCTGGCATCTACAAAGAAAAGCAGCAGTAGTATGAGTCCCTTCGGCAGCTACCCTGCACCAACAAAGTGGTATGAGTCCCTTACCTCAACCTCCATCACCGCCTTATCTCCTCCCTAACCAAGCTCTTCCTCACCGGAAAACAACCCAACCTCAACCTCCATCACCGCCTTACCTCCCTCTATCTCAATTACTTTCTTCCCCAATTTAATCTCTCCCAATTCCCCCTCAACCAAATCAACCGGCAACTCCCTCACCATCTTCTCCGGCCAAACCTCCACCTGGTTCCTCCCTCTAATCAACCGGAGACCTTCCCTACCAAAACCTCACCCAATTCCCTCTCCGGCCAAGTCCTCACTGTCCCCTCTCTCTCAATCAACAACGACATTTCTCTCCTTCAAACCCAACTGAATGGTAACTTCACCGGCAGCAACTCAACCCCTCTCTCTAAACTGAATCTCCCTTACCTGGTTCCACCCCTCTCTATACCCAAAACTGTGTTCCTTCTTCCCCTATTCTGTTCCAGAGCCTTGCCCGTTCAACACTCACACACGCGCACCTGAAGCTTCACAGCAATGTTGACCTGCGAGTGTGAATTTGTTCCCGAAAGCCGATTTGTAGATCCTTCTACCTAACGTGGTTGAAGGAGCGTGGACTACGAGGGTAATGAATCTCTTCCCTCACCTTTATCTCACATTTACAGTTTATTTGTTTCATTGCAAACTATTCTCCAAACTTGATAATTAGGCTCCATCTGCCTCCAATTATCAAGTCCCAACTGCCATCTCTCTATTTAATTAGCTTGGTTTGATGCATTTGGTATTTGTGATGTGATTTCTTGGTATTTGTTGTTTATTGGCCAAGGGAGTGTGGATCTCCCTATATCCACATCCCCTTGGTCAAATCATTGTGAATTCACTGTTTCTGAGTTGAATTGGTATTGTGTTGGGATTTGAATTGTTCTCTGATTGGTTCTGGTTAAAATTTATAAAGTCTCTGCAAAGTGCATCGTTGTGTCATGCGACACAATTGAACCCTCAGGTCCTGTGTCACGCGACATAATGCGCCCTCTGCAGAAACTACTTTCAGTTGTAATCCTTATTTAGTCCTCGATGTAAAGTGGGATGTAGCCTCCCAGAGTCAATGGCTTACAAGTTGTATTTCCCCCTGTTGAGCAATAAAACAAAGAGTTGATTTGCATTTTACACATATATTGTTACACACATTTTGCACACACATTTGGATGGTTTGAATGTTGAACAATAGAAAGACTCGTCTATGGACGAGGCGTGTTGGGTGAACTCTCGGTTCATCCCAACACGTAACTTGACCCCTGGACTCATTTTCTCTCTTAAAAAGGTTTTCAATGTTTCCTCTTAAAATGGCTTGGTGACTCTCAAAACAATCATTTTTCGGCGAGCGCACATTCAGGAGTATGAACCTAAGTCGAGACTTAGTTCAGGAGTATAAACCTAAGTTGATGAGACTTAGTTCAGGAGTATGAACCTAAGTTGATGAGACTTAGCACAGGCCTTTCTTTGCCTGTCCCTACAAGCGCCGGTCTTTCTGTTGATCCAGCTTTCTTGGCGACAACCTTCACTTTATCAACTTTTGGGGCATCTTTCTCGCGGCAACCTTCACTTTATCAACTTCTGGGGCAGCTTTCTAGCGGAAAACTTCACTTTATCAACTTTTGGGGCAGCTTTCTAGCGGCAACCTTCACTTTATCTCATAAGCAGTTCGGGATGCGAGCCCCTGGAAGTTCGGGATGCGAGCCCATCAAAATGGAGAGAGCACACTCAAGCTTAATCATCCGGCAAAATGACTTAGCCAACTTTATCATACTTGACAGAGTACCTACAAAAGACATGAGGTAGTCATTTGCAAATCTAGTAAACACTTTCTTTTTATTTGACACAACGAGCATATATTACACGACTATTATTTAAATGAGATAAACAATGAACCACAAGTATCTTTCGCATTTTACTGAGTTTATTCATTTCAAGCATATCATCGTGAATGTCACTTCTTCAATATTCATCACTTCAAGATCTCAAATATGTAGCCTACATCGTGATTCTTTCATTTCCAGTTGGTATATCATATCTTTTCATAATTATGACATAATTTTACACATAAATATTCTTCATATCATAACTTCTCCATATATTTATTTCACTCGAGATACACAATTTGCTAATTTGACGACTTTCACATTTAAACAACTAAATCAGGTTACTATCTAAAAATTGGTATGAAGCACGCTGCAACAAGAAAATACTAATACTTATACATTCCTCTTTAGCAACCTTATATTCATGTTTTCATGATCCAAAGAATATATTGGTGCCTCATTGTGACGATGTTGAAATTCCAATTTTCCCGAAAGATCTTGTGTTTTTCTTTTCTTTTGAAAATCAAACGGAAAAAACACGGAGTCGCCACGCCAGTTTTGTTTTAAGGGCCAAAACTTTGAAAAATGCCCGAGATTAGAGATTTGGGTTCGGAGGTCACGTTACACGCCGGGAAGGACGTTAGTGTTCACCCGGAATGCCTCGTAAAACGAGTCTTCCAAACATTTAAAACCATTTGTGTGTGTGTGTGTGTGTGTGTTACTTTGGCCAAAATAAGTTGAATCTGAAAAGTAAAAATTGGGAACTCTTTATTAGACTTTGAAAAAATCCCATGATTTTTGGTATGATTTTTGGGTTGATTTTTGGTACTCAAAATATTTTTGGAAGTTGAAAACCAATTCTGCCAGAATGAAAAAGGCAGTTGACACTTTATTTTGAAATGGACTTAAGGGCTTCAAAATCTCATAATCTGGGGAAAGTACGAGAATGAAAGTTGTTTAAAAATCCTAAATAAGGTTTCGGTGAAAGAATTTTCCATTTTGGAGATGATTTGAGGGACCAAAACCTTCTGGAAATCTCAGATATGAAATCTGGACTTCCAGAGACTGAGGAACTGACCTTTAAAAGAAAATTTGAAAAATGGAGTTTTACTCACGCAAAAAATAAAAAAAAAAATATTTATGGAAATATATGGATGTTGGCTACAAAAAGTTTTTTGTAGTCAACACCAAATTCCAAGTCTATCTGTGTCCAAAAAATTAGACCATGGACTGGGGTCTTAGAAAATTGCTACTGAACAGCAACTTCTTCTTGAAGAAAAACATGATTTTAAAGGGGATTTGGCATCCATGCTTGTCCCCATTTCCTTAGGTTTTGATTAGTGATCACTTGACATTTTAGTGGTGAATCAACTATATCAAGCCATCCTTAGGGTACATTAGGACTAAGCACTTCATTTGCTTGGGAAGGGGAATTTTATCCTTTGAAAAAGAGATTTGATGTATGAAAATGATTTTTAGGATTTTGAAAATGTGTTTTATTTGCAAGTAAGTAAGAACACTTTGAAAATAATGTTGATCCTTGTAGAAGATCATCCATGGAGATGAACTTCCATGGTGATCTTCTTGGATATAAGGCAAGAAGATGAACAAACTACATTTTGGAGTTTGAAAATGCATGCATGAATGAAGGAGTTTAGGGTAAGGAGAAGGAGGGTTTACCAATATTCTTTGTGTTTTTAGTTTTAGGCTTGAATGTAAGAGTATTTGAGGCTTGAATATGAGAGTGTTTGAGTGTTTAGGGTTGATGATTTGAGTTGGTTAAAGAGAAAACAAGTAGATAACAATGAAGTCCTCTATGTTTTCTCTCTAATCCTCCTCCTAAAAGGGTGATTTGAGCTTGAGTTAGTGTATGTATGAGAGTATGTATCAGAGTGATTTGAAAGTATTTTGAGTGAGTGGGATTTAGGAAAAATTGAAGAGAAAATGGTGGCAATTCAAGTGAATTCCCACTGTTTTCTCCCTATTTTTCGCCAAGGTGCTGTTGCTGTGAGTGAATTGTGTTGTATAAACTGAGAGAGGAGGGTTCAATTTATAGGCCTCTGGAAATGCAATAGGATTCGCGCGGAGGGTTGTGTAAACGTGTCTCGTGCATTAAATGCTGCTCCAGGCTTTGGACAGGAAGAAAATTATTCAAAAATTCCAGCAGTTTCTGTTTTTCAACTTGCCTAATTCGGATTTTTCCAATTTCTTTTGCTTTTTGAGATTCTTTTCTTGGTTTAACTTTAAATGGCAATCCCTAATCTACCCTCACTTTGTTAGAAAGGTTAGGAATTGTTAGAAATGTTAGTAATGTTAGGACTTTCGTTAATTTTCTAACGAGAATACTAACAACTCAAATTGGATCACTTACAGTAGCCCCTCGGCGACGACGCTTTCGAAGGAAGCGGGGTCGTCGATAAGAGTAAGGCTCCAAATTTGACAGGATGATCAAGTGATCGAGTGGCTGAACCTAGCGATAGGCTACCTACGTATCCCGATTGGGGAATCAAGCTGGTCGTAGTTCGGGTCTTTGACCCTGGAGTGACTATTTTAGGATGTCAACCTGGCGAGCGAGTTCGGCAGTCGGTTGCTGGAAAGAAACTCTGCTGGGGATAAGAAATGACCATCTTTGGTCTGATGGCTAGGGTTGTATATCCGCTCTGTTGGGGATAGAAAATGACCATTTCGTTCTGATGGCTGAAGTTGTATATCCGCTCTGCTGGGGATAGGAATGACAATTTTCGGTCTAATGACTGAACCTAATGATAGGCTACCTACGTATCCTTAAGAGGAATCAAGCCAGTCGTAGTTCGGGTCTTTGACCCTAGAGTGACTGTTTTAGGGTGTCAACCTAAGATTTGACTATTTTTGGGAAGTCGCCCTAAGATCTGACTATTTTTGGGAAGTCACCCTAAGATCTGGCTATTTTTGGGAAGTCGCCCTAAGATCTGACTATTTTTGGGAAGTCACCCTAAAATCTGACTATTTTTGGAAAGTCACCCTAAAATCTGACTATTTTTGGGAAGTCACCCTAAGATCTGACTATTTTTGGGAAGTCGCCCTAAGATTTGACTATTTTTGGGAAGTCGCCCTAAGGTTTGACTATTTTTGGGACGTCGCCCTAAGATCTGACTATTTTTGGGAAGTCACCCTAAGATCTGACTATTTTTGGGAAGTCACCCTAAGATCTGACTATTTTTGGGAAGTCACCCTAAGATTTGACTATTTTTGGGAAGTCGCCCTAAGATCTGACTATTTTTGGGAAGTCGCCCTTAGATCTGACTATTTTTGGGAAGTCGCCCTAAGATCTGACTATTTTTGGGAAGTCACCCTAAGATCTGACTATTTTTGGGAAGTCACTCTAAGGTCTGACTATTTTTGGGAAGTCGCCCTAAGGTTTGACTATTTTTGGGAAGTCGCCCTACGGTTTGACTATTTTTGGGAAGTCGCCCTAAGATTTGACTATTTTTGGGAAGTCGCCCTAAGGTTTGACTATTTTTGGGAAGTCGCCCTAAGGTTTGACTATTTTTGGGAAGTCGCCCTAAGATTTGACTATTTTTGGGAAGTCGCCCTAAGGTTTGACTATTTTTGGGAAGTCGCCCTAAGGTTTGACTATTTTTGGGAAGTCGCTCTAAGGTTTGACTATTTTTGGAAAGTCGCCCTGGTAATGGTTTTGGTTTGTCGAATTAGGGGATGATTGCGATTTATTGTTTTCCTAGTGTTGTGTGTGATAGCGTTTTAGGTGCCTCAAACCTTAATGATGGCGTCTTAGGTACCTCGAACATCGATTATGGCGTCTTAGGTGCCTCGAACCTTGATGACCCTAAACCTTAAACCCTAAACCCTAAACCCTAAACTCTAAACCCTAAACCCTAAACCCTAAACCCTAAACCCTAAACCCTAAACCCTAAACCCTAAACCTTAAACACTAAACCCTAAACCCTAAACCCTAAACCCTTGATGATGGCGTCTTAGGTGCCTTGAACCTTGGTGATGGCGTCTTAGGTACCTCGAACCTTGATGATGGCGTCTTAGGTGCCTCGAACCTTGATGATGGCGTCTTAGGTGCCTCGAACCTTGATGATGGCGTCTTAGGTGCCTCGAACCTTGGTGATGGCGTCTTAGGTGCCTCGAACCTTGAGGATGGCATCGTAGGTGCTTCAAACCTTGGTGATGGCGTCTTAGGTGCCTCGAACCTTGACAAAGGGTGATCTGGAGGTATTAACTTGTTTTGAAACAATTTCCTTCGATGTTCGTATCCTTTTGTTGGGGACAGACTTCGAGGGGATGGACAGTCTTTTGGTGGACTTCACTTGAAGGGATCGATCTTACGTTTGCTGCCGGAGGTGAAAGAGACGGAATTCCGTTGGCTTTCATCAGGGATGAACCTAAGTTGAGGTTTAGTTCCATTGTATGATCCTAAATGAGGACTCAGTTCAGGAGTATGAACCTAAATCGAGGTTGAGGGAGACTATTTGAGGGCATTCTCGCAGGGGAAGATTAGAGCTTACGATGATTATCGGGGAAAAGGGTGACCGTGTTGGTCAAGCGGCTGGACCTACGGTAGGCTGCCTACGTATCCCGAGTGGGAATCAAGCCTGGACGTAATTCGAGATCGACTGGATAGTTAGGAACATGTTTAGGATTTTGGGCTTTTTGATAATTCGGAGGCTGTCACCTTAAGGAACTAAAGCTCACGTCGCTATTTGCGGAGATAGAGATAGCTAAAGCTATGGGTAATCATGCAACATTTGTGAATGTATGCATATTTTTGAGATATGTTGAGGGACTAATGTACCTTTGTTGTGCTTACCTGCAGGAGAGCAAGTTGCGGGGGCTGTGTGGTAGCTGATAGTGTTGAGAGTCTTGATGTATCTGATCGGGATGTTGAAACATTTAGGGGCGTGAGGTACCTCTGACCGATTGGCATTTGAAAACTTGGCGTCCCTGGCCTACTTGCCTTTGAGAACTTGGTGTCTCTGATCGAATTGCATTTGAGAACTTGGCGTCCCTGACCGATTTGTATTTTGAGAACTTGGCGTCCCTGACTGATTTGCATTCGAGAACTTAGCGTCCCTGACCCATTCGCATTTTGAAAACATGGCGTCCCTGACCGATTTGCATTTTGAGAACTTGACGTCCCTGACCGATTTGTATTTTGAGAACTTGGCATCTCTGACCGAATTGTATTTGAGAACTTGGCGTCCCTGACCCATTTGCATTTGAGAACTTGGCGTCTCTGACCGATTTGCATTTTGAGAACTTGGCGTCCCTGACCGATTTGTATTTTGAGAACCTGGCGTCTCTGACCGAATTGTATTTGAAAACTCTGCATCTCTGACCCATTTGCATTTTGAGAACTTGGGGTCCCTGACCGATTTGTATTTTGAGAACTTGGCATCTCTGACCAAATTGTAGACACTGGAGGCGGTCTTCATATATTTGTGGAAGTTGGGGGTTGTCTCTACCAAGTTGCAGGCGCCGGAGCTTGTCTTTGCCAAGCTATAGACATGGGGACCATCTTTGCCAAACTGTAGATGCTGGAGGTTGTCATCATCCATTTGTGGACATTGGAAGTCGTCCTTAGTAAGTTGCAGACGCCGGAGCTTGTCTTTGGGGACTATCTTTGCCAAACTGTAGATGCTGGAGGATGTCTTCATCCATTTGTGGACATTGGAGGTCGTCTTTAGTAAGTTGCAGACGCCGGAGCTTGTCTTTGGGGACTATCTTTGCCAAACTGTAGATGCTGGAGGCTGTCTTCATCCATTTGTGGACATTGGAGGTCGTCTTTAGTAAGTTGCAGACGCCGGAGCTTGTCTTTGGGGACTATCTTTGCCAAGCGTAGATCTTGGAGGCTGTCTTCATCCATTTGTGGACATTGGAGGTCGTCTTTAGTAAGTTGCGGGCCAGGAGCTTGTCTTTGCCAAGCTATAGACATGGGGACTATCTTTCCCAAGCGCGATCTTTGGAGGCTGTCTTCATCCATTGGAGGTCGCCTTTGCCGAACTGGAGATGTCGGAAGATGTCTTCACGGACTTGATGCACTGTAGACCTGGAGACAAGGTGGTGTTGTCCTAATGTGTCTGAGGTATCAGTCATTTGTTGAAGTCATTGGAATTACGCTTTGGTGGAGACCATCTTTGCTGCGGGGTGGCTTCGGGTAGTGATGGAAAACTGGTCTTTCATGCTTGAATTGCTACAATTGTTAGCAGAGGGACAAATGCACATATGACATTCATGATGATGGATGCATTCAACAACAACAACAACAACAACAAAGCCTTAGTCCCAAAATAATTTGGGGTCGGCTAACATGAATCCTCATATGTTATCGTGAAAAAAATAAATAAAAAATTAAATTAAATTAAAAAAAAATAATAATAAAAAATAAAAAATAAAAAATAAAAAATAAAATAAATAAAAATAAAATAAAAATAAAAATGAAAAATAAAAAAAATCAACCCCCCACATGAATTTTTGCCCTCCACTCCGGCCTCTTCAACACCATACTTTCATCCACTCCAAGTAAATTCATATCATTTTCAATTACTCTAATCCAAGTTTGTTTGGGTCTTCCCCTACCCCTCGCCATTTTATCATTTCTCCACTGTTCCGGCCTCCTAACCGGTGCATCACTCGGTCTCCTTCTCACATGTCCAAACCACCGTTGACGATTTTCCCTCATTTTATCCTCAATGGGCGCAACTCCTACTTTACCTCTGATCACCTCATTCCCCAACCGATCCTTTCTTGTATGACCGCACATCCATCGAAGCATACGCATCTCCGTCACATTCATCTTATGCACGTGACACTGTTTCACGGCCCAACATTCGGTGCCGTAAAGCAATGCCGGCCTAATTGCCGTGCGGTAGAATTTTCCCTTTAATCTATTGGGCATGCCGCGATCACATAGAAACCATGTAGCACTCTTCCACTTCAACCAACCTGCTTTAATCCTATGAGCCACATCTCCATCTAATTCTCCATCCTTTTGGATAATGGATCCAAGATAGCGAAAAACTCGAAGCTTGGATAATATTTCCATCAAATGTGACCGCCCCCCTCCCTACTTCCAACTCTGCTAAACATACTCTCCAAATATTCAGTCTTGCTTCTGCTAATCGAAAACCTCGAGATTCCAAAGTGTGTCTCCACAACTCCAATTTACTTTCAACACCCTCTCTTGTCTCATCAATCGGCAATATCATCTGCGAACAACATACACTTTGGTATATCATCTTGGGTGACCTCGTCAATTCGTCCATTATCAAAGCAAAAAGAAAGGGGCTAAGTGCGGAACCTTGATGCACTCCAATCTTTATAGGAACTCTTCGCCTTTTCCAACACTAATCTGTACACAAGTACTAACTCCATTATACATGTCCTTGATAATATCAATATATTTCTTTGAAACACCCTTCTTTGCTAATGCCCACCAAAGTACCTCTCTTGGCACTTTATCATATGCCTTCTCCAAATCAATGAAAATCATATGCAAATCTTTCTTTTGATCCCGATATTTCTCCATGGTTTGTCTCATAAGATATATTGCCTCCATAGTCGATCTTCCTGTCATAAACCCAAATTGGTTATCCGAAATATCCACAATTTTTCTCAGCCTTTGTGCAATCACTCTTTCCCAAAGTTTCATAGTATGGCTCATTAGTTTGATCCCCCGATAGTTGGCACAATCTTGGACATCACCTTTATTCTTATACAAAGGGATCAGAGTACTCTTTCGCCACTCCAATGGCATTATGTTAACTCTCCATATCTTGTTAAATAGCGTTGTTAACCAATCTACTCCCCTCTCCCCGAAACATCTCCAAACCTCAATTGGTATACCATCCGATCCAACGGCTTTCTTCAATCTCATCTTTTTCATTGCCATTTCCACTTCACTCTTTCGAATTCTCCGCATAAAATCTCGATTAACCATACTCGAAGAGATATTTAAATCTCCAACATCCTGCTCTTGACCGCCATTGAACAAGTTATCAAAGTACGAACTCCATCTATCTTTTATCTCTTTATCCCCGACTAAAACTCTTTGGTCTACATCCTTCACACATTTAACCGTCCCAATATCTCGTGTCCTCTTATCCCTCATACGAGCGAGTCTGTAGATGTCCTTTTCCCCTTCTTTTGTATCCAACTTATCATAAAGTTTCGATTCACCTTTGCTCTTGCGTCTCTTCTTTGCTTTCTTAGCATCTCTTCTAGCTTCCTTATACTTCTCATAGTTCTCGTCGCTCCTACATTTCCCCAATAATTTGTAGCATTCTCGCTTGCCCTTTATTGCTTGTTTTACTTCCTCGTTCCACCATGATGTGTCCTTACTTGGTGGCCCATTTCCTCTAGATTCTCCAAGGACTTCTTTCACCACCTCCTTTATGGTATGTACCATCTTAGTACAAGTCGAATCTATATCCATATCCTCTATATTATCCGCCCAAATACCGGTATCGACCATCTTAGCTACAAATTTCGGTTGATTTTCCCCTTGAAGTCTCCACCACTTGATTCTAGGGTCTACCTGTGATTTTCTCTTCCTCGAAATTCTCTTACTTCGAAAATCAAGTACCACCAGTCTATGTTGAGTTGCTGTGCTCTCACCCGGAACAACCTTGCAATCTGTATAACTCTTTCTACAAGTATTTCTTACTAAGAAGAAGTTAATCTGACTCGCATTACCTCCACTCCTATAGGACACCAAGTGAGATTCTCTCTTCTTGAACCAAGTGTTCATTATACTCAAGTCATATGCCAACGCAAAGTCCAGGATACTATTTCCTGCTTCATTCCTCTCTCCAAAACCAAAACCTCCATGTATGCTCTCAAAGCCATATCGACTAGACCCCACATGTCCGTTCGGTATCACCACCAATCACTAATTTCTCACCACTAGGTACTCGTTGCACTACCTCCTCCAAATCTTCCCGAACACTTGTTTAATAGATGCATCAAACCCTACTTGTGGTGCATAGGCGGAAATAATAGTTATAATCTCATCACGTATCACCAGGGTAATGCCCATAATTCGATCACTCTTCCTGTACACTTCCACCACATCATTAATATACTCCTTATCAATAATGATACCCACTCCATTTCTACCCTTATCCTTTCCTGAGTACCAAAGCTTAAAACCCCAAGGCGATATTTCTTTTGCTTTCTCTCCAACCCACTTAGTTTCCTGTAAACACATTATGTGAATCTTCCTCCTCCTCATAACTTCCACCACCTCTGCTGATCTCCCTGTCAATGATCCAATGTTCCAAGTTCCAAAGCGCATCCCACTACCCTTACACCTACCATGGACTAGCTTCTTTACCCGCACTCATCCGCAATACGGGAACCCTTGCATATTTGACACCACCCCCGTGCGAAGAGATGGCGCGTCGCTTCCGGGCGACGACCTAGCAACCTTTGCATACTTATCATGATGGATGCATTCATGGAACTAAAAATGATTCGCAATAGCTTAGGTTTTTTTTTTTATTGATCCATGCTTTGCATGCTACATGAGCCTTGGGGAGATTTTTGTGGGGATGCATGTGGTGAGAGGGTTTGTATGTGTTGTGGACTGTTTGGGACAAGCTTTGAGCTGGTGGGGTGATATCCTTTGGTCGCGGACTGAATTGCATGTCATTGGTGAGGTCTTGTTGTAGGTCAGCAGTATCATCTTGGGATGAAGTTGGATTTGAACCCCGGGTCTCGATTGAAATTTCTTTTCAGTCTCGGACATTTGAAGCTGATGCTGACAGGCTCTAGAATCAAAGTATGTTGATATGAATGAACCCTCTCTCGCTTGGGTTAGTTGTGACTTGACATAAGTTTGGAGAATGACTTGGCGAAATGCTGATATGAGGAGATTTCCAATTCTCAACCTTTGATGATACCGGGAGTTGCCAAGTTCTAAAGCTGAAACTCCAAGATAGTTGTTGAGGTGACTAGGCCTTTCTTCTGAAGGTAGGTATGACTTGATAAAGCCCCATTCCGTGGAAGAGACATGGCGAAAGCCACAGAAGCTTTCTGTGAATGATTTGATGAAGCCCCAGGTTCGACAAAACGTCACTACAGGAGTCCAGTCAAAGGTTTGACTGTAAAACTGACATACTGATGAAGTATCAAGCCGATCGATCAACGTGAGAGACCTCGAGGTGAAGTTGATGTGACCCCAGACTCGTTGCAGCATTACGTCATGGAGTGAGAAACCCATCTTTGATAACAACTATGCAACTAGATTCCTCCCTTCGAAGGGCGTCTTCCATATGGGAACTGTTAGCCATAGTGGCACTTGGCTTGTTCATGGCTTCAATCATATTCACCCTATGGTTTTTCTTAGGGAATGGATTGTTGACTGTGTTGGGCCCTTGGGGTATCCTTTTCGATCAGTTCTCACACCGCCCTTCTTCGTGCCCATGATACTAGCACAGAGTTTAGTTGTGTCTATCGGGATCCATGGGCTGATGGTTGTCCAAAGGTCTGGTCAGACCTTCCTTCACAAGTCCTTGAAAGACTTTGCTCAGAGGCATTCCGAAATCTTCGAGCTTAAGGCTCCGCGGCTTGGGCACATCACCTTTCCTTGGCATGAGAGGAGTGGCATTGTTGCGATCCTGGCCCGCATAATTAATTGCTTCCTTGCCTTTTGGGGTAGGACAGGAGCTGAGTTAGGGGCAGAAGCTTGGTACCGATAAGTAGGAGCAGTGGCTTGCTGTTGGTTAAACTTTAGCCCCAGAACTGACCGTCGCATGCAGATCTGGATAGGGGAAGTTACTGAGGGGCTTTCTCAAATGAGGCTTCCAGGCATGATTGAAAGATGTCCAATTGTTCCTCATTAGAAGGAGGGTTGGTCATTTTACTCAACTTTGGTTCCAATGCTTGTAAAAGTCACCGATATTCTCCTCGAAATGCTGCACTGTTGTCTGCAGGTCAACTCTATTTGTTTCCCACTCCAAATTAGCTTTATGCTTCTCTGTAAAGGCACTGGTGATCTGGTCCCATGTAGCCCTGGCCTCGGGTTTTAAGCGGAAGAACCATTTTAAAGCACTGGATTTCAAGGAGAGACTGAAATAGTCAGCCAACTGCTGATTGGTGCACCCTTTGGCCTCCATTGCCAAGGTATATGTGTCCAGATGAGTCTTCGGGCATGCAGTCCCGTCAGAGAGGTCCAGATTAGGCATCACGAATTTGTGGGACAGGGGAGCAATGGAGTCTGGGTCCGTAGGCCGAAAGCAGATTTCTTAGCGGTCAATTCGGCAGTCTGCGCTTTCATTTCCTTGTGTTGTTCCATGAACCAGGCCAGATGAGGGTCTTGTGGTGGAACCATGGCATTCAAACCAGCGACTGAGCTAGAGAGAGGAGTTACCACTGGCGGCAGAGGGAACGGCCGATCCGAGGACGTAGGTAAAAACCTGTCCTTGGCCCAAATTACCCTGGGGAGTGTGAGTAGGAGCCTGGGCGAAGGGATAGAACCTTGCAGCTTGCTGTTGATTTTCAACTGGCAAAAAGGGTGAAGGCAGTCCTGATGTAGCTGGGTAGCTCGGATTTTCGGGGTGAGGCCCATAAGTAGGTTTAAGTGCGGGCTGCCGTCCCGGATGGTTGAATTGCATGGTTGCCCGTGGCGAGGGTGTATAACCAGGGGGGTACTGTGGTCCTGGTGATTCCGATGAAACTGGGATGGAGGCTTGGTGGTCCATCGAACCCTGAGTGAGAAATGGTTTTGTGGAAGCTGTGTGAGGGACAGCTGAGCTAGCATCATTCTGAGGAGGGGCTCCTGACTGTTGCCCCGAACCAAACTGTGGTGGCATTCCAAACTGTCGCTATGGCACCTTGAACTGTTGCTGCGAAGGTCCGGATTGATCGGTTCCAAACTGAGGCGGGATCCCAATTTGCTGCGGCATTCCAAGGTATCCCTAACCATGAGAAGACATTCCGTGCTGATTTTGCCCCCACTGAGGAACTACGAACTGATCGGTCACGTTAGACTGCATGGGTCCAGTGGTTTGTATTTGGGGAGCTGGCTGACCCAAAGATTGAGGAGATGATACCATAGGAGGCTGGTGGTGACATCCTGGAGTAATCTGGGCGACCGAGAGTGGGATTGGGGGTTTGCTGTCCCATTGAGGCGGTCATGAAGGGATCTTGTGAGACCTGTGCGGTGCCGGGGACTGGCTGTCCTGAATTGGGTTGCTGTCGAGGCATTCCAAACTGCTGGGACTGAGAAGTTTTGACTGCCGTCCCAAATCCAACTGAGAAGTCATACCAAGCTGATGTAACTGAGAAGCCCCTGACTGATCTGTACCGAGCTGCTGAGGCATACCAGATTGCTGCGACATACCGAGCTGACCCCATCTGTATTGAGGCACACCATATTGGCCCAAATCGGACTGAATTCAATTTGTTTCCCCAAACGACTGTCCCAGACTGAATTGTGAATGTGTACTAGACCGAGGCTGAAAGGATGACTGATGTGGCCCGGTGGAGGTTCCATGTGAGGAAGGTGGTGGCATTCGGCGGTAGTCTGTCTGGCCAAGATAGGGATGGGGATCCTCTTCCTCTTCTACCGTGAAAGTCCCATCGGGGTTGAGGGCAATCGTCAAACCAAAATTCCTGACACCTCCCAAGGATGAACATCGAAACCTCATTCTGATTGGCACAAGGAGTTTTTATGGACTCGGATTCCAATATTAGCCATAGAAATATGATGAATCTCTGGTCCTGGTTAAAATTCCGTCCTCATCCTTGGACATCAAAGAACTGCACTTGACAAACCCATGACCAACATGGCGATCAAATCTCACTTTGCTTGGCGGAGCCTTGGTCTGAAGAGCTATGTTGGCGAAGTCTCGATTCTGAAGAAGCGACTTGGTAAAGCCTCAGCCTTATATTTGTGAATCTTGTAGCGAAGTGAAGAACCAACGTGGACCTGGCATAACCAGAGAAGCCCCACTCTAAAGAAATGGCTTGACGAAAGTCCTCCCTCAAAGAGTACAGTGCAGCTCTAATGCAAAAT
The DNA here is from genome assembly GCA_022495995.1 of Adenophora triphylla var. japonica. Taxonomy (NCBI): domain Eukaryota; kingdom Viridiplantae; phylum Streptophyta; class Magnoliopsida; order Asterales; family Campanulaceae; genus Adenophora; species Adenophora triphylla. Next base: position 746,694 of record JAFEMH010000380.1, read on the forward strand.
TGAATTGTCGTGTAGCAAAAGAGGCAACCCATCCTTCTATATTTACTTTATTATTTTCTTTAGTCAATTAGTCAACCGGAGGAAAATGTAAAAGAAAGACAATTTAGGAATGTATACCTGCAGGGGCATTTTTTTCAAAAAGTGGGGACGAATCCCCGATTTGTATTATTTGATGGCCTCATTTGATGAAGACACAAAAGAACTTGCTTTGGGTTTGACTCTTTTGAGAGAGCATAAGTGTAGAAAGGTTTGTAAAAGTGTATGGAAGCCCCTGCTGACAGAAAATTAGTGTTTAGCTCTATTTTTACTATAATGTAGAAAAAGAAGACTTGTCGAGACATCTGAAAACATGTTTTATTCAAAATGATCACAAGATTGCTTAAAACCCTTTATTAATGTTCGGGTTACTCACACCTCTAATCTCGATATGAACAAACATTTTGATTAATCATGAGGAGAAAGTCGACCAATACCAAGGGTAAAGTTGGCGAATTGTGAAGAAAGCTTGTGTATAGGAGAGGCCATTGATGAGACCGAATTTTCTTGGGATTTGGATGTGTTTATGACCGGACCATTTCTGGTTGCCTACGTTCCCCTTATTATAAGGAGCTCAGGTCGCCGTAGTTCGGGCTTGAACTGTGTTTGGCTTTGGGAAAGGGTATGAACATTTGTGGTCCATTTGGTGAAAAAGGGTCGGATGGGAAGCTTGAGTTATAAGGTACGGGCCTTGAGATGTTCCTTGACAAGTCGTTTTTTGACGGCTTCTTCCGTGATTTCATTGCTTCTTGATCATCATCCTCCATTGGGGGAGAAAGAATTTGAATACAGCTTAAGGGTATTTGACTGTTCCCTTGTAGTCGACAACTTCCGCTCTTCGAGCTTTAAATTTGCCCATATGTCAAGTTTCTGATTGGCGGTGCTGGATCCTTGGCTTGATCTTTTTTTTTTTCAAGCTTTTGCTTGGATTTTCTCTTTTTCTTTTTTTGAAGCACATGAGGGCGAAGGCAAGCCCCTGGTTTTTTGTCGACATGGGGTCAATCTTCCGATGCTGAGTGGTCTTTTGTTGTTCTTTGATGCTGTCACCGTTGTCGACTTGGTCAAGGTGATGATGGGGACATGTTTTGGAAAGTGTATGGCTTGATGGAGGCCTTTGTGAGGTAAGGAAAGTGTATAGGGAGGGCATTAGTTGACTTTCTCGCACCAATTAATTAAAATCTTAATCATTTCCAGAGATTATTTATTGGGAAATGCGAGTGATCATTTAAAATAAAACAATTTCATTAAATGTAATGTAGGTGTGCAAATAATGTCTCAAGTCTAGCAAGAAAAGAAAAAGACTCTTTTATAGAAAATTTAAGATTAACTACAATGTCCAATGAGGACTTGGTTGAACGAAGAAAGTACTAGAACCTACGAAGGTTGACTAAAAGACTGTTTTAATATTAAAGGATGGGTAGCCCCTAGTCTAGCTACTCTTTGTTGTTGGACCACGTCTCTATCCTTCAGCGTTGGAAGCAAATTTGACAGACTATGCTTGCCTTTGGTAACTTCAAGGAATTCATCGCTCACCGGCCCTGACGGTTGCCTTATCTGTCATCAGATCATTATCATCCCATTTACCCTTGGCGTCAGTCGTGAACTTATCGGAGGGCGAGAGTTCAAAGCATTTCACCAAATCCAGCTTTGCCATGGTCACATGCTTGTGGCAGTCAAACCAGCCATTCTCAACATTTGTTGCGACTAAATCATCTGGCTTGCCAAAGTCTATTGAATTCACAGAGCTTGAATCATAAAACTCAATCATGTTTACATTTGTGTTGTTTGGGAAATGATCATTGGCAGGGTTGAGATCACTGAGGCGCTCGAGTTTGCCCTTCTTAATTAACCCCTGAATGCCTTTCTCAAAGCTGTGCAGTTGTCGGTTATATGACCGTGATACTGGTGGAAAGCACAATGCTTAGTGGTGTCCAAAGGGATTTTGGGATCCTTGGGCTGATAGTTTCTCATGGGTTCGAGGAGACCCTGCTTTAGCAAGCTATTTAAAACTTTGCTTAAGGGAACACCCAAATCCTTGGGATGTGATTTCTCCTTTGGGGGAGAATGAACTCTTAATGCTCTTTGATTCGAGAATTGGTCACCATTCTGAACAGGGTTGGCCGGTTTTGGTCCATTGGGGCGCTCAAGCTTGCCCGCTTCGATTAACCCTTGAACCGCTCTCTTCAAGACTGTGCAGTTGTCGGTTGTGTGGCCAAAATGATCATGGAAGGCGCAGTGCTTACTCATGTCGAGGGGTGCATTTGAGCTCCTTGGATGGTAGTCCCTGAGAGGCTCCAAAAGGCCTTCCCTTACTAAGCCCTTGAAAATCAAGCCCATGGGCATCCCAAAATCATCAAAATGTTCTCGTTGCCTTAGAGGACCACCGTTTCTTGGTTGCTTTTGGATGCCGTCAATTGTACACAATGCCTTCTTTCCTTTACTGGATGTCGGAGCCGTATTGGAAGGGTAAGGTTTATAGCGGTGAGACATGTTCAGACTCGTAGTGTTTCCCCGTGCACGAACCCTTTTGATGTAATCATCGATGTAATCATCGAGATTCGACCTTTTGTAAACCTCGTTCGTGTCAGATACACAAGATTGGTATGGTGAGATGGCCCGAGTCGAGCGATCGTCGATACTCTCATTGCTAGGATTTTCTTGTACCTCCTTAATTGGTTCCACCAATAATCCATTGGACGAGTCAATAGGAACACAAGGACTGCACGACAGCGCCACAAGATTGGCATCAGTAAATGAAACCACAGTAGGAAGTACTCTGGTGGGAGGGATGACAGTCTGAGCATTAAAAGCGCGACCGTAACCCTCCTCATAAGGCCTGGCAGTTGCCGAGGATGAGGATATATGACTCGTAATGGGTGGATACCAGGGAGCAGTGAGCGCGGATCCAAAAGGCTGCTGAAAACATGAGATTTGAGGCATCGTAACAGTAGGACTGAACGTGTCTTGACCACACTGAGGAACGTGACTACAAGGGTAATGTGCATACTGTACTTGATGAACAGGAGCAGCTTGCGTAACAGCCGGGTGGAGAATTTGATGAGGAGCATTTGACCTTGTCGGACTTTCCAACCGGAGGGGCGAGGTAGAGCTTGGAGGATGTTGTGAATACGGTAAACCTGATGAAGTGGTGATAAGAGCCTGGTGGCCCATGTGATCTTGCAGTATCATAGGGGCAAGTGTGCCTCGAGAATTGGAGGAAGCAAGCTGGCCCCCTCTGAACCATGGAGCCTGAGAAGCGAACTGTCCCAAAATGGCTTGCGGAGCCATGTCAAACTGCTGGGCTTGAGAAGTCGTGAACTGACCCATTCCGAGATGATGACCCGAACCAGACTGATGTTGTGAAGTAGTAAACTGACCCCTTCCAAGCTGATGACCCGAACCAGGCTGATGTTGTGAAGTAGTAAACTGACCCCTTCCAAGCTGCGGGGCAGAAACAGACTGATTGAAACCCAAAGGTGAAAACTGAGAGGCGCCAGGGGGAAGTTGACCGAGATCGGACTGTTGAGGAGTATCGATACAATGAGGCTGAGAGGCAAAGCCGAGTGATAGGGTGGGGGATGCTTGGCCCATTAGTAGTTCCACACGAAAGGGAACAGGGCATTTGATGGTAGTTGGCATGCCCGGGAGGGTAATTAGTTCCAATCTTCGCATCAACCGTAAAGGTTCCATTAGGGTTGCGAACAATTGTTAGCCCCTGGGTTCTGATACCTTCCAATAACTGACTGATCTGAGCCTCTTGATGTTGTCTTATCTGTTCCAACACCTGATTCCACTGCTCGGCATTTTGCGGATTTTCGGGGTGCGGAGTTGTACGTCCCCCACAGTTCTCCTCTGAGTTGGCCATTCTGAAACTTTGAGCTGAAGCGAAGGAGGAAACTGATGAAGTATCTGACTCCGGAATGACTGAGCTGAGCAAATGATGACCCGGGGTCTTGATCCAAACTTTGCTTACTGTGGAAGGCGCAAAAGGGTGTGGTTCAGACTCGGGAAAGCGAAACAGGTTGGTGTTTGGGCTTAGGGCTCATGCAACATGCGATTATTCGTTTAAATTTACTTAAAACATGTTTTATTAAACCTAATCGGTTGGAAAAGATTGCTCTTCTTTTTCGCAAACTACTCTGGATCCTGGATCAGTGGGCCCCGTCACTACGTCTATAAGCCCCTTGTATTCCACCTGTATTTCAACCTCCCAGGGTGGATTGCCCCGGGCGAGGGTCCTATAGGGCAAGCGGGTCCCACCGACCGAAAGAAAAATGATCATAAAAGTCTGGCGGGTAATCGAGTCTTAACGAGCATTCGATGTAAATTACGGACAAAGCTGACGTCAAAAGTCAAGATCATGTCCGAGGGCTCGACGAAAAGTCGGCATGATTTGGACTGATAAGCGTCCACAATTGATCTTGACTTGTCGTCAGTTAAGCCGTAATTAGGCACGGAATAATCATTAATCCTTGATGACTCAGTGTCATGCTGGGAGTCTGTGTATAATTTGTGCCAGTCAGAGCCGAAGTCAAGGCGCCAGTCAATATCTGGTCAAAGTCCATGACGGAGAACCGGCAAGACTTCGACTTGATTAGGGTCCCCGAAAGATATTGAGTTGGTATGCCGACAAAGGCTTGAAAGGAAAGGTATATACACAGACAGGGCATGACACAGACCAAACTAAAAACCAACAGGGTCTCGGACAAAGTGTGTCACGGACAAGTGCATGGTCGACACGAGGCTCCATGGGATGTTTGGGTAGTCCTGTGCTTGCACCGAGAGGCGTAATAAGACCAAACGGGCCGCGACAAGGATTTCCCCGGGTTAGGGACGTAGTGTGCAGTGTACGGTCAACGTGCGCGTAGTGTGCAAGCAGTCTATCTAGTAAAATAGAAATTTTTCATGTGTCTTAAAAAGTATGATGCATGATTTTTTTTTTGAAAATTTTCTTCTTTTTTTTTTGGAAAATCCTTTTTTTTTAAATTCCTTTTTTTTTTTTGAAATTCTTTTTTTTTGAATTCTTTTTTTGAAAGTAAATGCACACATAAGCACATAGCACAAAAATTCCAACAGTTAGGGACATGATTCCGACAGTCAAAATTTTGACTTTTTCCGAGGCGGCCAAAACAAACACGAAAATGTGCAAAAATCAACACACACAACAAATTATTTTTAATGCCGGGACAGAAGCTTGACCCTCAAAAGCTTTTCTTTTTTTTTTTTAAACAATGATACCGGTACGTGGGATTGTTAAACCACAATTTATCCCCGACTCGTGCTAGGAGGCGTTAACGGGAAGTTTAATGGTTTCCACCAATATACCAAATATCATCATTTTTTTAAAAAATAAAGCTTATTTTGTCCCCAGCGGAGTCGCCACTGTGACGATATTGAAATTCCAATTTTCCCGAAAGATCTTGTGTTTTTCTTTTCTTTTGAAAATCAAACGGAAAAAACACGGAGTCGCCACGCCATTTTTGTTTTAAGGACCAAAACTTTGAAAAATGCCCGAGATTAGAGATTTGGGTTCGGAGGTCACGTTACACGCCGGGAAGGACGTTAGTGTTCACCCGGAATGCCTCGTGAAACGAGTCTTCCAAACATTTAAAACCATTTGTGTGTGTGTGTGTGTGTGTGTGTGTGTTACTTTGGCCAAAATAAGTTGAATCTGAAAAGTAAAAATTGGGAACTCTTTATTAGACTTTGAACAAATCCCATGATTTTTGGTATGATTTTTGGGTTGATTTTTGGTACTCAAAAGATTTTTGGAAGTTGAAAACCAATTCTGCCAGAATGAAAAAGGCAGTTGACACTTTATTTTTAAATGGACTTAAGGGCTTCAAAATCTCTGAATCTGGGGAAAGTCCGAGAATGAAAGTTGTTCAAAACATCCTATATAAGGTTTCGGTGAAAGAATTTTTCATTTTGGAGATGATTTGATGGACCAAAATGTTCTGGAAATCTCAGTTATGAAATCTGGACTTCCAGAGACTGAGGAACTGACCTTTAAAAGAAAATTTGAAAAAGGGAGTTTTAGAAAATATATCTGGAAATCTCTGGATGTTGGCTACAAAAAGTGATATGTAGTCAACACCAAATTCCAAGTCTATCTGTGTCCAAAAAATTAGACCATGGACTGGGGTCTTAGAAAATTGCTACTGAACAGCAACTTCTTCTTGAAGAAAAACATGATTTTAAAGGGGATTTGGCATCCATGCTTGTCCCCATTTTCTTAGGCTTTGATTAGTGATCACTTGACATTTTAGTGGTGAATCAACTATATCAAGCCATCCTTAGGGTACATTAGGACTAAGCACTTCATTTGCTTGGGAAGGGGAATTTTATCCTTTGAAAAAGAGATTTGATGTATGAAAATGATTTTTAGGGTTTTGAAAATGTGTTTTCTTTGCAGGTAAGTAAGAACACTTTGAAAATAATGTTGATCCCTATAGAAGATCATCCATGGAGATGAACTTCCATGGTGATCTTCTTGGATCTAAGGCAAGAAGATGAACAAACTACATTTTGGAGTTTGAAAATGCATGCATGAATGAAGGAGTTTAGGGTAAGGAGAAGGAGGGTTTACCAATCTTCTTTGTGTTTTGAGTTTTAGGCTTGAATGTAAGAGTATTTGAGGCTTGAATATGAGAGTGTTTGAGTGTTTAGGGTTGATGATTTGAGTTGGTTAAAGAGAAAACAAGTAGATAACAATGAAGTCCTCTATGTTTTCTCTCTAATCCTCCTCCTAAAAGGGTGATTTGAGCTTGAGTTAGTATATGTATGAGAGTATGTATGAGAGTGATTTGAAAGTGTTTTGAGTGAGTGGGATTTGGGAAAAATTGAAGAGAAAATGGTGGCAATTCAAGTGAATTCCCACTGTTTTCTCCCTATTTTTCGCCAAGGTGCTGTTGCTGTGAGTGAATTGTGTTGTGTAAATTGAGAGAGGAGGATTCAATTTATAGGCCTCTGGAAATGCAATAGGATCCGCACGGAGGGTTGTGTAAACGTGCCTGGTGCATTAAATGCTGCTCCAGGCTTTGGACAGGAAGAAAATTATTCAAAAATTCCAGCAGTTTCTGTTTTTCAACTTGCCTAATTCGGATTTTTCCAATTTCTTTTGCTTTTTGAGATTATTTTCTTGGTTTAACTTTAAATGGAAATCCCTAATCTACCCTCACTTTGTTAGAAAGGTTAGGAATTGTTATAAATGTTAGTAATGTTAGGACTTTCGTTAATTTTCTAACGAGAATACTAACAACTCAAATTGGAGCACTTACACTCATATAAATCTTGCGGGTAATCACGAAATTTCATTTGTTGTATTACTGTTATTATTATTTTCTTTCTATGAGCATACAATCATGTAAAACTACATTAACATTATGATTATTTTGACAAAATCATGTTTTTAAAGCAATGTCCCAGGAAGGCATAACTATTCATGTTTTAATATCATCTACTTCAGTTAGTAGTTAGTACAGACAGAAATAAGCAAGCTGTAAATTCTTCTATTTAAGTCAATTAATTTTACAAGTCTTCCATCAAGCAGTTAAACCATGACACTTAAAACATACTCCCAAGAAGGCATGCAATCTGCTATTTCTTAACCAAGAATACATCATGTTATATCATCAAGAAGCATAAGGATGATGTTGATAAACTATCTTGAACATATAATTAAACATAAATTTTCATCCATTGCCATGCATTTCTTTCTAACAATACACTTTAGTCATTTCATGAAGCTTGTTTCTGGTTAGTATCTAAAGAGATTGTAATCATTCATGTTCAAGTTTCCATATTCCATTATCTCTTGTCAGTGACATTAATAGGCAAGTAACAAGCTAATCCGATTCGTTCTATCATGAGCATAGTAAATAGAGAACATATAACTTTGCTATATAACGGGATTTCTAAGCATACATTCATATTGTCACATAACGGGTTCATATAAAAATAATCTAACATTAATAGAAAAGATGGGAAGAGACAACCTGACGGAGGTTAACGACATTTTGAATGAATTATGTTGAAGTTTTAACGAAGAATTCTAACGATCATCAGATATTTAATCAAGGAAGATATTGTTGGCCTGTAACTTGATCCATCTAACTCTATGGTGGGGTCCCCACTGCCAATCATTTCCACGCCATTCATTTTCAGCCCACTACTCTGTACCACCCTCTCTTGTCATTTTCATTTCCTATTCATTTTCCCTTCAACAAGAGCGACTTCAACCATTGGCGACTTCCTCCACCGGCGACTTCAAGGTACATCGATTCCCAGCGAGATGGCGATCTCTTCCATTGCGATTTTCCTCTTAGCGCCTTGGATTTTGCAATTTCGATTTCAATTTCTATTTTTACTCAGACGATTTCACCATTTGTTTCTCGCTGATCCTTCAATGGATCCAAACCTTGATTACATTCTAATTCTTTTCCTTATGACTTCCATTATTCCCGGGGACTTCCGAGTTGTAACCGGCGACATCATTCTTTACTCCCAGTGATCTCCCTACTCTCAGGAATCTGGCGATTTCCTCTGTCGGTGACATCTAGCCCCGACGATTTCAACCATCTGCGGCGTCAAGGTACGACATCGATTTCTTGTGATTTTTATTGTCCAGCGACATCCGAGTCTTGGACGACATAAACCTTTTGATCTCATTTTCTCACCCCATCATTTTCATCTTTTCGACAATTTCTGATTTCCTTTTACGCTTTCACTCCCTTGCGATTTCCTATTTCACTGAATTCCCAATCCCGTCATATATTTCCGCTTTTGCTCAGGCAACTTTGCCCTCTATTCGGCGACATCCAATGCTACTGTCACTGTCGCTTCCAGTTTGTTCTGATATCATATGGTTAATCTCGTTTTCCTTTGATTTTGCACAGCCTTGTAGTTACTAGATCTGATTAAAACCTTCGTCAAAGAATTAAAAAGATGGAAACTATTGACTTCCGTCTAGTCGTTCAGCCCAGATCCGCCGCCCTCCCCCCGTCGAAATTTAGTTTTGATACATTGGGCTCCTCTAATCCGGCACGACTCGGCGGAAAATGTCAGTCCCGGCAACGGAACCAACTGATGTTTCCACATCAAAATGGTTACACAGGACTGACCGGGGGTGGCAAAGATGTACGATCCGAATGAACGTCCCTCGGGTCCGATGTAATATGAGACCTACAAAACAAAACATCGTTAGGGGTGGGGGGCCTTTTCCCCCAAAAACCTCCGGTGTGAGAATCATCAATTCGGTACATAACATATAAATTCATCATAAAGCATTTCTAGAGAGAGAGAAGAGAGAGAACTTATATCTTCAAAAACATACCTTGCAAAATAAAAGGTGGGGAGTATATACATCCAAGTAAGTGGGGAACATTATCCTCTTAATCTTACATGTGCCACGCCATCATTGGAGGGATATCTAACAAGATATTTCATTTGGATAAGATCAAGGTCAGAAACTTGACAAGTGTCATGGTTCTCACCTGGAGACATACGCATGCTGAGAGAAATGAGATGCGACATGCGAAAACCAACATACGACATGCGACAACCAACATACGACATGCGACATGCAACATGCGACAACCAAGCCATTGGAGATAACCAGAACCAGAACCATAACCATAACTTTGGTGACATGCGAGAAACAAACCTTAACCAAACAGGCGAGAACCAACAGGCAATAACCAACCTTTTGACGAGATCCTCATGAAATGGGGACCCATATAGATCATATTTGGACTTGGGCCGGGTAAACATTTGTAGGCATAATATTTTGTTATGTGCACATCACAATTCCATAATTATAGTTTTGAGCTAAACAAAATCTAACTGAGCTACTTCCAAATTCTTATAGAACACATGTTCAGTAAGTCAATTAATTCACATTTCTTATTAATCATGCTGAATTAGTCAAATAACTTAAAGTCTTGAGCTAAACAAAATTGTACACTTCCTCTTGTAATTAACTGTAATAATTGGGAAAACTTAATTTATTTATTCACTAACATGTCAATATATAGTTACAATAGGGAGAGTCCTATTCTAATACAAGGATTGTAAAATCCGATCTATACAAGGAAAATATAGTTTCTTAATCTATGTATACTACAATATTTACCAAATGCAAAAAGGAGAAGTATATTAGGAAACAAGTGCAGGAATCCAAAACAGATCAGGAAACAGACGAGCTACGAGGCTGGTGCCTGGACCTGGACCTGGCCGAGGCTGGCGCCTGGCAGGCAGTGGCCATGGTCGAGGGTTGTTGCTGATGAGGCAGCCGCCTGGGCCATTCTGAGGCGTGCGCCTGGAGCACAGAAGATCTAGCCTTGGTCTTCACCAGTTAAGGCGGGTGCTTGGTGTTGGGCGAGGCGTGCGCCTGAGGAGCAGAAGGTTCAGCCGTGGTATTCACCAGTTGAGGCTGGCGCCTGGCTGGTAATGGGGCGGGCGCCTCATGTGCTGCTGCATCATCCTTAATACGCCCCTGCAAGATGGACAATCCGAGGAGAAGGCCAATCTTGGATGTAAGTTGTTGGAAGCGTATGCGAGGTAGTGGTTTAGTCAGAATATCTGCCAGCTGATCCGTACCAGAAATGTGTTGTACATGGAGAGAACCGAACTGAACTTGTTCACGAACAAAGTGAAAAGAGAGAGCTACATTTTTCATCCGAGAGTGGAAGACCAGGTTCACAGAATAGGTTGTGGCGCCTAGGTTATCACAATAGACCACAGGTGTAGTTGGCAAGGAGAAGCCAAGCTCAGTAAGTAAATTCTTGGCCCAAGTAAGTTTAGCAGCAGTGTCAACAATAGCCCAAAATTCAGCCTCGATAGTGGAACGAGCAAGAGCACGTTGTTTGAGGGATGAACAAGTAACCGGGTGTAGACACCCCATTCTGAACCAATAATTCATGATTACACTACTCTTCGTCTCTCTTTTATGTTTTGATGAAAGCATATCAGTTTCGGCATATTTCGTTAAGTTTCTAACTAACCTCGTTAGTTTTGGACCTAACTGACTAACGGAATAGACTGAAGAGGACAAAATGGTCATTTGACTAGTTGTCTCGCACGAGACATACATGTCTTGTGCGAGATATCCCCTCGACAGGATGTGCAGAAATCACTCTCCTTCTCCGTTTCAACCTCCTTTCTTGATAAACCTCATCTAATCCGGTTCTCCAATCAGAATTGAGTTATGGAAGCTTCCTAGGAGTGTTTTACCTCTCCACCTCTACCTCTTAAACCCCTATAAATACTTGGTGACTTCCACTGTTTCAAAGGTCCAGATTTCCACACAACACACACAATTTGTTGGTTTCTCTCCACGAAAGATTCCTTCAAATCACTCACAAAATCTCTCTAAAATCACCTAAAGTTTGTTTATCAATCCTGTTGATCAACAAACATTCAAACCCGAATCAAGGATTGAGGCGAAGCTCTGTCCGCATCAAGATTTGACTCTCATATTGAGTCGAAACTCTGCCCAAATCACTTCTCGATCGAGAAAACATCTTAGAACCACGTTCTAAATCAAATCCTCCCTAAACTAGGTAAACTCCTATACTTTTACTCTTTTCTTCTTAATCTCTCTCTATTGGCTTTTAGAGTGGTGTAATTCCATCAAAAGGATTAGCCTAGAGTCCCTTCAATCGATGAAGGCGATCTCGAAGCGTACAATCCGACATTCCTAATCAAGAAATTGATTAGGATTTTCTTGTTCTTTATTTAATTAGTAATTAAAAAGATTGATAATACTCAATTGGCAAGACCGATCTCCGGATTGGGTGGAATGGATGCTCCTCGACCTACCCATTCGATAACTTAACCCCCGAACCCTCAAATCTCTTTTCAAATCAAAAAGGTTTTTCTTATTGTTTTCCTAAATAAATAATAAGTGGCGACTCTGTTATTCAAAATTCACGCATCGCTACAGTTTGGCGACTCTGCTGGGGACAATTAATTAAGAGGGTTAGACTTGCGTTACAATTGAGTATTATCAATCTTTTTATTTTTCTGTAAAAATTCTGATTTTTCTGGATTTTTTGGAATTTTTCGGCACTGTTTAAAAAAAAAAAAAAACTGTTCGAATACTTATCTCGCGCGGGATAAATTATCTCGCGCGCTATTTGTATATGGTTTTAAATACAAAAAGATTCCTGCGTCATTCTCTTCTCTGGCGGCGGCAGTTTTAAAAAAAAAATTAATAAAGAAAGGGTTTAGGTCTTTAACCTTCAACAACACGTTTGACCATCAAAAAAAATAAAAGAAAAGACTTGGCAGGTTGACCATCTTTAAAAGGTTGACTGCAGCTTTAAAAACCAAAACAAAACCTTAGCGGTTGACTTTTCAAAAAAGGGTTTGACCGCATGAAAAAAAAAATCCAAAACAGTTTCGAAATTTTCAAAATAAAATCCAGAAATTTCAAAATAAATTAGTATTATTATTTTGCTTGTGCTAACTTTGCAGGGTAGAATAATTTTAATTACTCGAACTATATACCTGCGTGTGGTTGGTTATTTAATTTAAAGTCCGGTCCATGGAGGATTCGGGAGTTGTAATTTAAATTAATTTATCTCTCGCTCTCTATCTCTTTACGTGGAACTACGACGGCCTGAGTCTTCCTAATTTGGGAGAAACGTAGGCAACCACTTGGTGCGGCCATTGCTTCTTTTCTTTAGTTTTCAAAAAATAAAACTCTCTATTTTACTCTATCACCTAGATTGACTCTCACACACGCGCACTCATATATAACTGTCATTACACTACATACCCTCTATAAACCCGGGACCCACACTAAGGACGGATGACGGTAACCACCTAGTCGCCGGTCTCTCCGAAGTTGGATCATCCCACTCCGCGTATTCAATCCACCTAGATTGTCATATCGTGGGGAGCCTAGCCTTCCAGCCCTGCATCGCCACATATCATGTATATTGACTTTTTAAGACACTCCTTGACCGGTCGGTTTGATCTTGGAGTCCTTGTAATCCTTTGTCAAGATCGTTTTGTGCAATAATCCACGGAAAAGAAATCAATAAATTGTCGCTTCGGAATTGTCCCTTCTAAACGCCTCCCTACGGTTGTCCCTTCCGGATTTGCCCCTAAAAGAGAAAATTTTCTCATCAAAATTATTGCACAAAACTTGATGTTACTTTGGATTACTCCGACCCCTAGGTCCCTAGGTTTGGTTCTTGAACTTTAGAAACCCCCAAAACGGATTTTCCGTCCGACCAAAATTAGGATTAAAATCAGAAAATTGTGACTTTCCATGGTGAAGTCTCGCGCGAGACTACTTGTCTCCCATTTAGATAAGTGTTCGGTCTTTTCGTGTTTTGGCCAAAACCTTCAAACCTTCAAGCCTTCATTCACCCTATTCAGCCGACTTGTTGGGACTCGATCATGGTTTAACACGGTTGCTACACGTCTAGGTTCTTCGCCAAAGCTCGACACGATGTCTGCTTCTCCTTCTACCACCGAGGCCGATTTCAACGATGCTAAGGTCCAACTCATCGAAGCCATGACTAGGTTGGATGAACAAAGTAAGCAAATTGATGAGCAAAACGCCCAAATGGCCGCCCTCATGAAAGAACTCAACGATTTGAAAGTCAAGAAAGGAAGAAAACAAAAGCAGAAAGTGGAACCCTCCTCCGATGAAGAGGAATCCTACACCAAAGTGAATAGAAAAACCAAGAAGTCAAGCAAGAAAAAGGAAGAATCTGATTCATCCTCTTCCTCATCCTCCTCCGATGATGAGGAACATACCTCCAAGGGTTCTAAAACCAAGAAAGAAGGCAGTGGTGAAACTACTAAACTTGGTGACCATGTTACTAAGAACTACCTCGAAAAGAAGCTTGCAACTCTTGACACTTCCAAAGGGTCATTCGTTCCATTTGATCCCGATGCTCTTCAACAGTCCATCACTAAGTTTCCTCGCAAGTACAAGACACCCGATATTGTCAAGTTCAATGGTACTACCTGTCCTCGAGCTCATGTTGAGACCTACACTTGGGCCATGCTTCCAATGGGCGTTGATAACACAATCTTGGCCCAATGCTTTCCTCAAACTTTAGAAGGTGCTGCAAGGGATTGGTACATGTCTCTTCCTACGGCTACAAGGCTTGATTGGTCATCCGCATGTTTGGTCTTCCAAAGGCAGTTTGAAGATAACTCCACCTACCACCCTACTAGGAGGGATCTTGAACAAACCAAGCAACATGCAAATGAGTCCTTTGCTGAATTTGCTAGAAAATGGAGACTCAAACTTACTGAAATTGTCAAAAGGCCTACTCTCAAAGAGCAAATCCACATCTTCCTTCAATGCCTTCGTGATGAATTTCAAGAGAAGCTCGTCGGTAACTACTTTCCTAGTTTCAATGAACTCCTCGAGTCCGGAATTAGGGTTGACGACTTCCTAAAAAGCAAAAAGAAGGAAAGTACTTTCCGCTACAACAAGCCCACCACAAGTAAGGATGCTTCAGTCAACGCTATTGCACTCAGCCGCCCCAACACCGGAAAGTATTCTGCTGTCCCTCCTCCCGAAAAGAAAAAGAGGCACTACGACAAAATTGAAGGAATCACTCAAGAAGAACTCTTCGATGTGCTTGTCCAGAATGAAAAAATCAAACCAAGGGAAGGTGGTCCTCCGAAGGATATGGGTCCAAATCATGCTCATCACTTATTCTGCAAGTACCACAACTTCACCGGCCTTGACACCAACTCCTGCCACCACTTGAAGGACATCATACAAGACCTCTTTGATAATTGAGATCTAGAACGTCCCAACGTCATCACCAATCCTCTCCCTCGCAATCCATGAAGAAGATGAAGCTCCAAGAAGAAATCTACACTTACCACTTTGGGGCTACCACTATCCTCTCCCTTTCTCCTTTGATAGAAGTAGATTAGGTTTTAAATTTCCAAGTATGAAGTACTCCTCACCTCCTCTAGTTTGTGTCTTCTAAACTATCGAGTATGTTCTTAAATTTCTCAATAAATTAAAGTAATTTCTTTTCCTAAACACTTTCCCTAAAGTTGTTCTACCTCATGAATATCATTCAACTCATGCAAAATAATGGACCTTCCATTCCCTAAATCATCGCAAAAATAGAAATTTCTAAGTGACTTTAAAAAGCAAGTTATCATTAGGAGGCTTAAGGGTTAAACATTACCCCTACTGAAAGTTAGAGGCCAACAAGCGAAGAAAGCCAAAGGTGCTGCTGTCAACATTCATCCCAAGAAGAGTGGGGCTACTCAATTCAAGGCTTTGAGAGTACAAAAATAAAAAGCTCGCTAGGACGAAACTCCCCAAATCGTCCTAGGCAAAAATAGAGCATAAAAAAAAAACACTCTCAAGCCTTCATCGCCCCACAACAAGGATGGAATTTCAACAAAGGCAAGAAGGACTCTCCCACAAAGAAGAGGAGTCATGTGATACCAACAAAAGAAAAGAGGATTCCTCAAAATCCTCCTACATCAAGTGAAGAAGACTTTCAGTATCAAGGAAAGTGTTTACCCTTAAGTCATACTAATGATTGGCTTTCTCCTCAATCTTGTTTAGAAATTTCTAGATGAAGCAAGGTCCATTAAAAGTAGAACAACTTTTCTAGACCTTTGAGCCATGTAGCGTTCTTTGTTGAGTCTAGGGGTTTCCTGTTAGCCACTCTCATACACACTCTTGAAATCCAAGCATCAAAACTGGGGCTTCCCATCCTTTCCTCCCCCAGTCAACCTCTATTTCAACTCTTCAAAACAATCAAATCTACATTAGGGGCTTTCCTCTTTGCTTCTCACTCTCATCATTAGAGAATACACTTCTCCAAAAAATCAATGCTTGGATCACCTTCCAAAAATAGAGTCCGTCTCTCCTAAACTAACTTGAGATCTCATTTCTCTCTCCTCAATAATATTTTCTCTCTCTGAGCTCTCTTCGAGTTACATACTACTTTCAAAAAAAATGAAAAAAAAAAAGACGCAAAAGAGATGCCCGCTAGATTTAAAACCCGAAAGGGCGGTCTAGGCAAAAACCAGGGTGCGTCACTAAGAAAAAAAAAATCAAGGGGAAAGGGAGACT
This sequence comes from Adenophora triphylla var. japonica, assembly GCA_022495995.1. Lineage (NCBI taxonomy): Eukaryota > Viridiplantae > Streptophyta > Magnoliopsida > Asterales > Campanulaceae > Adenophora > Adenophora triphylla. The sequence goes on from JAFEMH010000380.1 coordinate 762,811, forward strand.
ATTCTTCAACCTTCTTCATCAAACGTCATCCGATCTTCTTCAAAGAAAATCAACAAGGAGAGTCTTCTTCGATCATCTTCAAATCAAGAGAGCAGCTTCACAAGCCTGTTCAAAAAGTCATCTACCACTTGGAAGCAACTTGGGGTTTGAGACAGCAAAGAGCCTGCGACATAGAGCCATTATGACAGTCGACAGATGTGTAGTCGTTTGCCTCCTAGAGACCCGACTCAAGGAGAAGTAAGAATGAAGATTCTCAACAAGCCTAGATGTGTTCACAAAAGGTTACTCATCAAAATCCTACAACAATGAAGAAACAGTTCAGCCTTGCTGACTAACAACAGATTCTGCAAAACCTGATTTGGTCCCAACTTGTCAAACACAAGTTCACTCATACAGTTCACCCATCTCAAATATGAATCCATACAAATGTCCCTATACATATCCATATACCCTATACTCATACATAAAACTCACCACCAAAATGTCCGACCGGCCATTCACACGAACAGACGTGAGCACCACCACGTAAGTCCAGTCAAACAACTAAAATGTGAAAAATCTACTTGGAATCTTTATGTGCTGACAGGTACACAAAGGTAAGAATCATTCGGGTCTATCCGAGACCAGCATGCATATATCCTTGCATTACAGGGGCCGACAGAACCTCTACCTCAACCGACAACTTCAAGACCGTGACCTCGGCAACAACTTCAAAGTCTGTGATGGCAGCAAACCTCAAGTCCGTGACCTCGGTGACACCAGCAAAGTCTATGACGGCAGCAATCTTCAAGTCCGTGACCTCGGCGACAACTTCAAAGTCTGTGATGGCAGCAAACTTCAAGTCCGTGACCTCGGCGACACCAGCAAAGTCTGTGACGGCAGCAACTTCAAGTCCGTGACCTCGGCGACAACTTCAAAGTCTGTGACGGCAGCAAACTTCAAGTCCGTGACCTCGGCGACAACTTCAAAGTCTGTGACGGCAGCAAACTTCAAAGTCCGCGACCTCGGCAACAACAGCAACGTCAGTAACCTCGGGCGGCGCACTTCAACAACTTCATCAACAAACAGGTATCTTCAGAATTGGGTCAGGTCCTTGATTCCTCAGTATGATTTTACCTTTTCAAAAAAAAAATCCCTCTTCAATTTTCAAAAATGCTTTTCAAAATACCTAAAATAGCCTTTTTAGTATTTTGGAGTCGAACTACGTTTGGTCTGATTCTCTCTTAGAGATACGTAGGCAGCCGTGCGGCACGACCATCCCAATGTTCAGAATGATGTCTTTTCTATCGACGACACTTCTTCTTTCATAAGACCTGTCGCCGAGGGGCTCTGTAGACACCCCATTCTGAACCAATAATTCATGATTACACTACTCTTCGTCTCTCTTTTATGTTTTGATGAAAGCATATCAGTTTCGGCATGTTTCGTTAAGTTTCTAACTAACCTCGTTAGTTTTGGACCTAACTGACTAACGAAATAGACTGAAGAGGACAAAATGGTCATTTGACTAGTTGTCTCGCACGAGACATACATGTCTCGTGCGAGATATCCCCTCGACAGGATGTGCAGAAATCACTCTCCTTCTCCGTTTCAAGCTCTTTTCTTGATAAACCTCATCTAATCCGGTTCTCCAATCAGAATTGAGTTATGGAAGCTTCCTAGGAGTGTTTTACCTCTCCACCTCTACCTCTTAAACCCCTATAAATACTTGGTGACTTCCACTGTTTCAAAGGTCCAGATTTCCACACAACACACACAATTTGTTGGTTTCTCTCCACGAAAGATTCCTTCAAATCACTCACAAAATCTCTCTAAAATCACCTAAAGTTTGTTTATTAATCCTGTTGATCAACAAACATTCAAACCCGAATCAAGGATTGAGGCGAAGCTCTGTCCGCATCAAGATTTGACTCTCATATTGAGTCGAAACTCTGCCCAAATCACTTCTCGATCGAGAAAACATCTTAGAACCACGTTCTAAATCAAATCCTCCCTAAACTAGGTAAACTCCTATACTTTTACTCTTTTCTTCTTAATCTCTCTCTATTGGCTTTTAGAGTGGTGTAATCCCATCAAAAGGATTAGCCTAGAGTCCCTTCAATCGATGAAGGCGATCTCGAAGCGTACAATCCGACATTCCTAATCAAGAAATTGATTAGGATTTTCTTGTTCTTTATTTAATTAGTAATTAAAAAGATTGATAATACGCAATTGGCAAGACCGATCTCCGGATTGGGTGGAATGGATGCTCCTCGACCTACCCATTCGATAACTTAACCCCCGAACCCTCAAATCTCTTTTCAAATCAAAAAGGTTTTTCTTATTGTTTTTCTAAATAAATAATAAGTGGCGACTCTGTTATTCAAAAAATTCACGCATCGCTACACCGGGTTGTGCCCAAGATAAACGAAGAAGCCAGAAGTGGACACAAAGTCGTCTTTGTCACCAGCCCAATCCGCATCATAGAAAGCATGAAGGGAGGGAGGAGACTTTGAGAAGATCTTAAGGCCTAAATGCATGGTGCCATGAAGGTAGCGAAGAAGACTCTTGAGTGCAACCCAATGAGAAGATTAAGGGTTTTGCATGAACTGAGCAAGTTTGTTGACTGAGAAGGCAATGTCGGGACGAGTGAAGGACAGATACTGAAGGCCACCAACAATAGCCCGATAGGGGGTAGGGTCAACAGCGGGAGTTGTAGTGGACCGAGTGAGGGGTGGTGATGTAACCATGGGATTAGGAAGCGATTTGCAGTCAATCATGTTGTAACAGTTGAGAAGATCATGGATGTATTTTTTTTGGGAGAGAAGGAGCCCATTTTGGTTCGGGGCAACTTCGACACCCAAGAAATAAGATAAGGGACCAAGATCTTTAAGAGAGAAATGTTGTGAAAAACTGGTGATGAATGACTGAAGGTGAGATGGAGAGGGTCCGGTGACAATGATGTCGTCGAAATATACTAACAGATAAAATGGGGATGGAGTTGTGTTTAGTATGAATAGGGAGGGGTCGGCTAAAGAGGGGTGAAAGCCATATGTGATGAGGTAGGTTTTGAATTCTTGAAACCAGGCACAAGGAGCCTGTTTAAGACCATAAATTGCCTTAAAAAGATGACAAACAGAGGAAGGGTTGGTAGAGTCCTCAAAACCGGGGGGTTGGGTCATAAACACAGTTTCAGAGAGGGTACCTTGAAGGAAGGCGTTATTGACATCAAGTTGGTGAAGGGGCCAATGATTTGTGGTGGGAAAGGAGAGAAGAAGTCGGACAGTGGCTGGTTTCACAACAGGACTTAAGATTTTGGTGTAGTCAACACCGGGTTGTTGGTGAAATCCCTTGGCAACCAGCCGAGCCTTGTATTTCTGAATTGTGTTGTCGGGGTTGTATTTGATGCGGAAAACCCATTTACATCCGACAATGTTTTGATTTGTGGTAGGAGGAACCAAAGTCGAGGTGTTGTTGCGGGTTAGAGCTTTAAATTCTTCAATCATGGCATTACGCCAATGGGGAATGGATAGGGCATGTTTGGTGGTGGTGGGAAGGCCTGTGGGAGAGGTAAGAAGGGAGAGGTTGGCATACTTGGGATTAGGTTTGGTGATTCCATGGGATGATCTAGTGGTGATGGTACGGGTGGGAGGAGGAAGAGAGGTGGGGTTGGGAGTAGGTAGGGTTGTTTCAGGCTGAGGGGGGGGATGGGGATGGGGGTTCATTTGGAATGGGATTGGGAAGCAGTTTTGGGTTGGGGGAAGGTTGGGTTGGGGAGGGAGGAGTGGGGGGATAGGGAGGGGGTGGGATTATGGAGGGGAGGTGGGATAGAGGGGGTGGTATTTAGTATAGGGAGGAATAGGGTGTGCCAGTTAGAGGGAGGGAGAGCGGAAGCTGTGGGGGAAGTGGTGGTGAGGGAGTTGTATGGGAAGGTGGTTTCAACAAAGCGGACATGACGGGAGGTGTAGACTCGATGGGAGGTGGGGTCAAGGTAGTAATACGCACTTCGCGTAGGTGAGTAGCCAACGAAGATACATGGGATGGATTTTGGGGCTAGCTTATGGGGAGTGTATGGGCGAAGCCAGGGATAGTAGAGGCAACCAAAGCTACGTAACTTGGAGTAGTTTGGAGGGGAGCAGAAAAGGCAGAGGTAGGGGGAATCATTGTTTAGGGTGGGAGTAGGCAATCTATTTATGAGGTAGGTAGCAGTGGTGAGATCATAGGGCTAAAGGGTGAGGGGTATGTTGGCATGGGAAAGGAGGGTGGGACCCATTTCAACAATGTGACGGTGACGACGGTCGACATACCCGTTGTGTTCAGGAGTGTGAGGGGGGATGGTAAGGTGGGTGATGCCGTTTTGACCTAGAGTGGGTGTGAGTTTGAGGTATTCACCCCCGTTGTCAGAGTAGACTTGAATGATGGGGCGTTTGAAGTATTTTTCGACTAGTGTTTTGAAGCGGAGAAAGGTGTTGTAAGTGTCGGATTTGTGTTTAAGAGGGTAGAACCAAATATATTTGGTGTAGTGATCAACAAAGATGACATAGTATTTGAAATTGTCAAGTGTGGATATTGGAGAGGTCCATACATCAGAGAAGATGAGATCAAGGGGAGCATTTGAGACAAGAGAAGAAGATGCAAATGGCAGCTTGTGGCTTTTATTAATAAAACAAGAATTACATGGAGGTAAGCTAGAGAAAATAGATAAACTAAACTTGCTACGTAATAAACTAAGAACAGGGGAAGCGGGATGTCCACATCAATGATGCCACAGCTGTGAAGAGAGAGAGAGAGATTGAATGAGCTTGAATGGGCGAAGGCTGAATGTGCGCCCTCCGAAAAAACTTTAGTTTTTGTTCTTTTGAAATTTGAGTTTAGGGAGTCGCTACTGTAAGTGCTCCAATTTGAGCTTGTTAGAATTTTCGTTAGAAAATTAACGAAAGTTATAACATTTCTAACAATTCCTAACTATCCTAACATTTCTAACAAAGTGAGGGTAAAATGGGCATTGTTATTTAAGGTTAAACCTTAAAAAGAATCTCAAAAAGGAAAACAAAAGAAGAAAACCAAAAATGGCAATGGCTGGAAACACAAAAAACTGGCTGTTAATTTGAATTTTGAAAAGAAATATTCTTCTTGTCCAAAGCTGAAGCTGCATTTAATGAGCAGTGCACGCTGACTGGACCTATCCGCGCGGATACCTTTGCATTTTCAGGAGGGCTATAAATTGAGCCCTCCAGTCACAAAAATAAAAGGAAGAACACATTTTGCACCGAACCTCTGGCGAAATATAGAGAGAAAACAGTGAGAATTCTTCAAGAATTGTCACCTTTTTCTCTCCAATCTTTCCCAACTCATACTCATCCACTCACTCTCATATTAAAGCCCTAAACACTCATACACTCAAGCCAAACACTCAAGAACACAAGGAAGATTGGTAAACCCTCCTCTTCCTAACCCTAAATCTCATCCATGCATGCATCTTCAAACTACAAAATGTAGTTCTTTCATCTTCTTGCTCTAGATCTAAGAAGATCACCATGGAAGACCATCTCCATGGATGATCTTCTACAAAGATCAAAATTATTTTTAAGCTTTCTTACTTTCTTGCAAAGAAAACTCATTTTCAAAACCCTAAAAACCATTTTCAAGCATAAAATCTTGATTTCAAAGGATAAAATCCCCCTTCCCAAGCAAATGAAATGCTTAGTCCTAATGTACCCCAAGGATGGTTTGGTATAGTTGATTCACCACTAAAATGTCTAGTGATCACTAACCAAAACCTAGGGAAATGGGGACAAGCATGGATGCAAAACCCCCCTTAAAATCATATTCTCCTTCTTGAGAAGTTGCTGTCCAGTAGCAATTTTCTCAGACCTCAGTCCATGGTCTTAATTTTTGGACACAGATGAACTTGGAATTTGGTGTTGACTACAAAACACTTTTTGTAGCCAACATCTAGAGATTTCCAGACATATTTTTATTTTATTTTTTGGCTGAGTAAAACTCCTCTTTTCAAATTTTCTTTCAGAGGCTAGTTCATCAGCTTCTGGGAATCCAGATCTCATATCTGAGGTTTCCAGAAGGTTTTGACCCCTCAAATCTTCTCCAAAATGAAAAATTTCTTCGTACAAACTTTATTTAAGGTGTCTAGAACAACTTTCATTCTCTGAGTTTATCCAGATTATGAATTTTTAAGACCCTTGAATCCATTTCAAAATCAAAGGTCCACTGCCTTTTTCATTCTGGCAGAAATGGCTCTCAACTTCAAAAGGTCTTTTGAGTACCAAATCTCAATCCAAAAATCTTCCAAAAATTCATGGGATCAGTTTAAAGTCTTAAAAAGATATCCCAATTTTTACTTTTCTGAGTTTCAAATTATTTTGGCCAAAACACACACACACACACACACACACACACACAAATGATTTTCAGCTTGGAAGACTCGTTTTACGAGGCGCGTCGGGTGCACACTAACGTCCTTCCCGACGCGTAACATGACCTCCGAACCTAAATCTCTGATCTCGGGCTTTTTTCAAAGTTTTGGCCTTCAAAATTAAAATGGCGTGGCGACTCCGTTTTCCGGTTTTATTTGGTTTTTCAAAGAAACGCAAAAATCGAATTTTCCCGCGAATGGCAACATCATCACAGTGGCGACTCCGCTGGGGAATAAGCTTTTTTTTTAAAAAAATGGTATTTGGTATATTGGTGGAAACCACTAAATTTCCCGTTATCGCCTCCTAACACGAGTCGGGGATAAATTGTGGTCTAACAATTCCACGTACCGGTATCACCGTTTTCAAAAAAAAAAAGGGCTTTTGAGGGTCAAGCTTCCGTCCCGGCTTTGAAAATCATTTTTGTGTGTGTGTTGATTTTTGCACAGTTTTCATGTTGTTTTGGCCGCCTCGGAGAAAGTCAAAATTTTGACTGTCGGAATAATGTCCCTAACTGTCGGAATTTTCGTGCTTATGTGCTCATTAAAAAAAAAAATTTCAAAAAAAAAAGATTTAAAAAAAAAAAAGAAAATTTCCAAAAAAAAATCATGCATCATATTTTTAAGACACATAAAAAAAAAATCTCTATTTTACTCAGAAAAAGAATATAGACAGCTTGCACACTACGCGCACGTGACCGTACACTGCACACTACGTCCTTAACCCGGGGAAATCCTTGTCGCGGTCCGTTTGGTCTTATTACGCCTCTCGGATGAGCACAGGACTACCCAAACATCCCATGGAGCCTCGTGTCGACCATGCACTTGTCCGTGACACACTTTGTCCGAGACCCGGTTGGTTTTTAGTCTGGTCTGTGTCATGCCCTGTCCGTGTATAGACCTTTCCTTTCAAAGCCTTTGTCGGCATACCGACTCAATATCTTTCGGGTCCCTAATCAGTCGAAGTTCTGCCGGTTTTTCGCCGCAGACTTTGACCAAGATATTGACCGGCGCCTTGACTTCGGCTCTGACTGGCACAAATTATACACTGACTCCCAGCATTGACACTGAGTCATCAAGGATTAATGACTATTCCATGCCTAATTACGGCTTAACTGACGACAAGTCAAGATCAATTGTGGACGCTATCGTCCAAATCATGCCGACTTTTTGTCGAGCCCTGACATGATCTTGACTTTTGACGTCGGCCTTTGTCCGTAATTTACATCGAATGCTCGTTAAGACTCGATTACCCGCCGACTTTTAGGATCATTTTTCTTTCGGTCGGTGGGACCCGCTTGCCCTATAGGACCCTCGCCCGGGCCGCCCACCCCGGGAGGTCGAAATACGGGTGGAATACGAGGGGCTTATAGACGTAGTGACGGGGCCCACTGATCCAGGAATCAGAGTAGTTTGCGAAAAAGAAGAGCAATCTTTTCCAACCGATTAGGTTAATAAAACATGTTTTAAGTAAACGTGAACAAATAACTGCATGTTGCATGAGCCTAAAGCCCAAACACCTACCCTCCTTCCATTCCCAGACATCTGAACCTTCATGTCCTTTCCCCGCAGCTCCGCACAAAGCTTGGTTTCGGGCACCGGGTCACCGTTTGATCAGTTGGGAAGAGTCAAGCACTTCGTCAGCTTTACCGTTTGTTCCGACTCCGGGTTTCAGAATGTCTGCATCAGCCGGTAATGATGGGGATAACGTTGCTCCGTCCTCCAAAATCCCTCAGACAGACCAGTATTGGATCCAGTTAGTGGAACAGATGAGACTTCGACATGAGGCTCAAATTGATGACCTTCGGGGGATTGTCGCAAGTCATGGTTTGACTATCAGTCTCAATTCCGATGGTACTTTTACCGCAAAGAAGGAAGAGGGTCCTCCTCCTCTTCTTAACAGTCCCGGATACATCAAGATGCTACCCCAAGATTCCTATGTTTCCACCGCCGGGACTCCTGCCCGCCGACTTACAGGGCAACTGGCCCCCAAACAGCAGCCGGGGACGAAAGAGTTCGGTATACCGTCGGTTGTCCCCTCTCAAAGTGATGATCCCACAAGTGTCGGCTGAGTGATGAAAATCGAGGAACAGTTGAAGAAATATGGTCAGCCATCAAAGCCCTGGAAGAACGCGAGCGGAGACAACCGAGCTTGGATTGAAGAGGCCGCGCGCCACTTCGGGACCTTAACAATATCCCAACCGACCGGGGCTACCCTAAAGGACAAACATGTGCCCGTTCCCGGGACCTCAATATCTCTCATTATCCGGCGGAGTCCAATCACTCGCTACTGCAAGCCCAGCAGCGAGATCCCCTCGGACCAGCTCCACTCAAAGTCATTCCAAAGACCGCCAACCCGAGGTCCCAAATCCGCCACCACCCGTGGAACACATTTGGTGGGATATTTGTGATCGTCCCGATCGCCTTGAAAGGGATTATCAGATCGGATACACGAGGACCGTCCTCCTAAGAAAAGAAAATTTCCTCCCCAAAGAAAATTGAAGGAGAGATTCGAGGCCGGTGATAACAGCGTGGGAACGCTCGGGGAGCTATCTGGGGGATTTGATTATTATGTACTCTACTCCAGTCAGTCTTCCCCAAAGCAAAAAGGGGTAAAAGAGCAGAAAACCCTTGCCAACGACAGAATTGAGACTTTCGGATACCAGGATACTGCAGAACAAAAGTCCAACCCCCCTCGGGGTCAGCCAAGGTTCAGTTTGTCCAGCTCCCGAGTATACACCGATGAAGAAAAACCGACGCCAGTCTGGCGCTCCCACTCAATCAACATGTTGACTGGAGATGGCAACCGCCACAAAAGGCATCAGTATAACCCAGGGGCTTCGGCAAAGACTCTACCTCGCAAGAAAAAGGCACGAAGCGACAGGTTTAATGACTCTCTATCCCGAGACAAGGACCAAATCTATGATCCTCACCTATATGGGAGCATGATCACCTTCTGCGATGAAGATTTGCCAAGAGATGTCTCCCAACACAATGAAGCTTTGTACATCACTATTCGGCTCAACACCATATCACTCCCTGGGGTATTAGTGGACAATGGATCATCGGTAAACGTCCTTCCCTCAAAGATGATGAGGGCCCTCCTCGGATAAATGAAAGGCGCGTGATCCCATCTACCCGGACTGTCAAGGCCTACGACGGTTCGTCTCGTCCCATCCTGGGGACAGTGACTCTGGAACTCGCACGAAACCCAAATGGTGCCCGCAAAGTTCCATGTAATGGATATCCTCCGAGTTCACAAGCCCTGCTAGGGCGCCCTTGGTTGCATCACATGAAAGCCATAGCCTCCACTCTCCACCAATGCGTCAAATTCATCAACCGGCAGGAGACCTTGAAGTCATAAGGGTGGACAGCTTTCCTCATAGGGAACGAAGCTGAGACAATAGCCAAGAACACCCACAGTCAAGCACCGGGGCTACATCCTTCAAGAGGCAAGCCTCGCCAGCATCCATTGGAATCCAGCGATGCCAACTATGTCGACACACTCAAGCAAGCAGACTCCGAAGGAGTTCGATTCATCAAATTTAATTGCTATTTCCAACACTTGGAGGCACACTGGAAGGAAACGCTGAACACCGCCATGATACAGGCACACAAGTCCCCGGTCCTCAATCACAGATTTGTCAGCATTCTGCAAACCCATTCTTTGGCCTCGCCAGGCGAGGAGATTTTCATGATAAAGGTTGGCAAACACCGACAGACTCGGCTCGAATCTATGAACGTCGTGTGGGACGTCCTCCTTGCTGAACTACCTGCCGAGCCTTTCCGCTCGAGTATGGGACATGAGATTTTTCTAGCAGCTCACCGAGACGCAATGCGTCCTTACATCTGGATTGAGCGGTCAGATTGTGACGAAACGGAAATCCCCAGGATTGAGGAAGATCCCTACATCCACATGCTCAGCTTTCAGACGCCAAACACAATTGATTCCGGTTCGTACAAAGAGATGATGGCAATGGCGAGGAGGGAGCACGTAAAACCATGCCTTTCCCGGGTTGTGAAGCCACCGACAGTGATGCCGCTAAAGAATTGGGAAACTCTCTCAGGCCCGTCCGCGACCAAAGAGGAAATGATCACCAAGCTTGGATTGGTCCCCCGTCCTTTCATGTCAACCTTTATAAAGTCCTCCGAGTCTCTCATTGTTGAGTTCGAGTCTCTCTAGTCGTCCGATGGCCTCACGCCTGAAGACCACGAAATTGTAGCCAATGTCAGATTCCCTCTATATTCTTAATGAAATGACAAACCTTTCGAGTATCCCTTAATTGCCACTTTAACTAATGATGAATTAACTAATAATCTAAAAACGCTTAATAACGATTCACTAGATGAAGAGGCGGACACATTAAATGAACAATATATCAAAGAAATCTTTAAGCAGTTGTCCTAAAGAGGAAAATCGAGCCCAAGCCGCCGAAGAGATTTTGACAAGTGTGAATCGGGAACTGCGGAAGAGCCTAAAGAGACGCAGATTGGTAGTTTCTTCGAAGGGACCGAAAGGGACGCCCTAATTGAGCCGCTAAAAGAATTCGTGGATGTGTTCGCATGGTCCTATAAAGATATGCCAGGCCTCGACCCTTCCATAGTTGAGCACCGAATACCGCTCGACCCTTAAGTCAAGCCGCAGCGGAAGCTAAGAAGAATTAAGCCCGAATGGTCCCTACAAGTGAAAGAGGAGATAGAAAAGATGCTCAGGGCGGGGTTCATCGTGGTCATTGAATACCCAACATGGCCGTCCAACATAGTGACGGTGACCAAGGCCAACGGAAAGATCCGATGCCGCGTAGACTTCAGAGACTTGAACAAAGCCAGTCCTAAAGACGATTTCCCCTGCCAAACATCGACATTTTGGTAGATTCCACGGCCAACCATGAAGTTAAATCCTTCGTCGACGGTTTTGCCGGCTACAACCAAATCAAAATGGCAGAAGAAGATCAAGCCAAAACAGCCTTCACAACCCCTTGGGCACATATGCTACACGGTCATGCCGTTCGGACTAAAGAATGCTGGGGCTACGTACCAGAGGGCAGCTATAGCTCTGTTCCATGACATGATCCACAAAGAAATTGAGGTCTATGTGGACGACATGATAATACACTCCAGAGGATCAGATGGCCAGCACTTTGTTGATTTGAGAAAATTCTTCGGCCACCTCTGAGACCACAGCATGTGACCGAATCCATCCAAATGCACCTTCGGTGTAAGACGAGGCAAGGTGCTAGGATATATGGTGACAGAACGGGGAATCGAAGTAGATCCTCAGAAAATCAAGGCGATAGTTGAAATGAAGCCACCCCGGACACTGACAGAAGTGAAATCCTTCATGGGAAGACTGCAATACATAAGCCGCTTTGTAAATCAACTGACCTCGATCTGCGAGCCGATCTTCAAGTTGATGAAGAAAAATGCCTACACAGAATGGACCCCAGAATGTCAGCTTGCCTTTGAACAGATCAAGGCATACCTTGTGAATCCTCCGATTCTCTGCCCACCACATCGGCAAAAGCCACTCTTGCTATATCTAACTGTCACGGATACAACAATTGGGGCTATGCTAGCTCAAGAGAAGAAAGATTCCAAAGTCGAAAACGCCATCTATTTCGTAAGCAGAAAGCTCCAAGGAAGCGAACTCAATTACTCTGCTTGCGAGAAGACTTGCGCAGGTTTGGTCTGGGTAGTGGGAAAGTTGAAACACTACATGCAGTCTCACCCGATACATCTTGTTTCAAGGATAGACCCCATCAAATATCTGTTCGACAAGCCTTCCATCTCCATGAGATTGGCAAAATGGTCGTTCTTTTTGGCCGAATATGACATCACTTATGTTTCAAGGAAATCCGTAAAAGGACGCATAATGGCAGAACATCTGGCCGATTTCCCAAGTGATGAGTCTCGAGGACCTGAACCTCAATTTCCCGATGATGGAATCTTCGCCCTAGAAGGAGAAAATCACTGGCAACTCTTCTTTGACGGAGCGTCAAACAAAAGGGGGAACGGGATAGGAATGCTTCTGGTCGATCCTACTGACGAACACACCCCCATAGCAGTGATGAACTTCGAAGTCACCAACAACGCCGCCGAATATGAAGCTTGCATAGCTGGGTTGGAAGCCGCCCTTGAAAGAAATATCAAGGAATTGGAGGTATATGGTGACTCGCCCTCATCATCAATCGTGTCTCTAACAAATGGAAGACCGTGGATCCGGGTTTGCAGAAGTATCATGCTTACATGGAAGAACTAGTGGCTCAATTCAAAGAAATCAGCTTTCATTACCTGCCAAGAGACCGAAACAGGTTCGCAGATGCTCTGGCTACACTAGCTTCTCTTGTCGAAATACCTGAACGAAAGTCTGTTAAACCATTCAGAGTCGGGAGAAGAGAAAACCCCGCCTATTGCTTCGAAATTGAAGCGGAAGCCGAACTGATCAATGATCCCTGGTACACTCAGATTTACCAGTACCTGAAGGATGGCGAGGCCTCTTTCAAAAATGAAGATGGGGAATATAAAGAAGGAATCAAAGCAAAAAGTCTCTCAGCCCTGAAGCGGCTCGCCTCCCATTATGTTCTTTTGGGAAATATGCTATACAAGAAGCGTTATCAAGGCCCCCTCCTGCGATGTATCAGCAAACAAGAGGCTACCGAACTCATGAAAGAAATACATGGTGGTCCTGCGGCCCTCACATGAATGCTCGAGCTGATGCAAATCATACTGAGAATGGGGTACTTTTGGATCTCCATGGAAACCGACTGCATCCAGTTCGTCAAAAGCTGCGACAAATGTCAGCGATACTCAAATCTTAATCACTTGCCTCCTCACGAGTTATACTGCATGACAACCCCTTGGCCTTTCGTCACTTGGGGAATTGATGTCATAGGCAAAATCACACCATCAGTAACGGCCACGAGTTCGTCCTGGTAGCCGTGGATTATTTCACCAAGTGGGTTGAAGCAAAGTCCTACAAAATCCTCAACTCAAAGAAAGTTGCCCTCTTCATCAAAGAAAACATCATGTGCAGATACGGGTTGCCAGCCGAAATCATCTCAGATAACGGATCCCACTTCGAAGGGGAATGTGAAAAACTGCTGGCGGAATTCCGAATAACCCGTCACAAGTCATCTCCCTACAGGCCCCAAACCAACGGAGCTGTCGAAGCAAAGCAAACAAGACTCGAAAATATCATCCGGAAAATGGCCGTCCAAGGCGTAGATTGGCCCGAGAAGTTACACCTGCACTCTGGGGCTGCAGAACATCGGTCAGACGGGCTGGGGAAACACCGTTTGCCCTCACATACGGAATGGAAGCCGTACTCCCAATCGAGCTGGAAATACCTCGCTCCGTATACCGCCTGGAAAGCCAGATCAACGAGGTCGAATGGCTCCAGAGTCGCCATGACGAATTGGCCCTACTAGACGAACGCCGACTGAAGGCCATGGAACACATCCGGGCCTACCAAGGAAGAATGGCTAGAGCCTTCGACAAGAAAGTAAAGCATCGGGAGATCCGAGAAGGTGATCTCGTTCTAAAAGAAAACCCCAGTCCGTATCAACCCTCTCGGCAAATGGGAGCCCGTATGGGTCGGGCCATATGTCATCCGTAAGATCTTCTCCGAGGAGCCATGCAACTTGTGGACCTCGACGGGAATCCCTTTGTACACCCAATGAATGGTGACAAGCTGCGCAGATACTACGCGTAAAAAAAAACCAAAAAAAAAAACAAAAAAAAAACAAAAAAAAAAAACAACAAAAAAAAACAAACAAAAAAAAAGAGTGCTAAAAGAGTAATACCCAACTAGGTTAGAAACCCGAAAAGGGCGGCCTAGGTAAAAAACAGGGTGGCACCAAAAAAAAAAAACCAAGAAAAAAAAAAGGGTGCTAAAAGAGTAATACCCAACTAGGTTAGAAACCCGAGAAGGGCGGCCTAGGTAAAAAACAGGTTGCACCAAAAAAAACAAAAAAAAACAAAAAAAAAAAAAACAAAAAAGAGAGTTCACCAGGTTGAACTACGAAGACCCGAGCTCCTCAAAATGAGGGGAACGTAGGCAAAATGGAAACGGTTCGGTCTAAAGCACAAATAAAAGCCATACTTTGGCATCAATACAACCGATCGACCATGAAAGTGTCTCGAAAACTCTAAAGCAATTCAAATATTCATTACAAGTTAAAAGCTCTTTGATGAGTCTAAGCCCGATTCATTCCTACAACCGGCAACCCGCTAAAAGAAAACTAAGATACATAATCAAACTAATGTGTCTCGCTATGACAAGAAAGGGATACTGAAACCTCGTAGTCACTCCAAGCCACTCGCATCGGCCTCTCCCTTCTTCTTCCCCTCCGAGTCTTTCTCTTTCCGGACAGAAAATGTCGGTGTTCCTCCTACCAAGCTCGTATAGGGACAGGGTCTATCAAACCAGCCTCCGTCGTGGCCTTAGTAGCCCTAGCGTCATCCCTCATCTCCCGTAGCCTAGCCGGTAGCATAGGAGCCCTCCTCTCCCCGTCTCTTGACGTAAGCCTCATAGTCGGCCGCGGGGTCCCCGCTCCGGTCATGAGGATTGGCCCTCGCCTCGCCCTCCTCCTCTCGTAAAATGGCCGGTCCTCTCCGCACCTACAATGGCCTCACGCCGTCTCAAAATAGCCACCCGAGTCTCTCCTGCATGCCTCTCATACCAATCCGGTACCAAGTGGTCAGAACACCGGTCTCTGACGCTCGAGAATGACCCGAGGAGGAAAGGCATCATACCTCCATGCTCGGGAAAGAAATGGAAACACCGAGGGATCATCCATAGAAACAGGAGCCACCACCCCGGTGGCTATATCATCAAAACCCTCCAAAGGAACCCGCTCCAAGCCAAACTCGCCTAAGGACCGTAGCCGGAATGTAGAAACTCGGATCGAGAAAGCCCCGAAGCATGACCACACGGGAGACCCATCCCGAAGCACTCGCGAGTCTCCACCCGCCAATGAGGCACCGACCATCTCGATATCTTCGCCTCGGCAACACGCCATCCAACGCTCCCACGAGCCCCGATCATCAAAATCTACATCGACACCTCTCCCGGCAAAAGTCCAAGGCTCGATCATATCGTAGGTTTCCCGAAGAACCCCCAAACGCTCCATCGCCCATGTGGTCAAGAGGAACGGGCTGCCCCCGTGCATATACCGCCGTCCCGTAGCTAATCCGCCGAGAGCATGAAAAGTCTCCCCGTAATCAAAGGAACGACATCTCTCGCCTGTGCGACAGCCAACGACAACATCCAAAGAAAGACCGATGGCAGATCCCAAAGGAATAGACCATGAACAGGGTGCCAAACATACAAAGTGCAAAGGCATCCCAATAGGCATCATCCACCAAACCTAGGCCCCTAAATCTGTCGGGAAGACCGGAAATATCGAGATGATCGGGACCGCGGATCATACCTTGCGCTTCCTCCGGGGAAAGATGAAGGAGGACGCACAATCTGTCAACAAAAGAAGCCCCTCCGGGCAAGGGAACCGCTATCTCTTCCACCTCCGGACCTCCAAGCAAGGCCCGAAATTCTTCCACACTCGGAACAATCTCGTTGAAGGAAAGGCAAAAGACATGCCTTCTAGTATCCCAAAAAGAAGAAGAAGCTCTTAAGAGGTCATAATCCGGAACCAATTCTTTGAGAGACCACAAGCATCGTATCTTGTACCTTTCTTCAAAGAAGGACCTCCTCTCATGTATGATCTCCCTACACCACTCCTTGAACTTTTCAAAGAACAACATTTGCCTTTCTTTGGACAATTTTGGAGAATTTTTGGCCATTTCCATGGTTTTTCTCTCTTTCTTCCCGAAAATGGCTGTTTGGACTAGAGGTTGAAGAGGATATTTGAATTTGAAATAAAGCAAGACCAGGTCTGAGCCAAAATTAAAGGACAATGTCAGAAGTTGACCCTATCCGCGCGGATACAAGTGTCATTACCAAAAAAAAAAAAATCTGCAACAGTCCAAGCTGCTACCCCAAAAGAGGAATATTCCGTCCCGGTTGCTCGAAACTTGTGCAAAAAACCTCCCCAAACCAGTCCATATACCAAACATCCTTGCAAAAAAAAAAAAACAAGGCTCATGCAACACTGCATTCATATTGCATTGCATTCATAAAATAAAATCCTAAATTATTACATTCCAAAAAAAAAAGAGTGTGCATAAAAAAAAAAGCAAACATAAATAAAATCCTAAATTATTACATCCAAAAAAAAATGTGCATAAGCTGTACAAATCTAAATCTCAATCTCAAATAAAAAAAAAAATCAATCGGAGTCTCCAGCACCCGATGTCTCCCCCCGGCCCCTCTTGCGACTCGGGCCCGCTCCTCAGAGCCCCGAAAATCTCGGGCTCGGGATCGTCCTCGTCTCCAGAGAGAGGCTCGTCAGGACCAACCGGCACGCTCTGATAGGGCAAGCCGAGATCTGCGAAAAATCGTACCCGAAGGTGAAGGCGTCGGACTCCTGCACGTACGAAGACGACCCGCCATGCTGCCAAACGTGTCCCTGCCCGTGTGGATCCCCGAGAATGACGTGATCCGAAGGCGCACCGCGCGGATCGAGGAGAGGAGACAGAGGAGTCTCTCAAGAAGTCTCGAGCGAATAGGGAAGCCTCCCGTCCGATGTGCGCCGCCGTGGTCGCCGCTCTAGCCTCGAGGAGCCCCGCAAGCGACCATCCTCCCGATGAATCTCTTGGCCCCGATCACTTGCTTCGTCGCCTTCTCGACGACCACCTCCGAAACCTGCACAAAAGCAAAAGCGTCAAAAAAGGAAGTGATGCTAAAGATGATGAAACAAAAGAAAGAAAAGAAGGGGAAAAGGTGAAGCCATACCTTCATACCCGGACGAGGCCGGAAAGCTCGTGGAAGTCGCTCGGCCGAGGGATCCGCACCCTCAATCGGACCCCATCCCGGGATATAGGAAAATCCGTCCGAGGGTACCGCGGGATCCCAAGCCCCTCCCTATCCAAGACCCGAGGCATCCTCGGCCTCCTCAAGACGAATGTCGCATATGGCTCAATCGCCACGAAGTCCGAGAAGTGCCGGCTCGCTCGGTAATCATCCCAGTCACTGACCGATCGCCGGGTGCATCATATCGGCGGGAGGCTCCACCGGTGTCCTCAAAGGCGAGTTCACGCCATGCCGGGCGCGTCACCCTCTCTCCCGCATAATAGGCATCGCAGTCGACCCTCAAAATCCTCCGCCGCACCGTCCGCATCTCGCCGCCTCTTCACCGCGCTACCTCAAAGCGATCCTGTGGGAAGAATATCATCCCCTCATCCGTCTCGGCCTCCGTCAAAGGAAGGCAATCCGCGTACCGAGAGTCGTACGCCCCGGAGCTTATCTTCTCCCGGCATGCTTGGACCAAGACCGCATGGCCGGATACGCCCCGACGTACTCCGCCGGCCGCCGCCACACCGTGACGTGAAAACTCCAACGCCCATACCGCGAAAGGTAAAAATCCAATCAATCCAAAGGCAAAAGAAAAGTGCGTGCTCAAAAAAAAAAAAAAAAAGAGGAAAAGCAAAAAGAGAGCTTATACCTCCAGTGGCAAACTCAAAGCAAGACAAGGAGCTCATAGCCTTCCTGGATGTACCTATCAAGAGCAAAATAAAGCTCTGCCAGCCCGGCCTCTCCCCACGAGACATCTCCGGCCGTCTCCATGTCCTCCAAGGACCTCAAGAAGGCAAAGACCGCCGTCCCTCAAAGATGTCCAAAGAGCGTGCTCGAGAAAGCAAACCACAAGAAGGCCCCGGCAACTGATCGGCGCCTATCCTCTCCTCCCCACCCTCATAGCTCGCTATGGTCTCCACGATCTTGCCGTAGACCACGGCATACTCCATCCCCATCCCCTTTTGGGAATAGGGAAAATCCTGTAAGAGCTCGCAGATCCGCATCGCCGTAGCCATCCCGCCACTCAATGCCGCGTCCATTAAAGGACAGCCCGTGATCGCAGCGTAATCGGAGGGCGTAACCGTAGCCTCGCCCCGTAAGAAGTGGAAGGTGTGGGTCGCGTCCCACCAAGGCCGCGCCGCAGCAAACATCAAGCCCTTGCTCTTAGTGGAACTTGACCAGCCCCTCAAACACTCGACGAACTCCCAGAGCCCCGTCTCGACAACAAATCTGTCTCTGACTCGGCAAAGCTCCTCGGCCCGCATCCGGAAGCCGCTCCCACAAGTCAATCACAGACTCCACCGACCCTCGAGTCTTCATCTTGTTCAGCTGCTCCGTCACAAAACGGTGTCCGCCCTGTAAAAGAAAAAAAGAGAGAGAAAATGTCAAAAAAAAAATTTTGCATTTGCATTTACAAAAAAAAAAGAGAAAGCATACACATACATTAAAAAAAAAAAGAAATTTCGACAAAGATGACAAAGATACAATGAGCATAGCCCCATTTTTCTCGCATGAAAGAAAAGCTTTTAAAGCAAGTCCCAATGCATTCATCAAAAAAAAAAAAAAAAGATGCATTCCTACGAAAGTAAAAACTCCGTCCCATTTTCAACAAAAAAAATGCATACATGCATATCATCCATTTACATGCAACGGGAGGAAAAATCCGTCCCACTTTTCAAAAAAAAAAATCCTAAACATACATACATCTCATATTGGCAAAATGCCCATTCTTTCCAAACAAAATGCATGCATTACATCATCATTCATCAATATCAAAATTCAATGTCAAAAAAAAATCATCATCATCATCAACATGCAATATTCAATTTCAAAAAAAAAAAATATCACAATTCTTCGAATTTTCACATGTAATTTTCGAATTGAAAAAAAAATGTGGCAAAAATGCCAATTCTTTTTCCCAAGCAAAATGCACATTTTGGGTTACTCATATACTCATTACAACATGCAAAGCATCAAAATCAAGATTCAAAGCCAAGAACATCAATCATTCGAATTTTCAAAAAAAAAAAAAAATTCAAAAATCACCCAAAATTTTCAAACAAGAAATCAACAAAGGGATCAAAGGGTTTCAAAGTATACCGTTCGGAGATGCGGATCCGAAGCCCAATGTTGCCAAGCATCGGGGTAATACTCCTCCTCAACCGATTGCGAAAGATTGTAATGCCTCCTCATCCGGACGAGCTCCAATCGCCTCTCCGCTATCGGGCCACGTCCTGGCCTTGAAAAGCGCCTTCCCGTGTTCCATTGCTCAAAAATCGAAGAAATCGGAAGATTTTTGAAGCTTTTTGGCCAAAAATGGCGGATTTGCACTTTTCTCTCTCTCTCTCGTAATTTTCTGTAAAAACCGAATCGGGAAGAGGAAGGGCGTCGCCCTAATTAATACCCCTCGACTTTACATCCCTATCCGCGCGGATAGGATTGCAAGGGTCAAAATGACCCTTTTGCCCCTTAAAATTCCGTGACTCGCAATTCGGCCCCAACTTGACAGAGTTAACCAAAGTTAACCAAAGTCAGCCCCTTGTCAAGAAATTCCCGTATCAAACGTAAGACCGAGCGCCTTGAGAAAGATAACGAGATCCCGTATCTTTCATCAAAATCATCCCCTATAGCCAAACGTAAGACCGAGTGCCCCGAGAAAGATAACGAGATCCCGTATCTTTCATCAAAATCTTCCCTAGCCAAACGTAAGACCGAGTGCCCCGAGAAAGATAACGAGATCCCGTATCTTTCATCAAAATTGCCCCTATAGTCAAACGTAAGACCGAGTGCCCCGAGAAAGATAACGAGATCCCGTATCTTTCATCAAAATCTGCCCCTAAGTAGCCAAACGTAAGACCGAGTGCCCCGAGAAAGATAACGAGATCCCGTATCTTTCATCAAAATCTTCCCCTAGCCAAACGTAAGACCGAGTGCCCCGAGAAAGATAACGAGATCCCGTATCTTTCATCAAAATTGCCCCGGCTAGCCAAACGTAAGACCGAGTGCCCCGAGAAAGATAACGAGATTCCGTATCTTTCATCAAAATTGCCCCCGGCAGTCAAACGTAAGACCGAGTGCCCTGAGAAAGATAACGAGATCCCGTATAACGAGATCCCGTATCTTTCATCAAAATTGCCCCCGGCAGTCAAACGTAAGACCGAGTGCCCTGAGAAAGATAACGAGATCCCGTATCTTTCATCAAAATTGCCCCCTAGCCAAACGTAAGACCGAGTGCCCCGAAAAAGATAACGAGATCCCGTATCTTTCATCAAAATTGCCCCCTAGCCAAACGTAAGACCGAGTGCCCCGAGAAAGATAACGAGATCCCGTATCTTTCATCAAAATCATCCAACTAGCAAACGTAAGACCGATTTCCCAGAGAAAGATAACGAGATCCCGTATCTTTCATCAAAATCATCCAACGGCAGTCAAACGTAAGTCCGATCTCCCTGAGAAAGGTAACGAGATCCCGTATCTTTCATCAAAATTGCCAACGGCAGTCAAACGTAAGACCGAGTGCCCCGAGAAAGATAACGAGATCCCGTATCTTTCATCAAAATCATCCAACGGCAGTCAAACGTAAGTCCGATCTCCCTGAGAAAGGTAACGAGATCTCGTATCTTTCATCAAAATCGCCCCCGGCAGTCAAACGTAAGACCGATTTCCCCAGACGAATACGTCTGATTTTCCCCAGCAAAGGCTAACGAAATCCCCAGCAAAGTTAACGGAATCCCAAAAGCCAACGGAATCTCGAGTAGTACTCGAACTACGAAAGGGCTTGATTCCCACTAGGGATACGTAGGTAGCCTATCATTAGGTCCAGCCCCTCGACCAAAACGGTCACCCTATCCTTCGGCAGCAGACAAAGTCCACCGAAAGGCCATTTCAAATTAAGGTCCGAGGCGCCTAAAAAGCCATCATCATCAAGGTTCGAGGCACCTAAAACGCCATCTCCAAGGTTTGAGGCACCTAAGACGCTATCACTAGGAAAGCGATAAATCGCAATCATCCCCAACAGAGACCGAAAATGGTCATTCCTATCCCCGGCCGAGCGGATAACCATCAGACCGAAAATGGTCATCTCTCATCCCCAGCAGAGTTTCTTTCCAGCAACCGACTGCAGAACTCGCTCATCAGGTTTGAGGCACCTAAAACGCCATCATCTCCAGGGTCAAAGACTCGAACTACGAAAGGGCTTGATTCCCACTAAGGATACGTAGGTAGCCTATCATTAGGTCCAGCCCCTCGACCAAAACGGTCACCCTATCCTTCGGCAGCAGACAAAGTCCACCGAAAGGCCATTTCAAATTAAGGTCCGAGGCGCCTAAAAAGCCATCTCCAAGGTCCGAGGCGCCTAAAAAGCCATCATCAAGGTTCGAGGCACCTAAAACGCCATCTCCAAGGTTCGAGGCACCTAAAACGCCATCTCCAAGGTCCGAGGCACCTAAAACGCCATCTCCAAGGTTCGAGGCACCTAAGACGCTATCACTAGAAAGTGATAAATCGCAATCATCCCCAGCAGAGACCGAAAATGGTCATTCCTATCCCCAGCAGAGCGGATAGCCATCAGACCGAAAATGGTCATTCCTATCCCCAGCAGAGCGGATAGCCATCAGACCGAAAATGGTCATTCCTATCCCCAGCAGAGCGGATAGCCATCAGACCGAAAATGGTCATCTCCTATCCCCAGCAGAGTTTCTTTCCAAAGAACGACCGTAGAACTCGCTCATCGTGTTCGAGGCACCTAAAACGCCATCATCGCCGTGGTCAAAGACCCGAACTACGGTCGGCTTGATTCCCATTCGGGATACGTAGGTAGCCTATCGCTAGGTTCAGCCACCCGATCACTCGATCATCCCGCCAAATATGGAGCCTTACTCTTATCGACGACCCCGCTTCCTTCGAAAGCGCCGTCGCCGAGGGCTACCGTAAGTGCTCCAATTTGAGCTTGTTAGAATTTTCGTTAGAAAATTAACGAAAGTTATAACATTTCTAACAATTCCTAACTATCCTAACATTTCTAACAAAGTGCGGGTAAAATGGGCATTGTTATTTAAGGTTAAACCTTAAAAAGAATCTCAAAAAGCAAAACAAAAGACGAAAACCAAAAATGGCAATGGCCGAAACACAAAAACTCGGGTTAATTTGAATTTTGAAAAGAAATATTCTTCTTGTCCAAAGTCAAGCCGCATTTAATGAACAAAGGCACGCCGACCGGACCTATCCGCGCGGATACCTTTGCATTTTCAGAGGGCTATAAATTGAGCCCTCCAATACAAAAATAAAAGGAAGAACACATTTTGCACCGAACCTCGGCGAAATATAGAGAGAAAACAAAGTGAGAATTCTTCAAGAATTGTCACCTTTTTCTCTCCAATCTTTCCCAACTCATACTCATCCACTCACTCTCATATTAAAGCCCTAAACACTCATACACTCAAGCCAAACACTCAAGAACACAAGGAAGATTGGTAAACCCTCCTCTTCCTAACCCTAAATCTCATCCATGCATGCATCTTCAAACTACAAAATGTAGTTCTTTCATCTTCTTGCTCTAGATCTAAGAAGATCACCATGGAAGACCATCTCCATGGATGATCTTCTACAAAGATCAAAATTATTTTTAAGCTTTCTTACTTTCTTGCAAAGAAAACTCATTTTCAAAACCCTAAAAACCATTTTCAAGCATAAAATCTTGATTTCAAAGGATAAAATCCCCCTTCCCAAGCAAATGAAATGCTTAGTCCTAATGTACCCCAAGGATGGTTTGGTATAGTTGATTCACCACTAAAATGTCTAGTGATCACTAACCAAAACCTAGGGAAATGGGGACAAGCATGGATGCAAAACCCCCCTTAAAATCATATTCTCCTTCTTGAGAAGTTGCTGTCCAGTAGCAATTTTCTCAGACCTCAGTCCATGGTCTTAATTTTTGGACACAGATGAACTTGGAATTTGGTGTTGACTACAAAACACTTTTTGTAGCCAACATCCAGAGCTTTCCAGAAATATTTTTATTTTATTTTTTGGGTGAGTAAAACTCCTCTTTTCAAATTTTCTTTCAGAGGCTAGTTCATCAGCTTCTGGGAATCCAGATCTCATATCTGAGATTTCCAGAAGGTTTTGACCCCTCAAATCTTCTCCAAAATGGAAAATTCCTTCGCACAAACTTTATTTAAGGTGTCTAGAACAACTTTCATTCTCTGAGTTTATCCAGATTATGAAGTTTTAAGACCCTTGAATCCATTTCAAAATCAAAGGTCCACTGCCTTTTTCATTCTGGCAGAAATGGCTCTCAACTTCAAAAGGTCTTTTGAGTACCAAATCTCAATCCAAAAATCTTCCAAAAATTCATGGGATCAGTTTAAAGTCTTAAAAAGATATCCCAATTTTTACTTTTCTGAGTTTCAAATTATTTTGGCCAAAACACACACACACACACACACACACACAAATGATTTTCAGCTTGGAAGACTCGTTTTACGAGGCGCGTCGGGTGCACACTAACGTCCTTCCCGACGCGTAACATGACCTCCGAACCTAAATCTCTGATCTCGGGCTTTTTTCAAAGTTTTGGCCTTCAAAATTAAAATGGCGTGGCGACTCCGTTTTCCGGTTTTATTTGGTTTTTCAAAGAAACGCAAAAATCGAATTTTCCCGCGAATGGCAACATCATCACAGCTACGCCGTTTTTAAAGGAAAACATTGAAAAACCCTTTTTAAAGAGAATTTTGGGTTCGGGGGTCAAGTTACGATGTGGGAAGAGAATTATGAGCTCACCCACATCGCCTCTTTCGAGACTTCCAATCAAACATTGGACAATTATGGACATTCAAAGTGTGTGCGATTTGTGTCAACAAACAAGGCATGCAAACATGGATTTCATTGATGGTATTGAAACTGGAGTACAACTTGTGAGCCATGACAGGGGGCCACACCCTTACAAACAATGATTTGCATCACAAGGCAGAGGATGAGACAGTCTGCTCAGGAAGCTCAGATGTCGTCCGACATAGGACTTCCTCAGAGAGGGATGTCGGACGACATAAGGCCTCCTGGTCAGATTGCCTCTTACAACACCAAGGCTATCCAAGAATTAAAATAAAGCTATTTTAACTAAGAAGAGACACTATTCAGGGTCTAAGACCATTTTGGGGTTGATTGGAGTGAGAAAAGTCATAAATGACTTTTAATGATACGGATGTCGTATGACATAGGACACCCGAGGCTGTCCATGTCACACGACAAACCGCCTCTATCTAATAAATTGCACCCAAACAGATCCTAGGCTTCCAAATAGTGATAAACGAACTAAAGTTACTTACACATAGCTTTGAGTCACAAAGGGGGGTCCATCTAAGTAGATCTGAAGTCCATGAAAGCCTAACAGCTTTCTGGGAACTCCATGTCGTATGACACAGGACCTTTGAGGTGTCCTGTTTCGTCCGACATGGGCGGCCTATTTCAGTGCCCTTCATTCAGATTGATCCCACCTTGCCCTCAATGCAAACTAAGCTATTTTATTGACTGAAAACAGTAGAGTAATAACACTACGTGAGTATTATGGGAGGATCACATGGCTTTAATGGCCAAATGTGATAAATCACATGTTTATGGCCATTATCATGTAGCCATCACCTCCTAACTCAAACTAAGCTAACCAAGATGCAAACTTTAATGCAACTAAAGCTACCTAATGTCCAGATCTGAGGTGAGGAGATGTGAATATGGAAGATTCACATCTCCACCACCTTTATCATGCAAAATCCCAAATATTTCACATAATATCAAAACATGTAAGCATGCAAGATGAAATGAGCAAATGTATGAGATGTAATCAGAGAGAGAGGGAGTTTAGGGACTACCTATTGTAGTCCACAAGGTAGAATCACCAATAGTATGGTGTTCACCCCTTCAAAACACTAACAAGGGAGGTCTTTCTTTGGATCTTGGCTTGGATGTGTGTGTGAGGAGGGAGGTGAATGTGTGTGTATGAGAGAGAGAGTGAGTGTTGATTTTAGCAGAGTGCCTTTACTTGCCAAAGTCCTCCCTAAATGATCAGCCAAGCCCTTTATTTATAGGCCTGCTGATGGGACGTACTATGTCGGACGACAGAGAGTTTCCACCGCCTTGGGGTCGTCCTGTGTCGGACGACACCGGTCATCTTTATGCCAAGTTGGGCCGCAGGAAGGCAGGCCCAATGGATTGAATAAACAAATGGATAATTGGGCTCAAAAATGCATTTTAGCAAATAAATGAGCCCAAAAATCAAGGAAAGTGGATCCAAAAACACGAGTTCGGGTCGGGGTACTCACAGAGCCCCTCGGCGATGTCACTTCTGCGAGAAGTGGGGTCGTCGACACAATGAGAATCCCGAGCCGGACACGAACGGCTGGGAAAAAGATGACCAAGATGGTCAAGTGGTTGGACCTCTTATGAAAAGGATTCCTACGTATCCCATGGGGGAATCAAGCCGAATCGTAGGTCAACAAAGAGGTGGCGCTAATGAGAGACCACGGGCTTTGTACCCAAGAGTGACTGTTCCAAGGGGAGTCACCCTGAAAGATTGACTGTTCCAAGGGGAGTCACCCCGATGGTTGACTGTTCCAAGGGGAGTCACCCGAAGGTTGACTGTTCCAAGGGGAGTCACCCCGGAAGATTGACTGTTCCAAGGGGAGTCACCCTGAAGATTGACTGTTCCAAGGGGAGTCACCCCAAAGATTGACTATTCCAAGGGGAGTCACCCCGGAAGATTGACTGTTCCAAGGGGAGTCACCCCGAAGGTTGACTGTTCCAAGGGGAGTCACCCCGAAAGATTGACTGTTCCAAGGGGAGTCACCCCGAAGGTTGACTGTTCCAAGGGGAGTCACCCCGGAAGATTGACTGTTCCAAGGGGAGTCACCCCGTGAATTTGACTATTTTTCTTTGGGAAGTCACCCGCGATTTTGACTGTTTTTCTTTGGGAAGTCACCCGCAATTTTGACTATTTTTCTTTGGGAAGTAACCCGCGAATTTGACTGTTTTTCTTTGGGAAGTCACCCCTGTAAGTACCCCAATCTGGATCACCCCCTTTCAAACACACGGGAAACACCGCAGACTCATCCACGCAGTCTCGGAGACCTCTGGCACTCAAAACCTTCTCAAAACCCTCTCAAACCCCCAACCAAACCAAGGGAGGAGCCTTTCTGGGATAAAAAGGGACAAAAGGACCTTTTGGGAATTTTCAGGAAATCAGAAAAGCAATTAAGGTCCGTACGGACCTCTTTGTTTCAATGATTACTAAATCCCCTTAAAGTCCACAATATTCCCTCAAATCCCGGGGAAAATGATTACTTCCTTGCAGAGTTGGTCCGTACGGACCTCTTTGCATGCAAGATGGTCCGTACGGACCTTATTGCTCAGGGAACACCATCATTCCGTAATATTCTCCATCATTGCGATTCCCTCAAATCGAGGAAAACTAAAATTCTGGATAACCAAGGAGGTCCGTACGGACCTCTTTGCATTTTTCTCCTACTATAAATAGAGGGCTCCCCCTCCTCATTTTAACAGACCTCCCTCTTCTCTCCTCTCCCCCTAGCCTTCAGGCTCCCCTCTAAGTCCTTCCGAGGCACTCCCGGCCCCTTTCAGATCCTTCCGAGGCCTTCCGAGCCCCCTCGAGGTGCTTCGAAGCCTCTCCGAGCGCTCCCGCGACGCTCCCGCGCTGCCCCGAGGCACTCTCGAGGTACTCTGAGGCCCCTCGTGGTACTCCGAGGCCTTGCACGGTCTTTCCACGGTGTCCCGCTCTTTCCGAGTCAAACCGACAATCCCAAACCACGCCGAAACTGCCGAGTGACTCCCGCCACCACAACGCACGCCGAACCTCTGCCCGAGTGATCCCGACGATCCCCACGCACGCCGAACCCCGCCCGAACGCAGCCTACAACCTCAACTCACGCCGAAACTCGTCCGCGACAACCGGTCCCTCCCGAAGCAATCCGATCCGTACCGAACGCTACTCCGAGCCTCAAACACTATTCCCCAAATGAAGACAGACACGAACAAACATTGGTAAGGCTTCCTTCCTATACTATTTCAATACATTTCCATACATAGCATACAATGTAGACATCCGATACAGCATGCATTTTTAAAAGCACACACACACACACACAACATTTAAAGGATATTAGGGGTATCCGAAAGACTCGTTTTACGAGGCTACTCGGGTGAGCTCTAATATTCTAATATTCTCTTCCCGGGGAGTCATCTGACCTCCGAACTCAAAATCTCATCACACAAAAACGGTTTAAAATTATCTTTAAACTGATGCCCTTTTTCAATGTTTTGGGCTTAATAAAAACGGCGTGGCGACTCTACAAATGCGAAAACAAACGGCGAGACACCTCCAACGCGAAAGACTGCCAGATGCCGGGGCCGCGAGGCCTTTCTCGGATCCGGGCTATTTCAGTTGGCGACTCCGCTGGGGATATTTTTGTTTTAAAAACTTTTAAACAAAACAAAAGATTTTTAAAACGATGATGAGGGTCAAACTTTCATTTTACCCCTTCCTTTAACTCATTAGTATGTGTGTGCACGTGCTTCGTTTTTATTTTACAAAAAAAAATAAAAAATACAAAAAAAAATGCATCAATATACATCTCGTGCATACATTTAAAATTCTTCAAAAACTTCTATTTTACTCAAAAAAGAATTTTAGAGACCGCACACTACGCGCACAGCCGCCTCGGCTACACCGCACTCTACTCCACAGCTCTTGCCTCGATTTTGTTACAGCACACTATGCGCACCGCCGCCTGGATACACCGCACACTACAACCCTTAACCCGGAGTGGTCTCGCTTGCAGTCCGTTTGGTCTTCCTAGGCCTCTTGGGCGCGCACGGGATCATTCCAAACATCCCATCCTAGCCAAGCGTCAACCCCGCACGTTTGAGTCTTTGAGTCACACTCTGTCCAGACTCGGTTGGTTTTACCCGGTCAGGTGTCATACGGCTGGATACATATACCATGCCGGCCATTTTCTGAGTCAAGGCTCGGAACTCAAGATCCCTTGCGCAAGCAAAGCGATGAAAGGTCATGCTAAAATCTTGACCTGATCTTGATTTCCGAAGCTACACCTGCATCGATGTTCCGTCCGGATATACATCCATGCTTGCATGACACCAGGTCATCACGCCTTTGATACGTCGGCCCATGACGATATGACCCACCAACGCCTAACGTCACGCATCCCTTGCGCAAGCAAGGTAAAGAGAGGTCATGCCGAACTCTTGACTGATCTTGACTCAGCCGGCTCGGTTTCAGGCTCACTATTTACATGGCTAACGCATCAAAACAAACATGACAGGTTCGGTCCTTAGGTTCGATTTTTCTTTTAGGCCGGTGGAAACCGCTTGCACTATAGGACCCTCGCCTGGGGCTGTCCACCCCGGGAAGTCGAAATACAGGTGTAAAACGAGGGGCTTATAGCCGCACAGATGGTCTCCACTGACCCAGGATCTAGCATAGTTGCGAAAAAGAAGAGCAATCTTTTCCAACCTACCTAGGACTCCGAGAAAACATGTTTTAAGTAAATTTAAACAACAAAAAAAATAAATCAAAATCAGAAAAATAAAAGAAACGGAAACCGCATGCCACGTGAGCTTTCCCCCTTTTATCCCATTAGGCCATTCCCGTGTCTAAACCTTGACCATCACCCCCTCCAGCTAACAGAGAGTGGTCGAGAGTACCCGGAACCCGTCTCCCAAAGTGTCAAACAGCAAGGTCCTACCCACCGCTGTCACCAGGACAATCCGTCAATTCCCCATGGCCAAGTCAGTGGATAACAACGATGAGAACGGGACCTTACCCCCAAGAAATTTCCCAACACTGGAGAAGTTGGCAGTCCTCATGGCTATTGAGAAACGCCAAGGTGAGCAACAAGCTGGATAGAAGGTGCCATGCACCACTTCGAACCTTAGCCACCCAACTACCTCGGGGCTTCCTAAGCCATGACGCTTCCCTACAACCTCTAACGTCTCTCATTGTCTCCGAAGTCAACCTCGTTACCCTCGTACGAGCCATGCAGCTTATGACGTAAGACCACAAGACCTTCCAGAGGAAAGCTCGCCCATCCAGCCTCCCGAGGTCCCGGTACCACCGCCGAACAACGAACACATCGGTGGGACGTCTCGACATCAAGTGCTTGTCCCGGAAATGGAATTCCAGGATGCAATGAACGAGGGCCGTCCTCGACGAAAGAAGAAGCTATCTTCTCAACAAAAACTGAAAAAAGAGGTATGAATCTGTGATCCCACGTCGGAACCCTTGGAGAACCCTCGTGAAAGTTTGACTACTATGTCATCTACTCCAAAGAAATCTCCCATTCTAGTTCTCGCACAAGGCCATGGCAATGTCTGCTCCATGATCACCGGGACGAAGCCGCACCGCCACCGAAGGCCCGAAGGTCCAGATAATCCAACCCCGTCTTGGGAAGATCTCAAAGCTACTATTGATGCTTCGCAAAGCCATGACAGCGGTGAACGAATTGAAATGCGCACCGGCCTTACGCCAATCGCTCCTCCCACTCTGCAAACGGGAGAGACAAGCAAAGCCATAAGTCCAGAGGTGAATGTTCTCGACACGTTTCGGTCAAATCCCAGTGAATCCTCCACGGACAGACAAAAGGCCAGCCATACCTGAGCCACGAATTGAAAAGGGGCCCTACGCCAAAGAAGTGAAACCTTGGACCCAAAGGTTGAAGATCCTGCCTTGACACGCCTCAAGCGCACTCAAAGCTAACATCTCACTGGTCCTACTCACTTCATCTTACCCGCACAAGCTCAAGTTGGAAGAAAGCCTCGGCCCGGACTATGGTTCCCATCACGGTGACACTGATGAAGCAGCCGAGATGATTGGCAACGTCAATTACGCAATATCATCACCTTTCACGCAGCTCGATCTTCCAAAATTTGGGGTCGACCACAACGAGCCTCTCTACATAATGCTCAACCGGACGAGCGCCGTCTCTCCCTCGGGTGTTGGTAGATGGGGGATCATCCATGAACGTCCTTCCAGCCAAAATGATGGATTTGCTAGGGATCAAAGCAATCGATCTAAAACCCTCGACTCAGGGCAATCAAGGCATACGACTCAACATCCCGCCCTACTGGGAATAGCCACCTTGAACTTGTGGTTCGGAAAACAAATGGTCCCGATGTACTTCCAAGTCATCGACATCCCAATCACCTTCACTGCCATTTTGGGACGCCCTTGGCTACATCGGAATCAATGGGGTGGCATCCACTCTCCATCGGTGCGTAAGTTCGTCCAAGGAACGGATCTCGACCATCATCTACGGCGACAAAGCATAGTCACCGAAAGGACCGATACCAACGGCGTCCCGGTCTTAGAAATCAAACCCGACGATGATGGCATGATGCTAACAGGGTTCACCATCGAAAGCCCGAAGGCCCAAGTGTGCCACATAGACCCGCCTTTGATTTGGGACAAGATCCCTCCCCGATGAAAATGATGAAACACATGAACTACATCCCGGGCTCGGTTTGGGAAAACGCCATCGTGGCACTCAACGTATCATCAATATCAAAGAATGTATACCTCGCACGGCCCGGGATACTCTCCTACTCCCGAACACATTGCGGAGGACAAGCGAGCTGCGCGAAACGCTCCACGTATAACAAAAGAGGCTTGCACGCAATCTCCGATCTTCGTCCCATAACGGCTTCGACATGACCAAGTACTTCACAAGGAAGGCCGGCAACTTGGAAAAGATCCGTAAAAGGGAACAGTTAGTTAATCAGCCAAACAAAGCCGGCCGACAACCATGGACAAGCTCCAGCAGAACCTGGCAAGATTCGGAGGCCTCAAGCCAAATCCCGTCCGAAGAGCATTCCTCGACACACCGCCCTCGCGGGATCCACAACCACCACTATTCACAATGAATTTTGGTTCGGGACAACTCTCTTTGGCGGAAGAACTCGAAAAACTCTCTGTCAACACTCCTGCCTTCAACAAGCGGGACGAGTCCGCATTCGAGCTAGTAATGCCCAAGACCAAAGCAAGAGACTCCGCAGACGATGCTTGGGACGAACCACTGCTACACCTCGCTCTTCAAAGAAGAAATCGAGATGCCTATCTAATCGATTTTGTTTCGATAACTCGTGATAGCAATGATTGGGAACGGTGACGTAAAGCCTTTCAAGCCCCATCTCCTATCAAGCTCATTGCCACTCAATAATCGGGCCACATTCTCCCACCTACCGCCAGCAAAAAGGACATGATCGAACAACTTGGTCCGACCTCGAGTCCTAGAGTCTAGTGTCAAAACTCATCCCGAGTCCATTAGCTTTGAATTTGAGTCTCTCGAGTCATCCGATGGCCTCACGCCGAAGATTACGAACTCATTGCCAATAATGTATTCCCGTATGCTCTTAATGAATGCTTCGATCTTTCCGAGTATCCTCTCATTTGCATCTTTAACAACCGATAAATTAACTAACACACAAACAAGCTAATAACGATTCACTTGATAAAGAAGGCACACATTAAACGAACAATACATTAAGCACATCTTTAAGCATGTTGTCAAACGAGAGAAAACCGGGCCCAAGCTGCCGAGAAGGTTTTAATCACAACGATTTGCAAGATTGTCAAGAGCCAAAGAGACGCAAGTCCGACGCCATTTCCAAGACAAAACCGTATCTTCCAATACCTCAAGAACGGGAAACCACCTTCATGAACAAGGAAGACCCACACACGTAAGGGGTCAAAACCAAGAGCGTCATGGCCCTGTAGAACGCCTTGCCTCTCACTTCGTCATCCTCGGGGACATGCTATACAAGAAACGCTACCACGGGCCACTCCTACGGCTGCGTCGCCCAAGAAGAAGCAAGACAAGTTCATGAATGAAGTCCACAATGGGGCTTGCGGTCCCCACATGAATGCCAGAGCCCCGATGCAAATCATTCTCAGATGGGCTACT
Organism: Adenophora triphylla var. japonica; assembly: GCA_022495995.1. Taxonomy (NCBI): domain Eukaryota; kingdom Viridiplantae; phylum Streptophyta; class Magnoliopsida; order Asterales; family Campanulaceae; genus Adenophora; species Adenophora triphylla. The sequence goes on from JAFEMH010000380.1 coordinate 795,116, forward strand.
ACCGGATCTCCATGGAGGCGCATTGCATCCACTTTGTCCGAAGCCGCGACAAGTGCCAACGGTTCTCCAACCTCAATCATCTACCACCCACGATCTCTACCGCATGACTCACACCTCGTCCCTTTGCCACTGGGGAATTGACGTCATCGGGAAAATCGCTCCGCCAGGCAAAGAACTGGCCACGAGTTCATCTTAGTAGCCATCGACTACTTCACCAAATGGGTCGAAGCCAAGTCCTACAAGGTACTCACCTCCAAGAAGGTCGCGCATTTCCTCAAGGAAAACATCATCTCGCCGATACGGCATCCCAAATGAGGTCATATCGTACAACGGCTCACACTTCAAGGAATTCGACTGACATCACGGCTGAATTCAAGATCACACGTCACAAATCTTCTCCCTACCGCCACAAACAAACGGCGCCGTGGAAGCAAAGAAACAAAACCCTCGAACGAATCATCCGAAAAATGACCACCCGAGGACGAGATTGGCCCGAGAAGCCGCACCTTGCACTTTGGGGCTACCGCACATCAGTCGAATGCCCACGGGAGAAACCCCATTTGCCCTGACATACGGGATGGAAGCAGTCCTTCCCATCGAGCTAGAAATTCCCTCACTCCGAGTGCTGCTGGAAAATGACATCAACGAAGTTCGAATGGCCCGAAGCCGACATGACGAATTGGCTCGCTAGACGAGCGACGACTTCAAAGGCCATGGAACACGTCCGAGCCTATCAAAGCAGATGGCTAGAGCTTTCGACAAGAAAGTCAAATCCCGAGACATCGTGGAAGGTGACCTTGTACTCAAAGAAAAGCCTCCCACTCGAACCAACCCACCGGGAAAATGGGAACCCACATGGATCGGCCCTTTCGTGGTTCAAAAGATCTTCTCCTGAGGCGCCATGAAGCTACCGCACCTAGATGGCAATCCCTTCATGAATCCAAATAACGGAAGCAAACTTCGCAGATACTTCGCCCGAAGAAGAACAACAGGCATCTCTTGGCACTCCATGTAGTGTCGAACTACGCACTCAGAGCCTCTAGTCCTGGGGAAACGTAGGCAACCTTAATTGGTCCGGCTCTAAAAATACACAAAAAGTCAAAAGTTTGAATGTCAATCAAGACCTCCATCAAGCTACGCACTTTTCAAGAACACGCCCAGCAGTCACCTCGACCAAGTCAAACGACGGCGGCAACATCAAAGGACATCCGAGGGTCACTCAAAGATCAAACGATCGACTATGTCCGCTTCCAAGCCAGTAAAAGCTTTGTCTTCGCCTCACGCGCTTCAAAAAAAAAAAAAAGAGAGCTCGAGCAAGGGCTCACAAAAAAAAAACAAAAAAAAGAGAGCTCGAGCAAGGGCTCACAAAAAAAAAACAAAAAAAGAGAGCCTTGAGCAAGGGCTCACAAAAAAAAAACAAAAGAAGCTCAAGCGTAAGCCGCAAAAAGAGGTCAAGAGCCCGACGCCAACAAGAGGCAAGGAAGCTACGAAAAAGACCGTCAAACGACTTGTCAAGGGAGCATTCAACCTCTCAGCCCAAGCACAAGGCCTCAAAGCAAAGGGATTGCCGTCAGGCCTGACTGCTTCAGTCCGCGGATGCAACATGTAAAAGTCCAAAGATGGACGCCGACAAAGTGCACAACAAGCAAGGGCAAACAAAAGATCTTGCGTCTCGATAAAGCTTTAAAAGTAAATCACAAATCACTAACGGTTACAACATTTCTTGATGAGTTCAAGCACGGCCTACTCTCAAGTTCACAACATGCTAAAAGACAAACTTAATACATTTAACAAATAATGTGTTTTGCAAATGCAATGAATGGATACCTAGGAGGTCATTCCGCGCCATCTCGCTTGTCCCCTCGCCATTCTTTCCTTTCTTCCTCGTCCCCGGCGAGTCTTCTTTCGCTTCACGTGAACCAACTCTCGTCTCTCGCCCGAGATCCGGGGTCCTCCCCGTAGAGTCAAACAATCCAAGTAGCTCTCGTGGCTTCATTCGCCCGTGCTTCGGCTCGGATCTCCTCCTCGCGAGTCCCGCAAAGAGGACCTCTCCCCGTCGCCGGTCCAACTCTAGTCTCGTAGTCAAACAAAGTGTCTCCCGTCACATCCAAAGTGGTCGACTGTGCTTCGGAACTCCTAAGGCAATAGCTACTACGGCAACCGGTCCTGTAATCGCCGCACGCCCGCTTCCAAGACCACTTCGGGATCGCCCAACATGCCGCTCATACAGCTGATACCGAGCCGTCAATACAACGCTCCCGACGTCTAAGGAGTACCACAGAGGGAAAGCGGAATACTTCCATACCCTCGTACAATACAAGAAGGCACCCGAGCCGCCATACAAAGAGGAACTACCTCCAGCAAAGAGCAAGGTCATCCCAGCCCAACAAAGGCTCCCGCTTCATCCCAAACCGCCGGAAACAAGCGACGGAATATAGAAGGAGGACCAAGAGCAAACCCGGAACTCGACAACGTAGACCCTTCCTCGCAAGATCCTCCCCGGTCTCAATCCTCCAAGCCGCGGGAACCCACCAAATGATCCGGATGCACCAGCCGTGCCATCCATCTCTCCCAGCGGACCGATCCATATCCAACACAAGAGGTCGCACGAGCAAATGACCACGGCTAAACGACGCCTGAGCCTCTGGCATGGCCTCGAAGTCTCTCTCGCAGCCACAAGTGTGAGCAAAGCGGGGCTTCCTCTCATAAAACGATCCCTGGGCCGCGACTGGCCGATACCATGAAGAGTCTCCCCAAAGACCAACGGGACAATATCCTCTCCGCTCTGCAGGCCATACCACATCTAGCAAAGCGCCATCACAAATGCCGAGGAACCGACTGTAAAAGCGTCGCTATCATGCACAAAGCAAATACATCCCAAGAGACGCTACTCTCATCATCAACCATGAACCGCTCCGGCAGCTCGTAAATGTCGATATGACCCGAATCAAGGATCATGCCTCGCACTTCTTCCAACGAAGTGATGAAGAAAGTCTCGCAAGCTTCACGCTCACAAAGAAGACTACTCAACCAAAGGAAGCCGAGATGGCCTCCACCTCCTGGCCCTCCAATCAAAGCCCGAAAATCCTCAAAAGTGGGCACCATTTCATTGTAGGAGAAACAAGACACGTGCCTCCTAACGTCCTTAACTTCGCGGCAGTCCGCAACAAATCCCAATCAGAACCAACTCCTTAAAAGACCAAACCGAGCAAAGACGAAACCTTACCTCGAAAGCCCGTCTCTCGATGCCTCATACGGCGCCGCATCCACGTTTCAACCGCTCAAGGAAGTGTGCTTGCCTCTCCTGCGAAAGCCTCGGCAAAATTCTAGGGACGTACGAAGAATCCATGGCAAAAATGGAGGTTCCTAGGAGAAAATGGGGAAGAAAGCTCGAAAATGGCCGCAAATGGGAAATGAGGAAGAACTGTGCACGGAAAGCATTTATGTCCTTCCCAAAAGCAAGGTTGGTCCGTACGGACCTCTTTGCATGCTAAGTATGTCCGTACGGACCTCTTGCAAACAACCCATTTCCCGTAAAACAAGACAAAACCACCGTCCTCGCAAAACCTTGCTCCAAATTTCCAAACACCTGCCAAAGCCATTCCCTAAGCAAACAAACACTACCCACAAACACACTCTCGCTCACGTGGCATGTACAAAAAAATAAAAAATAATAATCGCAACAATTTCTAGGACAATTCCCGAATCACAAAATGACATTACATCTTAAAATAAAATATCGTTTGCTATGCAAATACATGTGTTTTATCCAGTACCCAAAAATGTCTCGTTGCTAAACAAAAAAAAAAAGAGGGATATGAAAAGAGGGAAAGCAAATGAATACTAATCGAATCCTCAGCATCATCATCCTCGCCAAGGTCCTCCAAAGAAAAGTCGGGCATCCCAAATAACTCGCCCGTCACATCCTCGTCGCCGGAATACCGAGCACCCGCCAGGAGGCTCCCACGAAAAGTACTCAGAAGGATCAAATCCGGCGAAAGGATCAAAGAAAGAAGGCTCGAGGAACCCTCACCCGTGCGCCATGCGGAGGCATGAACTGATAAAAGGGCCGCTTCCTCGAAGGCCCTGCAGCCTCCCGAAGACGTCCCGCATCCATGCTATGCCGCCCTCAAAGGCCCTCCCCGCTGCGGCTCCGGCTCGGCTCTAGGCGGAGGAACGTCTGCAATGCCTCGAAGGCATAGGCTCGCACGCCGGCACACGACGCGAAGACCGGCAGACATCTTCGACGCCATCTTCTTAGCGAAGGAGCGCATCGCCACGTAACCGCGAGTCAAGATATCGTAGGCTCTCCTGACTCGCACCAACAAGCGACCTAAGGAAACGCTCATCAAATACGCTATACTCAACAACAAAAAGAAAAACGCGTAAAAGATGCCAAGATGGAAAAGAGTCGCACACTCACCGATCTGTCGGGGGTGCCACTCTGATGCAAAGCAGAGCTCACAGCCGGAACGGTCTGACACCCTCCTCTCGATCCGTCCCCCGGACATACGTGAAATCCGGTCCCGCATCGGAACCTCTCAAGGAGCCCGCGGCCAGCCTCTCTCTCCCGCGCGCACTCGCGGCGTCCTCGGCTTCCTCCTCACGAAGGCCCCGTACTCCTCTCCATACAAGATGAACTCCTCGGCACCGACACCGCCAAGGTACCTCTCGAAGTCCAGCACATCCATATCCTGGGAGTCAAGCATCCCAAAGGGAGGGTCCCTCGGAGCCACGGGAAGCACACCGGCCATGCCGCGTAAGACCCGCTCCCCGTATACATGACATCACAAGTCAAGCCCCGCAAAGCATCTTCCGCCGCGCCGTCACCTCGGCCCCCTCAAACTCATCCCCTCATACCGAGCCCACGGGAACAAGACAAACCCTCACGGCTATCTCTCCAGAGACGCTCCCGCACATCCCCATAGGCGACGGTGAGCTTCCCCCGCCGGTCCTCCTCTTCCTCGCCGTGCGAGCCCATCCCAAAGATAGCAGGTACGCAAAGAATGCCCCGGATCTCTATCCCACTGGAAGCTAACTGGAAAACCTCATAAAACCACACCTGCGACAAAAACAGAGAAGGCTCAAGGTAAAAGACAACGGAGAAAAGACAAGTTGCTAAATCAAAAACAAAGAATAAACTCATACCTCCAAAGGAAAGTCAAAAACGGGCCAACGAACCGCCACCCCCGCTAAACCGGTCCAAGGAGAAGTAGAGCTCACCCAAGCTCGCTCGCCCAAGCAATATCACTGCACTATCCAGTCAATCAAGCTCTCCAACAAAGCGAAGGGAGTCGCGGTCGCGTGGTTCGAGAACAAGAGTCTCTGATGTTGCATACGTGCACAAGAAGGAGCGCGCCAACCGCTCCGTTGCCACCCGGCCGGCACCCCAAATGTAGGCCCCAACACCGGCCGTGATCCTCATCTCCACGTCGCCGTACGCATCCCTGTGCCCTCGCGAGGACGAGGCTCGAAGCCCGGCAGCTCGGTCAAGACATCATCGAGAGGTCATGTCTCTCCATCTCACAGGCTCCCCTTTCAAGGAGAGCCCTAATAGCAAAGAAATCAGTGGGCGTCACCGCCACCTCGCCCCACTGTGTGGAAGGTGTGGGTGGTATCCCACCAATACTCGGATAAACCCAGAAGGCACTCTTGTTCTTCCTCGTGTCGACACTCCAGGTGTTCTCAACGAACACACCTAGGCCGAAGCATAAACCACTCCGGACTCGGCCTACCGCCCACGGAAATATCGGGCATCCGCCGCCATAGCTCCACAACATGACCTCGAGCGATCCCCGAGTCTTCATCCTCTTGGCCTTCCCGGCCATAAGCTCCGCATCCCGCAGTAAACACAAAGAAAGGTACTGGCCAATCACAGGTATTTAATATAAAGGCACATATAACCCGTCACAAAACACGGCACATATTGCACATAATTTTCACATACATTATACATATAATTTTTCCATGTAACCCGTCACAAAACACGGCACACAATGCACATAATTTTCACATATATCATGCATATAATCTTTCCCATGCAGTCCGTCACAAAACACGGCACACACTGTACACATTTTCTCAAAAGAAAAAAAAAGGGGGGGGGATTAAACCCTACACGACACATTTTCTAAAGAAAATCCGTCCCAACACAGCACATATCGCACATATTTTCCCCACAGAGTCCGTCACCCAAAAACACGGCACGACACATATGCATAACACAAAAAAAAAAAAAAAATCCGTCCCTACACGGCACACACTTTCACATATAACCCGTCACAAAACACGGCACATGTCACATTTTTTCACAAAAATTATCACTACACGATAATTTTTCTCATAATGTACATACATAAATAGCATTAGGTACAAAACACCAAAGCATGCAATTCACTAGATAGGCACTTTATTTTCACAAATAAGAGCTAATCTACACATTTCTGCACAAAATACATATACCCACAATTTTTACATATCCATTTTCAACAATTCATAAAGAATTTCACAAAAAGGCATGAAAAATCACAAAACCCAAATATGCGAAAAACTAAAACCTAGTTCTAGCATTCAAAAATTCGAGCAGGGAATCAAAACGGAACAGATTTCTTACCTCCCCGACGTTCGTAGAGCGACGATTGTGCACCTCCGGATTCGGATACAAGACATCCGGGTTCTTCGAAGATGGAACGAACAGAATCCGGCAGTTCCTTGGAGCTCCATCCGTGCGACCAGCCAGTTGCTCGGCCACCTCTTCAAGGCGTTGACGACGACTCCTTCGAGATCCTTCAGCTTCACCTACATGGCAAGCAATTCAAGCAAAGAAATCTTTGATTTTGGTTAACAATGGAGGATTTTCTCCTTTTCTCTCTCTCTCAACTCCTCGCCACGGTTGGACGGAAGAAGAAGAATGGCGCTCGATTGGACCAAAGACATGGAACTATGAAAAACCAGAATCATGCAACAGACCTCTTCTGCAGCCAGGGCTGAGCCCGTCCGGACCTCCCTGCGAAGGATAAGCCAAATTACTTTCCTACCCTTATAATACTCCTCGATCTTATAGGTCTTTTCCAAGCAAATGAGAATGCCAGGATGACCCTAACCCTTTCGGTGGACGGCATCGGCAAGACCGACCTCGTACGCTTCAACGGCAAGATCGTTACCAACCACATCGGCGTCAAGCGTAGAGACCGGTCCTCGCCCACTTCAACGCAGGTGCAACCACCGAGCCAGTCAAGCGTAAGACCGGACCCTGCGCCCCACTTCAGCGGTGCAGTATTCAACAGCCCGGCCTATTGCTGCGGCGTAAAGAAGCCAGGTCCTCGCCCGCACTTCAGCGGCGGTGACCAACCCTTAGGCCGGCCAAGACATAAGACCGGTCCTGCGCCCACTTCAACGGCAATTCAATCACCGGCCACGCCGCAAGACCGGTCTCCTCGCCCACTCCAGACGGCAATTCAATCCTCCGGCCATCGGCGTAAGACCGGTCCTGACCTCGCTCCGGCACGTTCAATCCCCGGGCAATTCAATCCGGCCCTGCCGCCGTCAAGACAATCGATCCCGTCCTCGGCGTAGGACCCGGGCTCATCACTGCAGCGTGCAATTCAACCACCGCCCGCTGGCGGCAGGTGAGGAGCGCGCCTCGGCCACGAATCCCCGAGGCGCAGGCGCCTCAGTGCCGACGCGATCGCCGAGCCCGGCACCTGGTTTCCGATGCAGAGGTCAAGACGCCTCCAGAATGCCGCAGCAATGGAAGGAGCCAGACAGCTCTCCCAAAGACGAATATCCCAGAGGCACGAGACGCTTCCAAGAACGCCGACGGCAGATGCAAGAAGGAGCCAACACCTCCCACAAAACGAATGCTCAAGGCACAAGACGCCTCCAAACGGCTGGCAACGACAACTTCAACCATGGCGCGCCCTCAAAAGGAGGTCCGAAGTCATCTTCCCAACGAAAAAGACCCTACGGGTTTCATGCATCCCAGCATGCAATTCAAGCACGCGCAGTCGATGTAAGCCCGAACTTCGCCACTTCAACGGCAGCGCAAGCAACCGGCCAATCATAGAAGTAAGCCCGAGCTCCTCCCGACAAGTCAAGGAAGTGCATACAAGATTCCATATCCCCAAGCACAGCCATCATGTCACTACAAACGGCGCGGACACAAGCACAAGAAGGAGCCAACACCTCCAGAAGTACAAGTGCTCAAGGCACGGAGCGCCTCCAAAAATGCCAAATGGGGAAGCAATCACCGGCCGTCCATCCTTGCCGCTGAGCGCCAAAGCGGGCGGGAGGAGCCGACACCTCAGGGAGTGCGGTCCGGCCTGAAGCGCCTCCGAGAGCGCCGAATGGTGAAGCGGTGAGCCGGCCGTCATCCTTGCCCGCTTCAACGGCAAAACTCAAACACGAAGGAGCCCGACACCTCAGTCACGAGTCCCAGGCTGACGCCTCCAAGCGCGAATGGTGAAGCAATCACCGCGAGTCAAATCCTTGCCCGCCCGACGGCTCTGGCTGCGGCAGCCATCGTAGAAGTCCAACCTTTCTACTCAACATGCAGAAAGCACAAAGGCATCATACACCTCTCCGAAGCCTCAGTCATAGGCAGCACGCTCCACAAATGCGGCTAATGCGGCTCGAAGACGATTGCCAAAAGATCCTGGCGCATTACATACATGAGACAGACTGGGAGACGATTCAAAGTCCTCGCGCATTACATGCATCGCACGGCTGAAGACGATTCAAAGTCCTCGGCGACATTACATCAAATCTGCTATGGCTAGAGAGAGCGATTCAAAGTCCTCGCGCATCACATCAACCGCGCCAGAATGACGATTCACAAAGTCCTCGATGGCACCAGCGCGCCGCAGGAGACGCATTAGCCCAAAGTTCTCCAGCATGGCACCGACCGCCGCCAGAAGACGATTCAAAGTCCTCCGCATGGCAGCCAACGCGCCATGAAGAGTGGCGAATTCAAAGTCCTCCGGGGCAGCGTGGCACCAACCACCCGAATAGCGGTCAAAGTCTCAGCGTAGCACAGCCTGCGCCAATGGCAGTGAGTCTCGGCGTGGCACCAGCGCAAATGACGTTACCGAAGTCCTCCAGCATGGCACCGACCGCGCAGATCGCGTCGAAGTCCTCAGCGTGAGCTCGACCGCACCAGAAGACGATTCGAAGTCTCTCCGGGGCCGTGGCACGGCAACGCCGCCGCGTAAGTGGCGATTCAAAGTCCTCCAAACTGGGTGGCACCAACCGCCCGTAGATGAGCGATTCAAAGTCTCCAGCGCTGCACCAACCGGGCCGCGCACGACGCATTCAAAGTCCCTCCGGGCCCCATTCAAAGTCTCCTCCGGGCCGTGCACCAATCGGGCACTGGGACGATTCAGTCCTCACTCTACCTCAGCTGGCACCGATCGCGATCAGAAGACGACCCAAGGAGTGCCTCGCTCTCCCTCGAGCCAGAAGGCTTTAAACCACTCGTCCTAAGGGTATAAACCTCACTCTACCCTCCACTTAAGCCCGGAAGGCTCTTAAACCACCCGGAATTCGGAAAATCGTAAAATTTCCATCCAGGACACCACCACGTCCTGCACAATGAGCCTCACGGTCACCACATCTACCCAGTGTAGGGCACAGCCGCACGTACTCACTGACCTCGGCGGTCACACAACACTTCAGCCGGGCACCACCACGCCCGCACTCGCAAATTCACGGACCCTCTAAACTACGACCGGGCTTCTGATTCCCGCTGTGGATACGTAGAGAATCCTATCACATGCGGGTCCAGCCATCGACCTATGCGGTCACTCTCAGACCCGGCGACGTGCTCCGCGTCGCCTCTGCGCACAGGACACCTCACCACGTCCTCCACATCGACCCATGCGTCACCCAGACACCACCACCACCGGCCTCGGCGGTCAGCACGAGACACTTCAGTGGCACCACGCCACGCCGCATTCACAAAACACTCACCCCACACCCGAACTACCGACTGTGCTTCGATTCCCGCCTGTGGATACGTAGGAATCCTATCACAGTGAGGTTCCAAATTCTTACTGGCCTAAACGGTCACACAAAAGGACACCGCGCGCCCTCCTCGCGTGGACCTCACGGCCACTTCCTCTCCCAAAGCACGCGATCCAGACATTAGGATTCCTGCTTATCTTATCTGGCGACCCCACTTCTTTCATAGTGACGCCGTCGAGGGAGCTTCGTATCAGTACCCCAACTGGATCACCCCTTTCAAACACACGGGGAAACACCGCAGTACTCATCCACGCTAGCCTCTGGAGACCTCTCTCAACCTTCAGAAACCCTCTCAAAACCCCTCAAGAATGCCCAACCAAACCAAGCGGAGGAGCCTTTCTACCAGGATAAAGGGACAAAAAGGGACCTTTTGGGAATCCTAGGGAAATCAAGGAAGATCGAAAGCAATTAAGGTCCGTACGGACCTCTTTGTATGTCAATGATTACTAAACTCTTCTTAAAGTCCACAATATTCCCTCAAATCCCGGGAAACAGATGATTACTTCCTCCATACTTGAGTTGATCCGAGATTTTGGACCTCTTTGATGATGCAAGATGGTTGACCGTACGGACAGCTTATTGCTCAGGGGAACACCATCATTCCAGAATATTCTCCATCATGGCATTCCCTCAAATCGAGGAAATCCAAAATTACTGGATAACCCTATGAGGTCCGTACAGACCTCTTTGCTACCAAAATCTTTACTATAAATTGAGGGCTCCTCCTCATTTTCACACACCTCCCTCTCTCTTTCTCTTCCTCCTTAGCCTTCGGCTTCCCCTCTAGAGTCCTTCCGAGGCACTCCCGGCCCCTTTCGGGATCCTTCCAGAGGCCTTCCGAGCTCCGCTTGTGGTGCTCCGAAGCCTCCCCGAGCGCTCCCGAGACACTCCCTTGCTGCCGCCCCGAGGGCACTCTCGGAGGTCTACTCCCGAGGCCCCTCGTGGTGCTCAGAGGCCTCGGGCCCCTGGTCTTTCCAGGACTGTCCGGCTCTTTTCCGAGTCAAACCCAGACGCAATCCCAAACCACGCCGAGAACTACTGCCCGAGTGACTCCACTGCCACCCACGAAACGCACGCCCAGGAACCTTCGCCCGAGGTGATCCCGACGATCCCCACGCCACGCCGAACCCGCCCGAACGCAGCCTTTGCTACAAACCTCCTCAACTCACGCCGAAACTACGTCCGCGCACAACCGGTCCACCTCCCAGAAGCAATCCCCGTCCGTGCACTGCAGGAACGCTACTCCGACCTCAAACACTATTCCTGGGCCCGGCGGGAGAAAGACAGACACGAACCAACATACTGGTAAGGCTTCCTTCCTATACTCATTTCAATACATTTCCATATAGCATACA